>CM039726.1:65405484-66005484 GCA_022539455.1 Dendrobium nobile | reverse complement strand
TGACCCATTCTGCTCCAACTTCCTGCAAAAAATAGTAGGCTTGGCCACACTAACAAGAATTCTTTGAACGCGAAAACTTTCTGCAAAAAAGGCATCCCAGTCCTCCAACCTCCAAACCTGCAAAATGAAGAAGCTCCAACACAAGGAGGTAAAGTCGCAAGTAGGTTGGAAATAGCAATGAAATAAGAAAAAAAAGTAAATTTTTTAGTTTTTAATAAAACAAGTATGGGATCATTTTTAGTTTTTTCTTAAAACAAATTTCCTTTATTTTTTGTCTTTAATAACAAATACTTAAAGCATCTCTAAGATGCTCTGAGTGCTTTTTGAAACAATTATTGCCATCTGCCTTAAGTGGCGATCATCGCCTCTACCATGCCGGCAACTACTGACGCCATTTCATTAATCAACTTAATTGATATTCATTAAAATTCAAAATAATAAATATTTAAGATATAAACATGTTTTGTTTATATAAAAAATATTTATAAAATAAAAAAAAAAATAAAAAATAAAAGTAGTCTTAAACATCCCCTTGATAAAAGAGTAAAGAAATAAAAAAGAAAAATAAATTATCCATCTCACTCTAGGAAGCTCTATTACTTTCTTAAGCTTTTGATAAAACTTTTAATTCATTGCAATTGATCAGAAGTGCAAGCCAAAAGGAAAAAAATTGTTAGTCATTTGATCTAAAATACAAGATAATGAAAACTTTTGAATTTCATTTCGTGGCACAAATTAACCAATTATATTATAATTTTTACATAAATATAGTATTGTTGGATCTCTTGTCGTACATGAGTGTCTAGTGCTCTTAATAAAATTTATTTATTTATTATATGCGCCAAATTTTTCCGTCACTCAATATAATTCACTTTTTTTTTTTTTTCTAATTTCATTGCCATTATGTGTTTTGGTTTATGTCAATTTACATTAATTTGAAATGATGGATACTTTCACTCAATAATTTAGGGATACAACTAAGCCCACGGAAATCATTCATGGACATAACCTACTTTCCATGAATTTGTTTTAATGATTGATAGGCACAAAAAAAAACTTTTAACTACTCATCACTAACAGCCAAGCAACTTTAATGCTGAGAAAATAATTTGCAATAACTTTCACATGCTTTAATAACCAGTCTTCTTCAGAGAAATGGCATGTATTTTATTTGTAGGGTCTCTTCATAATTTTTTTGAATCAAGAGGAGATTCTAATTTATGTTTGCTCAGAGAATAATAAATGCATTGTTTGTCTCAACAAAGATCCCACAAGATCTATTATTTATGAGGCTTTTGGTAGCACCGCAATCTTCAATAACACGCAATTCTAGGAGTTAACACTTGGCCTAGAGCCACTGATAATGATCCATTAAACTTATGGTTTGTAAGATCAGACCTCTCTAATAAATCCATTAATTGCACCAATCCTTTAGGATTCGAAGAAAGAAATGTAAATTGAGGGAGAATAGTTGATTGGTCACATCAACATAAGGTTCTAAGGCATTCTACAATTATTTGTTTTATATCACATTGTGGATGGAATTCAACCATAGAAGTAAGAAATGAAATGCATTTCCTTTATTTGCATTAATTTGCTAACAAATTATTTAACTAAAATTACATACCAAATATTTGAAAGACAGTTTTAAGTTTGGTTCTTGATGAGAGTAGGCTAATTTCAAAGAAGAGGTTGGATCTAAAGTAGAGGAGTTGCTCAAATATAGAGATATTATAATAAGATCTCAGACTTTGAAGACAATCGCTCACAGTACTGTTCTGAACAGAGGAGGGTCATCTTTTAATAAATTTGCTAATTTTTATTGGAATTTTATTCAATGAGGTTGAAGACTATTGCATAAGGATAGCTTGAAGAAATTTTTTTTTGGTGGGGGGGGGGGGGAGGTCTTCATCAAAAAATACATTTGTACTACATATAAAAAATTAGAGACAAATCATCAAGTGCACCATGTAGGCGGATGTAGATTAGTTGGTTCTTACTTTTTTTTTTCTCGTATATCATAATGTGCCAGAAGTAGGGGTGTACGTGAGCCGAGATGGCTCGCGAGTTGGCTCGAGCTCGATTCGTTCACGAGCCGAGCTTATCGAGCTTGAGCCGGCTCGGTACGTGAGCTCCCGAGTCGGCTCATATAAATATTAATATTTTTAAAATAATTTTATTTTATTTATTAAAATTAAATATATAAATTTTTTAAGAAAAACATCTAAGTTTTATTTAAGTGTTAAACATTTCATCTTTTTTTCTAAATTTTGACTATGTTTTAAAAATCCAGCTTAAGTCTAAAAACCCCGACTAAGTTTAAAAAAATTCGACTAAAATTTAAAATTCCCGCCCATGGGCGAGCCGGCTCGAGCTCGTTTACAATGTGACGAGCTCTAGTTCGAGCTCGGCTGTCGAGCTCGAGTTTGAGTTCACTTTCCCACTAACAAGCCGAGCTCGATAAGGCTCAAACTCGACTCAACTCGACTCGTTTACACCGCTAGACAAAAGCTTCCCAAAAAGACAACCCATGAGAAGAAGCCAAAATAACAAAACCTGTGATAATATAGACGAAAATAATGCGAAGAGGAAGTCGGAACTACAGGACAAAAAGAAGCAAAAAAAAGGAGATCAGGCAAATCTCACAAGTTAATCAAATGAATTAAAAAAAAACTCCGGCCAACGGCAGCAACAAGAGCCTGATCTCAGAGAGGGAGATGTCTCATTAGAATCTGAATCTAATAGTCATTTGTTTAGTTTGCAATACATAAGATTAATTAGTAAGAGTAATTAGCTTCTAATGATTTTTAATTAGTTAAAAAGAGATTATTAGTTTTTGATTTAGTCTTGCAAGCCTAAAAATTCCCAAATAATAAATGTTCGTCTTCTTCTTTTTTTTTTCCTTTGGAGAGTGATAGAGCAACTCAAAATATTTTTTATAGAAATTGGATTCCTAACATAATATAGGCAAACAATAAGCAGCAGGCACCTTTATCATGAAAAATCATTACGACTAATTTCAAAATATTGTTAGTCGACCATCTATATATTTTTAATGAATTTAGCTTGACTATATTGGATGATGTAAGAGTCCCTAGCTAAGAATGAGGGCAAATTATTGCGTCCGGTGTCCGGATTCGTCCGGACATCAATCTGGTGTCGCCACGTCACCAAAATACAATCTGGTGTCGCCACGTCACCAAAATACACTGGGACCCAATATATTTGAGTGACGTGGTATCACCGGATTGGATGTCCGGACATCCGGTGACCGGACGCAATAATTCGCCCAGAATGAGAAGATAGTCTCTTAACTTAAAGTGGCTTTAAGCCTTGGAAAAGTTTCGTCAATAAAGATATGGTCATGAGCATAATATACTATCATCTATTTTATTTAAAAAAATATTTATAATAATTTTAAAAAAAATTCTCATAATAATTGTATAATTTCCTTTATGAGAAATTGCAAAAACCCTTAGTATACTCTATACCAAAATTTTTTGATACTAACCCACCAGAATTGTGCTTCTTTTAATTGGTTTGAATTTAAGTTAGTTAAAAACTATAAATTAAAAATAACACATATGACAAGCTAAAAAGTCCATCGAAAAGTCTCGCTCAGAAACTAGGGTTGTTAAAATGGGTTAATGGGTTGGTTCATATCTGACCCGAATCAGATAAATTGAACTCGACCTGTTTAAAAACAAGCCCAAAAATAGAACTCAAGCCCAATATGCGAGCAACACGAACCTGGCCTAATAATTCATTTTAATTAAGTTTTTTTTATTAGTTATTTAATCATAAATTTTAGATTAATTGATAAAAAAGAAAAGAATTTTACCAATTATTAATCGGTTTAATCCTAAATCCAAAATTTTCTGATAAAATTCAGATCGAATCATTTGTTAACAACTCTATCAGAAACAATGTGCAGTTATTACAATTCAATGCCTTTTTCTTACAACTGTCTTTCGCATGGTTGATCTTTACTGACCTCATATATTTAATTAATTTATTCGTACGGAACATATCATTTCCCTTAAGAACACACAAAAAAAAGAGAGTGAGTGAGTGAAAAATCATCATTCAATGGAGAGATTATTTTGTGCGGGCACCAGACGGAGAGCCGTCCGGTACCGCTCGGTATCGAGCTCGGTACCAAGCAGTACTGAGGCTTGGCACAGCTCGATACCGAGGGCAGTACACTTTTGGAATGACGTGACATATTTTTATTGGCTTCAAGATGACTTTCGGAATCCACACATAATAATTTGTCCATTCAATGAGGCAAGTACAATATATATAAGGCCTTCAAGTGTACGTACCATCCATTGGCATTTCAATAAGCTTGAACTTAAGGTTTCACTTGTTCTTCAACAGCAACCATGAGCTCCCCTCATGCACTCATACTCCCTTATCCTGCACAGGGCCATGTAATTCCTCTCATGGAGCTCTCTTACTGCCTCATCGAACGTGGCTTCCAAATAACTTTTATCAACACAGAGTTCAATCAAGAGCGTATTTTTGCTGGCTCTATTCTTGATGAAGCTAAATTTAGCGATGGAATTCATTTTGTGACGATCCCAGATGGCCTTGAACCTGAAGAGGATCGCCACAACTTTGGGAGGCTTACAACATCCTTCACCACAGTGATGCCAAGTTTTTTAGAAGAATTGATGAGAAATAATGCTATGAAGTTCACTTGCTTTATTGCAGATTTCAGTATGGCTTGGGCTATCACTATCGCCAAAAACGCAGGGCTTCGGACGGCTGTCGTTTGGCCTGCTGCAGCTGGAACCCTTGCCACCTTACTTAGTATCCCCATGCTTATTCAAGATGGAGTCATCGACGAAAACGGTAAGATCTTAAGGGTTAACTGTGTTAGATATAACATATTAGTGGTACAATTAAATTGCACATTTGATGACATAGATGGAACGATGATCACAGTTTAATTAAAACCTTTAGGTTCATGAAAAAATTCTTTATCATCAAAGAAGAAGAAAAAGAAGTTCTCCAAGTAATTGTAGGAAGTTCTATTGTTTTCATACCTTTGACAAAAATGTTTATTCATTGCAGTTGAGAAAAGTTAGCTAGATAACTTAGAATGATATATCCAAAATAAAATATAATTTAACTTTTTTGTCATGCAATAAATTTGAGTTTTAATGCCATTTTTCTAAACATTTTAAACAATTACAACAAAAATATTTATATTTAAAATCTCTTTCCCTGGTTCAAACATGATTATTTTGAGCTCTTGAGAAAATTTATTCTTTTTATATGATCCATTTCTTCTTCACATGATTTGACCTACATTTGATTATCTGATTTTAGTATAACAAAATATTTTGATTTGTGAGAATTTATATTATTTTGAATTTATGAATTTATTTTTGGCGTAAAAAACTTAGGGACACCAATGAAGAAGGAAGTTATTCAGTTGAACCCAGGGATGACTCACACGGACACAAGCAACCTTCCTTGGTATTTCCTTGATGATGTATATACACAAAAGATAATGTTCAACTACTTGATAGCCAATAACCAAGCAAGTTCCAACGCTGAGATGATAATCTGCAATAGTTTTGAGATGCTTGAAAAGCCAGTCTTCAAGGAAATGCCCTACATTTTACCTGTAGGGCCACTTCATAATAGCTTTGAATCAATAAGAGATCCTAATTTATGTTACTTTTGGTCTGAGGATAAGCAATGCATTTCTTGGCTCAACAAGCATCCTGCAAATTCTGTCATTTATGTGGCTTTTGGTAGCATCACAATCTTTAATAACAAGCAATTCCAAGAGCTAGCACTTGGCTTAGAGCTCATTGGTCGGCCATTCTTATGGGTGGTAAGGCCAGACATGACCAATAAATCCATTAGTTGCACCTATCCCTCGGGCTTTGAAGAAAGAGTTGCAGATCGAGGGAGAATCATTGGTTGGTCACCTCAACGAAAGGTTCTAAAGCATCCTGCAATTGCTTGTTTCATATCACATTGTGGTTGGAACTCAACCATAGAAGGAGTGAGAAATGGAGTACCTTTCCTCTGTTGGCCTTACTTTGTTGACCAATTGTTTAACCAAAGCTACATAACAAAGGTTTGGAAGGTAGGTTTGAGTTTGGTTCCTGATGAAAATGGGCTAATTTCTAAAGAGGAAGTTCGATCAAAAGTGGAAGAGCTACTAAAAGATAGAGATATTCTTGCAAGATCTCAAGCTTTGAAGAATTTTTCTGACATAAGTGTGATGGAAGGAGGGTCATCCTTTAAGAATCTCAATAAGTTTGCAGATGTTATGAGAGAAATTTAAGCCAAGGAGGTTGAAGACTAGTGTAAAATGAATAACTTGAATGCTTGGATATGGACAGAAAGGACGATAAATTTAAAGTGAATTATTGGTGTTAGTTACTTATGTATTTAATAATATTATGTTATAAATTTCTCATCCTTAACTATTAAGTGGATCAATTCATAATATATAACATTTCACTTCATTTAGATACCTTTTTGTGATAAAATATCATTATTTTCTTATGATCATCTTTCTTATGTGTTTTGAATAATGATGTATACTATCATTAAAATAAGGTAGATTAAGGTTGTAGATAAGACACTATCTAGAGATTTTGCCCTCATTTCGTAAGTACTTTATGATATGAGTTTTGGTTTCCTATAAGCGCAAGCACATATAGTTAATTAATCATCCTGAATTACAATCATGGCCAGATTCCTATGACTCTTTTTACAAATTAATCAATTATATTATAACTTTTACATAAATATATTATAGTTGGATCTCTTGTCCTAATTCAATAATGACTATTTAGTGATATTGATAAAATTTATTAATTTTTATATGTGCCAAATCGTTCCTTCACTTAATATAATTAACTTTTCTTTTTGTAATTTCAGTGCCATTATGTATTTTGGTTTATGTCAATTCACATTATTTGAAATGATGGACATTTCCAATCAATAATTTAGGGACACTAAGGTATCCAGCCAAGCCTGAAGACGTGTTCTTGGACATAGCCTACTTGCGATTTAATTGTTTTAATGATTGATAAACACACACAAAAAAAAAAACATTCAACTACTTCATCACCAACATCCAAGCAACTTTAATGCTAAAATAGTATTTTGTAATAACTTTTAGATGCTTGAATAACTAGTCTTCAGAGAAACAACATACATTTTACCTTTAGGGTCTCTTCATAATATCATTGAATCAAGAGGAACTTCTAATTTATGTCACTTGTGGTGTGAGGATAAGAAATGCATTGTTTATCTCAACAAACATCATGCAAGTTATACTATTTATGTGGCTTTCGGTAGCACAACAATCTTAAATTAATAGCAAGGAATTCTAGGTGCCAACACTTGGCCTAGAGCTCACTGATAATCCATTAAATTTATAGTTTGTAAGACCAGACCTCTCAAATAAATCAATTAATTGTGCAAATCCTTTAGGCTTCGAAGAAAGAGTTGTAATCGAGGGAGAATAGTTGACTGGTCTCATCAACAAAAAGTTTTAAAGCATCCTACAATTATTTGTTTAATATCACATTGTGGTTTGAACTCAACTATAGAAGTGAGAAATGGAATGCATTTCCTTTGTTTGCCTTAATTTGCTGACCAATTATTTAACTAAAGTTATATAACAAATGTTTGAAAGATAGTTTTAAGTTTCATTCCTGATGAGAATGGGCTAATTTTCAAAGAGGAGGTTGGATCAAAAGTAGAGGAGTTGCTCGAAGTTAAAGATATTATAGTAAGATCTCGAACTTTTAAGGGGATTGCTCATAGTAGTGTTCTGAAAAGAGGGTCATCTTTTGAAAAATTTGCTAATTTTTCCTTCACTCAATATAATTCACTTATATATATATTTTTATTTTCATTGCCATTTTATAATGTGGCTTATGTCAATTTACATTGATTTGTAATGATGGATATTTCCGATCAATAATTTAGGGACTCTAATAAAGAAGGATGGTATCAAGCTAAATGTCATTCATGGACATAACCTACTTGCCAAGAAATTGTTTTAATGATTGATATGAACAGAAAATAATATTCAACTACTTCATCACCAATAACCAAGCAACTTTAATGTCAGTCTTCAGAGAAACATCACTACAGGAAAATCACTTATTACCGGCGGAATTTTCCGACGGCTTGTCGGCGGTCAGTTTTCCGGCGGATTTCCAGCGGCTTCCCGACTGCTTATTTCCCACAAAATTTTCTGGCGGCTTTCCGACGGCTTTTCAAGTTTTTCGGCGGAATGTTAAAAATTTTTATTAAATTGATTAAAATTATAACTATTTAAATGATTTTTAAAAAATGACTAAAAATAATAATAATTTTTTCCTTAATTTAAGTATAAGAATTTAAATTAAAAATTATTAATTTCATTGTTATTTATTTTTTTAGCTTTTTTAATTAATTTAGTTAGTTTATTTAATTTTATTTTGAAAATTTTATTTTTTGTTAATTAAACCGGCGGTTTATGCCCGCCGACAAGCCACCGACATTATTTGCAGCCAGAAAAAGCCGTCGGAAATTATTTTCCTTCGCCATTTTTACCGGCGGCAAAAATGCCGTCGGAAAACCGTCGCTAAATTAAAAAACTGCCGGAAAAGGCTCAAATTCCGCCGGAAAAAGCCGTCTGAAATGGGTGATTTTCCTTTAGTGCATCATGCATTTTATATGTAGGGTCTCTTAATAATAGCTATGAATTATGAGAAGATTCTAATTTATGTCTCTTATAGTATGAGGACAAGAAATACATTATGTAATATGCTCTATTGTTGACCCAATCCTTCCGACCTTCGTCGCCCACTGCGTTCCTTGCGACCTCCCTTGCTAGAAAATGATCTTTCTGATCTCAGTCTCATGCCGACTACGGTCCTTCTAACCTCTCTCGCCAAACGACGGTCTTTTTGACCCCAATCTCCTGCTGACTACTAATCTTCTGACATCCCTCGCTAGACAATTATCTTTCTAACCCTAGTCTCTTGCTGACTACGATTATTCTGACCTCCCTCATCAGACAACGGTCTTTCTGACCCCAGTTTCCTGACAACTACAGTCCTTTCGACCTCTGTTGCCTACTACGGCGACCTACCTCACCAACTGTGGTCTTTTGGACCCCGGTCTGTTGCCGATTACAATCCTTCCAACTTTCGTCACCTACTACGGTCTTTCAACTTCTTCCCTATCGACTATATATGGTACTGCCAACCAAACAAATATGTTTATGTTGATTATTGTAACTCCCACCAAGTAATATGCTCTATATGATGTACATTTATTGCATCAAGCCAATGCCTTCTCCTAAGGAAAGGACTCATTTGTAATCAATTGCAAAGACTAGTAGATTCATTCAAATTGGGCCAGGCCCCGTGATTTTTTCCCTTTTTCAGGGGTTTCCACATAAAAACTCTAGTGCCTCTTATAAATATTGTTATATTGCGATGATTTAGGCTTTTTTTGATGTATTTTTAATTTTTATACTAGAAAGCTGCTTTAAGAAGCAGTAAGAAAGCCGTCCCATGTTGATGGTTTTGACGGTTTTGGTGATCTCTATGACTTTTGACAATATTTTGAAATTATAAATATAAAATTTATTTGAGGAATCATAACCATCTCTAAAAATAGTTTCAATATTATTAAGACAAAATAAAAGAAATTATTAAGTTTGTTGTGTTGTTATGAACTTTTTTAATAAAATTATATATCAAATTTCTTAGGGCTGTTTTATTTTAAAATATTGGATTATAAAAAATATTTTTATCAAAAACTTCTTATAAATAAAAAAAAAACTAGTATAACCAAATAATAAATTAGGTTATTTTCGTAATTAAAAAAAGTTATGAAAAGCTGCCCAAAGGTTTATTTGGGAGAGCTTTTTTGTTTTGCATTTTAAAATCATTGTCACACTTCTCTGTCCATAATCCATATTAACTTTTATTGTTGGTTTTCTGATATTTCTGTGATAAGAAATTTATTTGTGCAACAAAATTTGCTAAAGTGAGAGTTGACAGAAAAAAAATATATTATTCAATTTTCTTAAGAAAATATTTATAATACTTATACTTTTATAAAAATAATATTATCATAATAATTTATTTTATTTTTTTCATAAAAAGTTATATATTTTTTTCATAAAAAGTTACATAACCTCCTTAGATAAGCTCCATTCCTACTTATCTAATGCTTCCTTTGGGAGGACTTTCTTAATATTGCTGTAAAATTACCATAGAAAAAATAATTTCTTAAAATTATTATAGAAAATAATTTTCTAGTACAAAAAATTGTTGAAATCAATAAAAAAATAGCAATTGAATAAAAAATATGATTAGAATATGAAAAAAAAAACAATAAAAAAAACTATTTAAAAGAAAGCCTGATACTTACCCTACAAACAGGGGCGGATCCAGCTTCTTTTTTTATGGTGGGCATAAAAAAATTTTTTGGTAGTAGATGGACAAAAATGATTAGCTTTGATAAAATTAGGGCAAAAAGATTTTTTTAGAGGGGGCAAAATGCCCAAAATATTCCAAAAAATACCCTCTAAAATAAAAAAAAAATAAAATTTGAGGGTGGGCATTTGCCCCCCCTCACTACCATGGGGATCCGCCCATGCCTACAAAGTTGAGTTTTTTTTTTTTTTTTTTTTGACATTTAGACCAATTAAGATAGCTCATACACACAACGATATATATAAAAGTTAAATTCAAAATTTCTTAGTTGATAGCTTAATCTTTCAACCTTCAGAACAAAACGAGTTTTTATTCACCATGAATTGAAGCTATAAACTAAAACTAGCTCATATGGCAAGCAAATAAGTCCATAGAAAAGTCCCGCTAAAAGATAACGTGCTACCATTAGAAGTCAGATCTGTCTAACGAACTTTTCAAGATGCGATGAATCACATGGACGACAATTTCCGTACTCGATATTAATATCTTCATTCGTACTGAAAAAACAATAAGATGGTTGAGGCCAGTGTGTTTTTAATAACTTCGTACATGCTATATTTACGTACGGCATTCTTTTCTTTCTTAGATTTTTTTTATTTTAATTCGTTACTGCTAAAATACTAATATCTATTTTATTTTAAAAAATATTTATAATAGTTAATTAATTACAATAATTTCAAAAAATATTTTCTCATAATAATTTTAGTATTTCCTTTTTCATAAATTGCAGTCACCCTAAATAAACTCCATCCCTAATTTATCTGAAACTGACCCCAACAAAATTTAGCGTTTTTTATTAGGCGTGAATTGAAGTTTAAACCCTAAACTATAAATTAAAAAGAAAATCATGATTAAGGGGCCCATATGGCTAGCTAATAAGTCCTGCCCAGATTTTTTTTGTCCTCTGACCGGACGTAGCTCTACGTTCGGTTAGAGGATTGTTACTCGGTTTTTCTCGGTATTTGATCAGTATTGCTAGGTATTCTTTCGTAATAACAAAGAATACCGCTCTGTGAAGATCAATACTAAGTAATACCGAGCAATATCGAGCAATACCGAGTAATCCCAAAAAATACCGAGTTTTTCTAGAAAAAACTCGGTATTTTTTGGGATTACTCGGTATTTTGTCTTCACATAATGGTATTTCTCATTATTGTTGGTATTGCTCGGTATTTGCTCGGTATTTCTTGTTTTGTGCCGCCGAACATAGCTCTCCGTACGTTCACCGGACCAAATAAAAGCTCCCTTTACTTACCGCATATATTATATTAGTTTTTTTTTTTTGAACATTTAAATCATTTAAATCAAATTCATACACACAATGCATACACATAGACCAATGAGAGATATGTATATTTATTTATTCATACGGAACATTTCATTTTCTTAAGAAAAAGAAAGAGAGAGAAATCGACATTCAATGGGACAAACTATTAATGTAATTAATGTTATAAATTAAATTAAGTAAATAATGTTTTTAAAAACCAACTTTTCGACCGGCTACAGGAGAGAGAACTTTTATCCTATTTTTGTTGTTCTTATGAGAGGCAAAGAGAGAGATAAAGCAGGACAGAGATTTTTTTTTTAACTTGTTGGATTGAAGAGGAGAGATCATCAAATTTTTTTTTTTAATTAAAGGTTTAAATGTAAATATATTTTATTATTTTTCTAATAAATAATTTAGAATGAAAAATTTTAAATGAATTATTATATATTAAAAGTCATGCCACGAAACAAACTACCATTGAGGATGTAGATTTTCAGAATGTTGAAGTTGTTGTTGACAAAGAAGACTGATAAAAGTTTAATTGAGGATGCAGATTTTCAGAATGTTCAAATTCTGGATAAAGTTCCGATTGATTGGTCTTTAGTAGTAAATCGCTGGGATAATTCTGATGGTTTGATTGCTGATCAAGCATTAATCCAATTTCTTGAATCTGTTCAAAATTCAAAAATTGAATTCAAAGTGGCACGAATTCTGGAAGGAGAAGAGGAAGCCGTTACTTTTGCTGAGTCAGAATCTACTGCTGAACCAAAAGAAGTTTATCCTTCAGTTAATACCGTGAAAAATGATGGAATGGAAGCTCTTTTAGACGGAATGGGAGGATTAAGTGGAACTTTTCCTGCTATTGTACCAGAATTTGTTACTAGCTCTTCCTTCTGAAGTTAATTTGAATTTTGAAAAGGCTGTGTTAGTGAAGGAGAAAACGGAAACTATTAAGGAGGGTTATTCTTCCGGGTCTAAACATAAACTGTTCAAAGAATTACAATCATTGGGACCGGTGGAAGACTTACCTAGAAGAAGATGGCAGATCTCAGTTCAAAGAAATTTATGAGGGGTTCTTCCCCTTTGTTCTTACATTGAAAACAATAGTATGAAATTTCTTATAAGATACTTGATGATGGAGCTCCTGATTAAAGAGTATCTCAGATTACTAGCTTTGGATTACGACCTCGAAATTTGGAAGTTGCATCTGAGAAACCTACTGGAAGTTTTCTTAGGTGTTTTTCGGATGTTGATGAATACTTGTATTTACTTTCTAGAATTTTTATTTAGTTTCTTTTGCTTTCTTTTAGACTTATATTTGTTTTCTAAATTTATTCTAATTGCTTATGAGATCGGTACTAGGTCTTATTTTTTAACCGATTGGAAACTCTGGAATGCTAACCAACACTACGGATTATTTTATATTTGGTATCCCCTCCACCCTAAGGATTTTAAAATGGGATATAGTGGGTCTCATTTAAATTATGATAAGTTTATTTTAACAAATACGCTTTCAATAAGGCTCCTTTCCCTGTTAGATCAAGGAATCCTTAATTTTTATTTTTGTTCTAGTTTTTATTAGGGTGTTCTTTCTTTCTTTTAATACAAAAATTGCATTTCATAAAAAAAAAAAAGAGACAAACTACGTGAACTGCACATGCATTGCCAACTTTTACTGACGGCCTAATATATATAATTACTTTCTTCGTACGGAAGAGATCATTTCCTTTAAAAAAGGAGTGAGAGAGAAAAAAAAAATCATTCAATGAGGCCAGTACAACATATATAAGGCCTATAAATATGCCTTTCTTCCATTGGTATTTCAATAAGCTTGAACTTAAGGTTTCACTTGTTCCTCAGCAGCAGCCATGAGCTCCCCTCATGCACTCATACTCCCTTTTCCTGCACAGGGCCATGTCATTCCTCTCATGGAGCTCTCTTACTTCCTCATCGAACGTGGCTTCCAAATAACTTTTATCAACACAGAGTTCAATCATGAGCGTATTTTTGCTGGCTCTGTGCTTGATGAAGCTAAATTTATCGATGGAATTCATTTTGTGACGATCCCCGATGGCCTCGAACCAGAAGAGGATCGCAACAACTTTGCGAGGCTGACAACCTCCCTGACCACAGTGATGCCAAAATTTTTTGAAGAGTTTATGAGAAATAATGCCGTTGAGTTCACCTGTTTTATTGCAGATTTCTTCATGGCTTGGGCTCTCAAAATTGCCAAGAACAAGGGTCTTCGGTCTGTTGCCTTTTGCTCTTCTGCAGCTGGATTCCTTGTCGCAGTGCATAGCATCCCCAAGCTTATTCAAGATAAAGTCATCGACGAAAATGGTTGGATATTTAGGGTTGACTCTTTTAGATATAGCATATAAGTCATACAAATAAACCACATATTTGATGACATTTAAAAAACTTTTTGTTCTTGAACAAATTCTCTATTATCGAAATAAAATAAAAAAAAAAAGAAGAATGAATTCTCCATGTCATTGTTTTCTAATTTTGGATAAAACTGTTGATTCATTGCAGTAGAGAAGTGCAAAAAAACAAAGAAAAATTGGAAGTCGTTTGATCCAAAATACAAAATAATTTAATTTTATCATATAATAAATATGCATTTTAGGGCCATTTTCAGTACATATTATATAATAAAAATATAAATATTTTATATTAAGAATCTATTGCTCTTATTCAAAAAAAGATTATTTGGATCTCTAGAGAAAATTAGTTTCTTTTAATATGGTCCAACTTTCCTCACTCGATTTCATGCACATTTGTTTTTCTAATATTAGTATGTACAACAAAATAATTTGATTTGTATCAATTTAAATTAATTTGAATTCATGAATATATTTTCGGAATAAAACTTTTAGGAGATCCAATGAAGAAGGAAGTTATCCAGTTGAACCCGACGATGATTCCCTTGGACACAAGCATCCTCCCTTGGTGTCTCTTGCATGATGCATATACAGACAAGATAATGTTCAACTACTACATACTCATTAATCGAGCAACTTCTGATGCAGAGATGATAATCTGCAATAGCTTTGAGATGCTTGAAAAGCCTGTTTTCAAGGAAATGCCATACATTTTACGTATAGGGCCACTTCATAATAGCTTTGAATCAAGAGGATATTCTAATTTATGTCACTTCTGGTCTGAGGATAAGCAATGCATTGATTGACTCAACAAACATCCTGCAAATTCTGTCATATATGTGGCTTTTGGTATGTCACGACCCGACCCGAGACGAGACGGATCCCGCCCGCGCCGGATCGCGACGGAGAATAGCTAACCAGGATCTGGCTTTGGATTAGGTTACTGAACTGATCTTCCAAATTCTTAACTCAACAGAAGCACACAGAACAACAGAGCTACTAAAAACATCAAATGCAGCGGAACAAAACATCTATCTTTTCATTTCCTCGAAATAATCATCTACAGAACAGTACAAGGCTTTCAACAGAAAGAAAGACAGAATAGGAAAGCCATGACTGTACAAAAATCAAAAGTACAAAAGTACCTAATCTGATCAGACTCTGAAATCTAATCCTGGACCTCCTTGCCCTTCCCAGAACCTGAAAACCACCAGAAAGCAAGGGTGAGCTCAACAGCTCAGCAAAGCAACAAACCTCCAATCTAAATTCTCAGAAAACAAAACCAAACTTATCAGACAGAAATCAGATCAGAAGTCGGAACAGAATCGGAAATCAAAACTTACGGACAGACATCAGATCGCATCAGAGTCGTACAGATCGTATCAGAACAGAACAAATCAACAGAGTCAGAAACAGAAATCAGAATCGTACGGATCATATCATGTCATAATCACAATTTCGTACAGAACAGAACAGATACAGAAAATAGTACAGATACATATAGCTAAATGCCCTGACACTGACGGAATCTCTACGGATTCCGGCCCCTTATGCCTCCCTTCCCAGACACTGACTGAATCTCATAGGATTCAGGCCCCTTATGTCTCCCTTTGTGCTCACGGCACCAAAACAGATGTGCTTATAGCACCAAAACAGAATTCATCGGATCCGGAACAGAACAGATATCAGATTTCAGATTGAGCTCATTTCAGATTTCCCGTTTCACTAACTGAATCTCATAGGATCCAGACCCCTTATAACTCCCTTTTTATAGCTTATACACATAGCATTTCAATTCAGAAGAAATCCGGACAATTCAGAAATTACCCAAAAATCGGGCAGCACAACGGCAGTATACGGAATTTACACAAAAATTCCTACAAAGAAAATTTACCGAATTCGCACAGAATACAGATATCAACATTTCAGAACCTTTATTCTACTGCACAGATAAATTCCAATTTCACAGAAAAATCCGGTCGACTAAAAACACAGTCGAATCAAAAATACCCGGACGAAAATCTTCAGAAAATAACCAAAATGTGCACACTCGGCACGTCAACAATATACAGAAAGTTACGCGGTAAAAACTGAACCAATCAACAGATACGGACAAAAATCATTAACGAAAACGAAATCCGGACAGAATATACCGCCAAACACGACGGAACTGAAAATTGAGAAAGGCGGAATGTGCCTTACCTCGAGCACAGCAATTTCCTCAACAGTCACTTCGATCGAAAACGGCTCCGCGTCGTCCGAAAATCCACTTTTCCACAAATGCCCTCGACTTTCTCTCTCCTCAGAAAAATCAGATATTTATTTTTGATTTTCTCTCTCTTCAAAACGACTGAAATCAGCTTTATAATACACAGATCGGCCCGGCCGATCGCAGCATCGTCCCGGGACGATCCGACCAAAAGGATCGGCCTGGTCTCCCTTCAGGGCTATTGCATGGACGATATTTTCTACAGTGCCGATCGGCCTGGCCGATGTCTCCAATCGGCCTGGACGATGCCTGCAGAAAATCACCTGGAGCAAAACTGGGCAAAATCTGGAGCTGATTTCCACTGATCGTCCCAGGACGATCCCAGATCGTCCTGGACGATACTGGAGCAGATCTTGATATTACAATCTCCCCAACTCAGAAAAATGTCGTCCTCGACATTATCCAGTCCAAACTCAGTCAAAACAAGTACGGGTACGACCGTCTCATATCAGACTCCTTCTCCCAAGTTGCTTCCCGTGCAGTCCGGTGCTTCCACTGGACTTTAACCATCGGAATCTCTTTATTTCTTAACTTTCGGACGTCGTACGCCAAAATAAGCTCTGGCTCTTCCTTGTACGCCAGATTCTCCTGAATCTCCACCTCATCAGCTGACAACTTCTTCCCAGAGTCTGAAACCCACTTCCTCAGAGTGGATACGTGAAACACATTATGCACATCCGGCATAGATTCAGAAAGCAATAGGCGATAAGCAGATTTTCCAATTCTTTCCAAAATCTCAAATGGTCCAACATACCTTGGACTAAGCTTGCTTACCTGACCAAATCTGCTCACACCCTTCATCGGGCTGACTTTGACATACACAAAGTCACCAACCTGAAACTCAACAAATCTGTGCTTCTGATTGTAATACTTCTGCTGACGATCTTGAGCGGCTTTCAATCTTTCTCTTATCAAATTGATCTTCTGAGCAGTTTCATCAGCAAAAGTGGCCCCCAAAGCCTGTCTATCTCCGACCTCCGTCAGAGTCAAAGGAGTACGACACTTCCTGCCATACAAAGCCTCGTACGGTGCCATACCGATACTGGACTGAAAACTGTTGTTATAAGCAAACTCAATCAGCGGAATATGATCCTCCCAACTTCCGCTAAAGTCCAGAACACAAAGCCTCAACAGATCTTCCAGTACCTGAATCGTCCTCTCAGACTGTCCGTCGGTCTGAGGATGAAAGGCTGTACTGAAATGCAGTTTCGTACCCAAGCCTTGCTGAATGCCTTTCCAAAGTCTGGAAGTAAAGCGTCCATCTCGATCAGATACGATCACACGAGGCACACCGTGCAATCTGACTATTTCCTTCACATAAATCTGTGCCAATCGATCAACTGAATCCGTCTGTCTGATCGGAAGAAAATGGGCTGACTTGGTCAATCGATCTACAACCACCCAAATGGCATCATGTCCTTGTCTAGATCGAGGAAAACCCATCGCAAAATCCATCGTTACCTCCTCCCATTTCCACTCAGGGATAGGCAACGACTGCAACAGTCCACCCGGTCGCTGATGCTCTGCCTTCACCAACTGACAGGCTTCGCATCTCGACACAAACTCTACCACATCTTTCTTCATCCCAGGCCACCAAAACAAAAGCTTCATGTCAGCGTACATCTTACCACTGCCTGGATGTACAGTGTAGCCAGAATGATGAGATTCGTACAGAATCTCCTGCCTCAAGTCTCCAAACATAGGTACCCACAACCTGTTCTTACAGAAAATAACACCAGAATCAGAAATTCGAAGTTCAGGAGTCTTACCAGATCCAATCTGAGCTATCAACTTCGAATAGTCAGAATCTGACTTCTGGGCTTCTTGAATCCGTGCTTCCAAAGAAGACTGAATACTCATCTGAGCCAACTCCAAATCACTGGAGGAAACCACCTCCAACTGCAATCTCTCCAAATCACGAATCAGAAAGTCATCACAGGTAAGCTGAATACCTGAGAATCCAGAAGACTTCCTGCTCAGAGCGTCCGCTACCACATTCGCCTTCCCAGGCTGATACTGAATAGTCAAATCGTAGTCCTTGATCAACTCGAGCCACCTCCTCTGTCTCAGATTCAGATCCTTCTGAGTAAAAATGTACTTCAGGCTCTTATGATCAGTAAAGATCTCACATCTGACGCCATACAGGTAATGACGCCAAATCTTCAAAGCAAAAACAACTGCAGCTAACTCCAGATCATGCGTCGGGTAATTCTTTTCATGTGGTTTCAACTGTCTCGAAGCATAAGCAATTACCTGACCATGCTGCATCAGAACACAACCCAATCCTTTCAGTGAAGCATCACTGAACACCTGGAAACCCTCCGTACCTGACGGAAGTGCCAACACTGGAGCTGAAGTCAAACACTCCTTCAATCTCTGGAAACTAGCTTCACACTCCGGTGTCCAAACAAAAGGTACTGACTTCTGAGTCAGTCTCGTCAGAGGAGTCGAAATCTGTGAAAATTCTTTCACAAACTTCCTATAATACCCGGCCATGCCCAAGAAACTACGTACCTCAAATACCGTAGTCGGCCTTGGCCAATCAGCAACAGCCTGAATCTTCTGGGGATCTACAGAAATGCCTTCTCCGCTAACCACGTGCCCCAAAAATGAAATGCTCTTCAACCAGAACTCACACTTGGAGAACTTGGCATACAGCTGATGCCTCCTCAAAGTCTCCAACACAATCCTCAAATGTCTGGCATGCTCATCCTCAGATGCAGAATATACCAGAATATCGTCAATGAAGACGATCACAAACTGATCCAAATACTCCCTGAATACTCGGTTCATCAGATCCATGAAAATCGCAGGCGCATTGGTTACCCCAAAAGGCATAACCAAAAACTCGTAGTGCCCGTACCGAGTACTGAAAGCAGTCTTCACCACATCAGTTTCCTTCACCTTCACCTGATAGTATCCGGATCGCAAATCAATCTTCGAAAATACCGAAGATCCGGAAAGTTGATCAAACAAGTCGTCAATCCGAGGCAAAGGGTACTTGTTCTTGATCGTGACCTTGTTCAAATCTCTGTAATCAATACACATACGGAGTGTACCGTCCTTCTTCTTCACAAACAGAACAGGTGCTCCCCAAGGCGAAACACTAGGACGTACAAAACCTCTGTCAACCAACTCCTGAAGCTGAACTTTCAACTCAGAAAGTTCTTTCGGTGCCATCCTGTACGGAGCTTTCGATATCGGAGCTGTACCCGGAAAAACATCGATAGAGAACTCCACATCTCTATCCGGAGGTAAACCAACCAACTCCTCAGGAAAAACATCAGCAAACTCCCGTACCACAGGGATCTCAGAAACAGAACCAACCTCCAGGTTCAGATCCCGCACCGAAGCCAAAAATACCGGACATCCTTTCTTCCACATCCTGCTCACCTCCAACACAGAAACCAGACTGGAGAGAACACCTCGTAATCCCTGAAATACAACTCTCTCTCCAGCCATAAGCAAACTCACTTGCTTCTTCAGACAGTCTATCTGGGCCTCATACTGACTCAGCCAATCCATGCCCAGAATCACATCATACGAAGAAATCGGCAATCGAATCAAACTCGATTTCCACTTCTTGCCAGAAATCTCTATTTCACACAAACAAAACTGTCGAGCAATCAAAGGATTCCCAGCCGGTAAAATCACAGACAAAGAAACCGGTAAAACCATCGAATCCAAATGTAAAATCTCAAAACAATGCTCGGACAGAAAAGAATGACTCGCTCCAGAGTCAAATAAAACACGACAGGGCTGATCAGAAATGTAAACCGTACCTGTCACAACATCCGGAGCATCACGAGCCTCCTGCTGACTCAGACTGTAAACTCGTGGCTGAACTGGAACAGGAGCTGAAGCAACAGAACTACTCTGCTCCCTCTGAATCGTAGGTGGTCTCCGCGGTGCAGAACTAGAACCACCACCTCTACCAGCAAATCCCTCAGGGCGTGGAGGAACAGTCCTCGGTCTTCCTGCTGCTGAACCAACAGGTCTGACAAAGCCCTCAGATCGCTGCTCATATCCCATCTGTGGACATTCTGCAATCCTATGTCCCGGCTGACCACATCTGAAACAAAGACCAGCTATCCTGTAGCACTGGCCATGGTGTCGCCGTCCACAACTCTGGCACACAGGTGCCGTACTGACAGATCCAGAACTAGTCGTACTGGTAGCAGTACCAGACGATCCTCCGCTCTTCCTGGAATCTCCAGATCCAGATCCAGGAACAAATCTCCTCTTCCCAGAGGAACCACTGCCAGATGTCTCTCCTCCAAACCTCTTCCTACTCGCAGTCCACCGCTGCTGAGTAGCCGTCATATCATTCTCAATCAGACGAGCTCGCTCCACAAGCTCAGAGAAATCAGTAATCCGGAACGGTATCAGAGGCTGCCTCAAAGTGTCTCGTAAGCCTCTCAGAAATCTGTAGCACCTCTCAGCAGACGTGCTAACCAGCTGCGGAGCGTACCTGACTAATGCAGTAAACTCAGCCTCGTACTGCATCACCGTCTTGCTCCCCTGAACAAGTCTCAGAAAACTCTCCTGCATCTGCTGTCGTGCAGAAGGGGGAACAAACCAATCTCTGAATACCTCAGTGAACTCTTCCCAAGTAATCAAAGAGTTCAGTCTGCCCTGAAATCTGGCTGCTTGCTGGCCATCCCACCAGTGCTCAGCCTCTCCGTCCAACAGAAAAACAGCTAACGGAACTTTCCTGTCTGCAGGACACTGCATCCCGTCAAAAGTCTTCTCCAATCTCCTCAGCCACTCCTCGGCTGCTCTGGGCTCAACAGCGCCCTCAAACCTCGGAGGCTTCAACCTCAAAAATAACTGCAGGTGTCGATCAATGTCCTCAGATCTAACAGTCGAAGCTCTGCTCTGAGTCTCGCTCATCATCTGAGCAACAAGTGAAGCAAACTGTGAAAGCGTATCAGCACCGACCACTGGGGCTGTACTCCCCACTGGTGCTGCCTGATCGTCACTCTGACCGTCTGTCATGTCTGGGTCTGGCTGATCCATACAGAAAAATCCAGAAAATCCGGAAAACTATCACAAAACAACACAAAATAACACAATAAAAAGCCAAACGACCCAAAACTACCTCCCAGACAGACTCACTGATCACTTCCTAGAGCTCTGTTTTACAATCCAACCTGTTTCCAAAACCAGTGCTCTGATACCAAAAAAAGCTTGTCACGACCCGACCCGAGACGAGACGGATCCCGCCCGCGCCGGATCGCGACGGAGAATAGCTAACCAGGATCTGGCTTTGGATTAGGTTACTGAACTGATCTTCCAAATTCTTAACTCAACAGAAGCACACAGAACAACAGAGCTACTAAAAACATCAAATGCAGCGGAACAAAACATCTATCTTTTCATTTCCTCGAAATAATCATCTACAGAACAGTACAAGGCTTTCAACAGAAAGAAAGACAGAATAGGAAAGCCATGACTGTACAAAAATCAAAAGTACAAAAGTACCTAATCTGATCAGACTCTGAAATCTAATCCTGGACCTCCTTGCCCTTCCCAGAACCTGAAAACCACCAGAAAGCAAGGGTGAGCTCAACAGCTCAGCAAAGCAACAAACCTCCAATCTAAATTCTCAGAAAACAAAACCAAACTTATCAGACAGAAATCAGATCAGAAGTCAGAACAGAATCGGAAATCAAAACTTACGGACAGACATCAGATCGCATCAGAGTCGTACAGATCGTATCAGAACAGAACAAATCAACAGAGTCAGAAACAGAAATCAGAATCGTACGGATCATATCATGTCATAATCACAATTTCGTACAGAACAGAACAGATACAGAAAATAGTACAGATACATATAGCTAAATGCCCTGACACTGACGGAATCTCTACGGATTCCGGCCCCTTATGCCTCCCTTCCCAGACACTGACTGAATCTCATAGGATTCAGGCCCCTTATGTCTCCCTTTGTGCTCACGGCACCAAAACAGATGTGCTTATAGCACCAAAACAGAATTCATCGGATCCGGAACAGAACAGATATCAGATTTCAGATTGAGCTCATTTCAGATTTCCCGTTTCACTAACTGAATCTCATAGGATCCAGACCCCTTATAACTCCCTTTTTATAGCTTATACACATAGCATTTCAATTCAGAAGAAATCCGGACAATTCAGAAATTACCCAAAAATCGGGCAGCACAACGGCAGTATACGGAATTTACACAAAAATTCCTGCAAAGAAAATTTACCGAATTCGCACAGAATACAGATATCAACATTTCAGAACCTTTATTCTACTGCACAGATAAATTCCAATTTCACAGAAAAATCCGGTCGACTAAAAACACAGTCGAATCAAAAATACCCGGACGAAAATCTTCAGAAAATAACCAAAATGTGCACACTCGGCACGTCAACAATATACAGAAAGTTACGCGGTAAAAACTGAACCAATCAACAGATACGGACAAAAATCATTAACGAAAACGAAATCCGGACAGAATATACCGCCAAACACGACGGAACTGAAAATTGAGAAAGGCGGAATGTGCCTTACCTCGAGCACAGCAATTTCCTCAACAGTCACTTCGATCGAAAACGGCTCCGCGTCGTCCGAAAATCCACTTTTCCACAAATGCCCTCGACTTTCTCTCTCCTCAGAAAAATCAGATATTTATTTTTGATTTTCTCTCTCTTCAAAACGACTGAAATCAGCTTTATAATACACAGATCGGCCCGGCCGATCGCAGCATCGTCCCGGGACGATCCGACCAAAAGGATCGGCCTGGTCTCCCTTCAGGGCTATTGCATGGACGATATTTTCTACAGTGCCGATCGGCCTGGCCGATGTCTCCAATCGGCCTGGACGATGCCTGCAGAAAATCACCTGGAGCAAAACTGGGCAAAATCTGGAGCTGATTTCCACTGATCGTCCCAGGACGATCCCAGATCGTCCTGGACGATACTGGAGCAGATCTTGATATTACATGGTAGCACCACAATCTTCAATAACAAGCAATTTCAAGAGCTAGCACTTGGCTTAGAGCTCATCGGTATGCCATTCTTATGGGTGGTAAGGCCGGACATGACAAATAATTCAATTAATTGCACCTATCCCTCGGGATTCAAAGAAAGAGTTGCAGATCGAGGGAGAATGGTTGGCTGGTCTCCACAACAAAAGGTTATGAAGCATCCTGCAATTGCTTGTTTCATATCACATTGTGGTTGGAACTCAACCATAGAAGCACTGAGAAATGGAGTACCTTTCATTTGTTGACCTTACTTTGGGGACCAATTGCTTAACCAAAGCTATATAACAAAGGTTTGGAAAGTAGGATTGAGTTTTGTTCCTGATGAGAATGGACTAATTTCTAAAGAGGAGGTTCGATCAAAAGTGGAAGAGCTACTAAAAGATAGAGATATTCATGCAAGATCTCAAGCTTTGAAGAATTTTTCTGACATAAGTGTGATGGAAGGAGGGTCATCATTTAATAATCTCAATAAGTTTGTAGATTTTATCAGAGAAATTTAAGCCAAGGAGGTTGAAGACTAGTGTAAAATAAATAACTTGAATGCTTGGATAGGGAAAGAAAGGATGATAAATTTGGAGTGAATTGTTGGTGTTAGTTACTTATGCATTTAATAATGTTATGTTATAAATTTCTCATCCTTAATTATTAAGTGGATCAATTCATAATATATAACATATCACTTCATTTAGATACTTTTTTGTTACTAAATTTTATTATTTTCTTATGATCATCTTTCTTATGTGTTTTGAATAATGATGTATACTATCATCACAATATTTTCTTTTATCTCTCACATTTTTATTAAATGACTACTCAAAATCTCTTATTTTAAAATGCTTGTATTGCATAATAGTAAGCATATATAGAATGATTAGTTATTACTTTCTTGTGAGTCATTAGACTATTTGATAAGATATGCAAATAATAGAATGCTTCTATGAAGTTGTAGTGAGCTAGTTTGTTATTATGATTTTCTATTGTTAGTTATTCATTTATAGTTCTTTCTTCCAGGTAATGATTGCAATTAGTCTTTTAAATCCTTTTTTTTTTAGCAAAAATGAAGCCTTGTGGAATTTGTCCAAGGAAGCAGGATATAATCCCTCAAAGATATCATGACAAAGAAAACAGTAAGAAGCAACATGCGAAGAAACATAGAGGAGGTAGCACCAAAAGTTGCATTTAGTGCCAAAACTTAAATAGCAAGCAAAATTAGTTTACCAACATTAAAATAATGCTATAGTTGCATATCACATAAATAATCTGGGTCATAAGTAATATAACATAAGCAACATAATGAGTCAGGATTCCCAATTTCATTATACAATAGTAATATAAACCTCACACGTTTTATAGGAGGGAACAAAAGATTCAATAATGCTTTGTAGATTCCCATAAAATTTATGGAAACCATCATTGCCTTCAAATATTAATAGAACTCAACAATCACTATATGATGTCAAAACAACAATCCTAGCATAAGAGTGCATGGTGAAAAATATTTCCAACCATGCCATATATATAGACTTTTAATCTGGTGTGGGCTCCAAAAATTTAATTTGTGCCCCTTCCTCCCGTACTTTCGAGGAGCTTTGACGGATTAAGTTATTATGTAAATTTTTAGAAGGCGTATTAGGGTTGTAGATAAGACACTACCCAGATATTTTGCCCTCATTTCGCAAGGATTTTATGATATGAGTTTTGGTTTTCTATAAGTGCAAACACCAATAGTTAATTACCCCTCATGTATTACAATCATGGCCAGATTCCTATGCCTCTTTTACAAATTAATCAATTATATTATAACTTTTACATAAATAAATTATAGTTGGATCTCTTGTCCTAATTCAATAATGATTGTTTAGTGCTCTTGATATAATTTATTAATTTTTATATGTGCCAAATTGTTCCTTCACTTGATATAATTAACTTTTCTTTTTTTTTAATTTCAGTGCCATTATGTATTTTGGTTTATGTCAATTTATATTATTTGAAATGATGGAAATTTTCAATCAATAATTTAGGGACACTAAGGTATCCAGCAAAGCTTAATGACGTCTTCTTGGACATAACCTACTTGCCATTTAATTATTTTAATGATAGATAGGCACACAAAATAAACATTTAACTACTTTATCACCAACATCCAAGCAACTTTAATGCTAAAATGGTAATTTGCAATAACTTTTAGATGCTTGAATAACTGGTCTTCAGAGAAACGTCATACATTTTATCTTTATGGTCGCTTTATAATATCATTGAATCAAGAGGAAATTTTAATTTATGTCACTTATGGTGTGAGGACAAGAAATGCATTGTTTATCTCAACAAACATACTGCAATATCTACTATTTATGTGGCTTTTGGTAGCACATCAATATTAAATAACAAGGAATTCTAGGTGCCAACACTTTGCCTAGAGCTCACTGATAATCCATTAAACTTATAGTTTGTAAGACCAGACCTCTCGAATAAATCAATTAATTGTGCTGATCCTTTAGGCTTCGAAGAAAGAGTTGTAATTGAGGGAGAATTGTTGTCTGGTCTCATCAACAAAAGGTTTTAAAGCATCCTACAATTATTTATTTAATATCACATCGTGGTAGGAACTCAACTATAGAAGTAAGAAATGGAATGCATTTCCTTTATTTTCCTTAATTTGCTGACCAATTATTTAACTAAAGTTATATACCAAATGTTTGAAAGATAGTTTTAAGTTTCATTCATGATGAGAATGGGGTAATTTTCAAAGAGGAGGTTGGATCAAAGTAGAGGAGTTGCTCGAAGTTAAAGATATTATGGTAAGATCTCGAACTTTGAAGGGGATTGCTCACAGTAGTGTCCTGAAAAGAGGGTCATCTTTTGATAAATTTGCTAATTTTTCCTTCACTGAATATAATTCACTTATATATTTTTTATTTTCATTGCCATTTTGTATTGTGGTTTATGTCAGTTTACATTGATTTGAAATGATGGATATTTCCAATCAATAATTTAGGGACACTAATAAAGAAGGAAGCTAAGCCCACAAATGTCATTCATGAACATAACCTACTTGCCATGAAATTGTTTTAATGATTGATATGCACAGAAAATAATATTCAACTATTTCATCACCAACAACCACGCAACTTTAATGTCAGTCTTCAAAGAAACATCATGTATTTTACATGTATGGTCTCTTAATAATAGCTCTAAATCAAGTGAAGATTCTAATTTATGTCTCTTATAGTATGAGGGCAAGAAATACATTACTTGTCTGAACAAACATCCTATAATCTCTACTATTTATGCGAGTTTTGGTAGGATCGCAATCTTCAATAACAAGAAATTTTGGGAGCTAACACTTGATCAAGAGCTCACTGATAATATATTAATCATGCTATGGTTGGTGAGACCAAACCTCTCTTATAATTCCATTATTTGCATATATTCTTCATGCTTTGAAGAAAGATTTTTAGATCAAGCGAGAATGGTTGGTTGGTCTCCTTCGCATAAGGTTCTAAAGCATCCTGCAATTACTTATTTTATATCAAATTGTGGTTGGAACTCAACCATAGGAGCAGGGGTGGAACTGTATGTATATTAGGGGGGGGGGGGGGGGGGGCAATTGCCCACCCTTAAAAAAATTTTTTTTATTAAAGAGAGTGTATTTAGGTAACTTGACATCAAAACTCTTTTATTTTGCCCCCCCTGCTTTGACCTAACCAGCCGAAATCAAGCAAAGAACAGCAGGGGCCGGGGTGATTCGCGAAACTGCGCAATAGCGCAAGACGACTTCGAGTTCGGCTTCGTCTGTTCGTCGGCTTCGAGTTCGCCTTCGTCCGTTCGTCGGCTTCGAGTTCGCCTTCGTCCGTTCGTCGTCGGCTTCGAGTTCGGCTGCGCCTGTGTCGCCTCCGTCTTCGTCGCCTCCCGCTTCAGGATTCAGGAGATCTAGGTAAGTTTGATTTATGAATACATTGCTTATTTGCTTGATTGTTTATTTTGTTATTTTTTTGGTTGATTTGCTGTTATTTTTTTATTATGACATCAACTTGATTTACTCTAGAAATAATGGATTCTATCCAAGACAACCATTTAGAAAATCTTTGTCAATCTTGCAGATATGAAATGAAACTTGTTTATCTTCCCTTGTTTACTATGATATATTCAGTTTATATTACTTGTTTGCATTCTAGGTAATAATCAAAATGATATAACACTTAAATCAAGTGAGAATGAGAGTTCATTCTATAGACGGGTAAAACACAAATTGTTATATGAACATGTCATTCCTTGTTAGGGAGAAAGGTAGCCTTGGGATCAGCCAAAGTGCAATTTATTTGTATGGTCCTCAGATTACCAAATTTTGGTTTGAGATGACACAAATTGTTATTATGTTATTTTTAATTGTTTGTTATGATGTAAATATTTTGATTGACGGTTGCTCTTGTTTGGTAATAAATTTTATTTTAGGGTTTAAGAAAATGGAGCGTTATTTAAAGAGGAAAGAGCGAATAGAAATTGACATTAACAATCTTCCAGCAGATCCAGGACTCCGAACTCCTATTTGGAATTATGATGTAAATGATAGAGATAAGATTCGGAGAACATATCTATTGAAGGGTCCCCATCAACCGAGAAGTCATCAATTTCCCCAAACTTTATATGGAAATATTGCACGTAGGTTCAATCCGAATTGGTTTGATGAATACTCTGATTGGTTAGAGTACAGTGTGCAGAAAGACGCTGTTTACTGTCTTTATTGCTATCTATTTAAACCTCTAGAGCAGATTATTAAAGGTAAAGGTGGTGGGGATTCATTTATTAGAGAAGGTTTCAAAAATTGGAAGAAGAAAGAAAAATTATTATGTCACGTTGGAGATCACAATAGTGTACATAATAAAGCTGGACAAAAATGTGAAGATTTGATGAAGAATCAAGAACAGAGTGTTCCAGCTTTATGGTTAAGCAAAGATGACAAGAACAAAAAACAATATAGGATCATGTTGACTGCAGCCATTTTTTTTACATCAGGGATTATCATTTCGTGGGCATGATGAGTCTTCCAATTCAGATAATCGAGAAAATTATTTAGAGCTACTTGATTTTCTAGCTGATCATAATGAGGAAATTAAGACTGTGGCATCTGCATATGCTAGCTCAAATCTGAAGTTAACTTCACCAAAAGTTCAAAAAGAAATATGTTTTGCTGCATCAGCTCAAACTTTAACATATATAATAAAAGATATTGGTAACTCATACTTCTCACTTATAGTTGATGAATCCCGTGATATTTCTACGAAAGAACAAGTTGCTATTGCAGTGCGATATGTGGATAAGTTGGGCCAAGTGATTGAAAGATTTATAGGCATCAAACATGTCACATCCACTAATGTAGTTACACTGAAGGTAGCCATTGAAGACATTCTAGCTAAACACTCGTTGAGCATACAAAGGATACGTGGTCAAGGTTATGATGGGGCATCCAATATGAGAGGGAAATTTCATGGTTTAAAGGCCCTTATTCTGAATGATAACCCTCAAGCATTTTATGTTCACTGTTTCGCTCATCAACTCCAATTATGCTTGGTAGCAGTGGCAAAAAATCATTGGCAAGTAAAACATCTCTTTGAGTTCACTTATAGAATAATTAATCTATTGGGGCTTCTTGTAAGAGATCAGATGCTCTTAAAAGTATTCAGCATGAGAAAGTACTTCTTCATCTTAAAAATGGAAATCTCATAAGTGGCAAGGGTTTGAATCAGGAGACAAATTTACAAAAATCTAGTGATACTCGTTGGAGTTCACACTTTCATTCTCTAATTAGTCTTATGCATATGTATGCTTCTATGATCGAGGTGCTAGAGATTGTTAAGGAAGAAGGGGTTCATGATCAGCAATCAGTTGAAGCGGGTGTTCTGATTGATATAATGGAGTCTTTTGATTTTATCTTTACAATGCATTTGATGATTGATATATTGGGCATTACGAATGAGTTATCACAATCATTGCAAAGAAAAGATCAAGACATTGAAAATGCTATGAAATTGGTTCAAATTTCCAAACAACGACTGCAACTTCTAAGGGAGAATGGATGGAATGGTTTACTAGATGAAGTGTCACGTTTTTGTGGTGTTTTTGAAGTTGTTGTTCCAAACATGAATGAAACATATAAAACTCGTCGTCGATCAGGAAGAGGAGGTGAAGATAAAACAAATCTACATCATTATCGTGTTGATTTATTTTATACAGTAGTTGACATGCAACTTCAAGAGCTAAATAATCGCTTTTCTGAATCAAGTGCTGAGTTACTCCTGTGTATGTCATGCTTAAACCCAAGTGATTCTTTTCGTGCGTATGATGAGAGGAAATTGAAACGTCTAGTAGAGTTATATCCAAGTGATTTTTCTACAATTGAGGTTATTGCTCTTAAAAATCAGTTAGCAACATACATTATCGATATGCGGACCAGTGAAGAGTTCTCCTCTCTAAGAAGCATTGCTGATCTTGCAAAGCATATTGTTAAGTTCAAGAAGAATGATGTGTATCCTTTGGTTTACAAACTTATTACTTTATCATTAACCTTACCAGTTGCAACTGCTACGGTGGAGAGAGCATTTTCAGCCATGAAAATTATCAAACATCGATTGCGTAGTAAGATGGGTGATGATTGGCTCAGCGATTGTCTTGTGCCTTATATTGAAAAAAGATGTATTTGATCTGATTCCCAATGAAGATGTTATCCAATATTATCAAAAAATGCAAAATAGATTGATAAAATTGTAATGATTTTCAATTCTACTATCATAATGAAATACATGATTTCACTTTGAATTATGTCATCTTTTTTTTATATTAGTCTATTATACTAAGAAAATTTTGCCCCCCCCCCTAAGATGAAGGGCTGGTTCCTCCCCTGCATAGGAGTGAGAAAATGGAGTGCATTTCTTATGTAGGCCTTAATTTGTTGACCAATTATTTAACCAAAGTAGATAGGTTTGAGTTTGGTTCTTAATGAGAATGGGCTGATTTTCAAAGTGAAGGTTGGATCAAAAGTAGAAGAGTTGTTCAAAATAGAGATATTTTAGTATGATCTCAAGCTTTGATGAGGCTTGCACATAGTAGTGACATGGAAAGAGGGTCATCCTTTAATAATCTTAATAAATTTGTCAATTTTATATGTGAAATTTAAGTGAAGGATGTCGAAGACTATTGCATAAGGATAGCTTAAAGAAACTTGGAGAGAAAGACTTGGAGATAAAGAAAAGTGGTAGAGGCTACATCAAATGTTTACTCAAAATCTCTTAATTTAAAAGCTAGAGGAGAATCATGTAGTGCATTATGATTTTTTAAATATTGTTAAGAAAGATTATTTTTTTGTGATTTAGTATTGCAAACCTAAATATTTCCAAAATTAGGGAGTAGGAGGTTTGATGAAAATAAAGAATGTTCATCTTCTTTTATCTTGCTTTTTTTTTTTGATAGTGATAAAGCTGCATAAAATATTTTAGATATGAGTTAGATTCCTACAATAATATCTTAGGCAAAGCTGTCTAATGTACCACAAAGTCAAATGGAAGAGGAAGAGCAGAAATTAAACACACTTCTTTATTGTTTCTTAAAACAAAATTTTAGTACAAAAATTTTAATTTTTGAACTAAAATTTTATTTTAAAAAGTAATAAAAAGCCGTCCCAAGCGAAGCCTTAATGAGAGATTTATCATTTATCTAGGAATCCTATGAGAGGAGGAGATTGTGCCCATTGCCAACAGAAAAGGTGAAATGTTGTCAAATGTTGGCTGCATGAATGCAATGTTTATTCCAATAAGGGGAAGCCTTAGAGTTGAAGTGATTCCAGATGGAAGAATGCTTGGAAAAACTTGCACACCACACCCTTAATAATCTCTCACTATGCAGTTGTTGAGGGATCTTAACGAATTGATTAAGCTATGGTCTTCCAATGGAGAATTTAATGAGCTAAAATCTCTCAGCAAACGAAAGAGATTCAGCTAGGGGTGTCAATTTTTGACACGACACGAAACACGACCCGAACCCGCCCCGAAAAAATTCGGGTTCGGGTCAATCCAAACCCGAAACGGGTCGGGTTCGGGTTGACCCAACAACCCAAAATTGACCCGAAAGTGACACGAAAACTCATATTTGACCCGAAAACCCGAGATTAACCCGTTTTGACCCGATTTTGACTCGAAAAACGAAGATTGACCCGATTTTTTACCCGAAAACTAGCAATTTTGGGTCAATCCTGGGTCATTCGTGTCGGGTTGGGTTGACCCGGACCCGAATCGGGTCGGGTTTGGGTCCGGAAACCTGACCCGTTTTTAAAAACGGGTCGGGTTCGGGTTGACCCGAACAGTGTCGGGTCAGTTCCGGGTTCGACCCGAACCCAACTCATTGACCCGAATTGACACCCCTAGATTCAGCCTTCTAACCATCCAGTTTGCGAGCTAAAGAGTGAATCAGAGGATGGAAATTTATATGATGCAGAGACCTTTTGATTTCCACTTACGTATGTAAAACTGCTACTGGCATAAGGAAAGTTGAGAATGGAATTGAGGCTAGTTTAGAGAAAGAAATAGCACTTTTAGCTCTTTGCAATGAAAAATGATTAGATGCGGAGTGCACACCGTCCGCACAAGCATTGGGGGGTACTCGGTACCGCTCTGTACCGAGCACCCCCCAATGCTTGTTGCGGACGGTTCTCCCCGTCCGCACTCCGCACCAATAATCTCTCCTTTGCAACCCACCATTGAAAGTGAATGTGTTCAGGATGCTATTAGGCAAAAAGTGGCAACTAGGGATGTAAGTGAGTGAAGCCGACTCATGAACTAGTTCAGACTAAACTAGATAAAATTTTTCAATGATTTAATAAAAGATTTTGCATTATAATATGAGCTATATTGAGATGATTTAGACTAAATGTTGATGGTTTTGACCGTTTTGGTGATCTTTAAGACTTATGACAATATTTTGAAGAAATTATAATACTTATACTTTTATAAAAATAATATTATCATAATAATTCAATATACATTGTTTTTATAAAAAGTTATATAACCACCTTATATAAACTCCATTCCTACTTATCTAACGCTTCGTTTGAGAGGACTTTCTTAATATTTTGTAAAATTATTATAGAAAAAATTTATTTCTTAAAGTTATCATAGAAAATAACTTTCTAATACAAAGATTTATTGAAATCAATGAAAAAAGAGTAATTAAATAAGAATTATGATTGGAATATGAAAAACAATATAATAAAAAATTTATCTAAAAAGAAAGCCCGCAACTTACCCTACAAAGTTGAGCTTTTTTTTTTTTTTTTGAACATTTAAGCTAGTTAAAGCAGACTCATAACACATCGCATATAAAAGATTCGAATTCAATATCTCTTAGCTGATAACCTAAGCTCTCCCAACCAACAGAACAAAATGAGCTGTGTAGTTGAGCGTTTTTCATTAGCCATAAATTAAAGCTATAAACTAAAACTAGCACATATGGCAAGCAAATAAGTCCATAGAAAAGTACCACTAAGAGATAATGTGCTACTACTAGAAGTCAGATAAGTCTAACCAACTTTTCAAGATCCAATGTATCACATGGACGACAATTTCTGTACTCTTATTAATATCTTCATTCGTACTGAAAAAAACAATAAGATATATTAGGCCATTGTGTTTTTAATAACTCCGTGCATCGACTGCTATATTGAATAGTTTTTGAGGGGTGTCAATTTTGAGTCATGGGTTGGGTTCGGATCAAATCCTAAACTGATCCAGTACTATTCGGGTCAACCCGAACCCGATCCGTTTTTAAAAACTGGTCAGTTTTCCTGACCCGAACCCGACCCGCTTCGGGTCCGGGTCAACCCGACACCACCCGAATGACCTGTTTCCAACAAAAAATTGCTACTTTTCGGGTAAAAAACAGGTCTATCTCCTCTTTTTAGGGTCAAAAAGGATCTTTCTCCTCTTTTTCGGGTCAAAATGGGTTAAATCGGGTCAATCTATGGTTGCCGGGTCAAAATTGGGTCAAAGGGTTAACCCGAACCCGACCCGATTTTTGAAACAGGTCGAATTGTTGAACCCGAACCCGACCTGTTTTAGGTTCGGGTTGGCCCTAACCCGAAATTTTCGGGTCGGGTTCGAGTCGGATTTTCCGATCTTGTCAAATATTAACACCCCTACTTTACCGTATGACACTCTTTTCTTTCTTAGATTTTTTTATTTTAATTTTTTATTGCTAAAATACTATTATCTATTTTATTTAAAACTAATTACAATAATTTCCAAAAAAAATATTTTCTCATAATAATTTAATGATTTCTTTTATGAGAAATTGCAATTACTCTATCCCTAATTTATCTGAAACTGACCCCAACAAAATTTAGCATTTTTTATTTGGTTGAAGTTTAAACCCTAAACTATAAAATAAAAAGAAAATCATGATTAAGGGGACCATATGGCTAGCTAATAAGATGCCGACCTTTACTGACCTCATATATTATATTAATTTCTTCATACTGAACATTTCATTTCTTTAAGAGAGAGAGAGAAATCGACATTGAATGGGACAAATTTTTAATGTAATTAATGTTATAAATTAAATTAAGTAAATAATATTTTAAAAACATTTTTCGACCGGCTACTGACAGGAGAGAGAAAACTTTTATTCTATTTTTTAGAGAATCATCATTTTTTTATTTAAGTTTTAAGTGAAAATATATTTTATATTTTTTTAATAAATAATTTAGAATGAAAAATTTTTAATGAATTATTCTATTATATATTAAAAGTCCTGCCAAGAAATAATGTACCACTATTACAAATCAATGCTATGTATTAATGCAAATGAAGTGCACATTCATTGAAATTCAATGAGGCCAGTACAACATATATGAGGCCTACAAGTATACCTTCCATTGACATTTCAATAAGCTTCATCTTTAGGTTTCTCTTGTTACTCAACAATAACCATGAGCTCCCCTCATGCACTCATACTCCCTTATCCTACAAAGGGCCATATCATTCCTCTCATGGAGCTCTCTTACTGCCTCATCGAACTTAGCTTCCGCATAACTTTTATCAACACAGAGTTCAATCATGAGCGTATTTTTGCTTGCTCTATTCTTGATGAAGCTAAATTTATCGATGGAATTCATTTTGTGACGATCCCCGATGGCCTCGAACCAGAAGAGGATCGCCACAACTTTGGGAGGCTGACAACATCCTTGACCTCAGTGATGCCAAGTTTTTTAGAAGAATTGATGAGAAATAAAGCTGTGAAGTTCACTTGCTTTATTGCGCGAAGATATCAATATGGCTTGGGCTATCACTATCTCCAAGAAAGCAAGGCTTCGAACGGCTGTCATTTGGTCTGCTGCAGCAGGAGTCTTTGTCACCATACTTAATATCCCCAAGCTTATTCAAGATGGAGTCATCGACGAAAACGGTAAGATCTTAAGGGTTAACTGTTTTAGATATAACATATTAGTGATACAAGTAAACTACACATTTGATGACATAGATGGAACGACGATCACAGTTTAAAACCTTCAGGTTTATAAAAAAATTCTCTATCATCAAAGAAGAAGAAGAAGAAGAAGTTCTCCAAGTAATTGTAGGTCTAATGTTTTCATACCTTTGACAAAACTGTTTATTCATTGCAGCTGAGAAAAGCTAGATAACTTAGAATGATCCAAATATATATATATATATATATATATATATATATATATATATATATATATATATATATATATATATATTATATATATATAAATATATATATATATATATATATATATATATATAATATATATATATATATATATTATATATATAAATTTTTTTCATGCAAAAAATATGAATTTTAATGACATTTATCTAAACATTTTAAACAATTACAACAAAAATATTTATATTTAAAATCTCTTTCCCTGATTCAAAAATGATTATTTTGAGCTCTTGAGAAAATCTCTTTCTTTTTATACGGTCCATTTCTTCTTCACACAATTTGACCCACATTTGATTATCTTATTTTAGTATAACAAAATATTTTGATTTGTGAGAATTTATATTAATTTGAATTTATGAATTTATTTTTGGCGTAAAAAATTTAGGGACACCAATGAAGAAGGAACTTGTCTAGTTGAACCTAGGGATGACTCCCATTGACACAAGCAACCTCCCTTGGTGTTCCCTTCTTGATGAATTAATATACACAAAAGATAATGTTCAACTACATGATAGCCAATAACCAAGCAATTTCCAACACTGAGATCATAATCAGCAATAGATTTGAGATGCTTGAAAAGCCAGTCTTCAAAGAAATGCCATACATTTTACCTGTAGGGCCACTTCATAATAGCTTTGAATCAATAAGAGATCCTAATTTATGTCACTTTTGATCTGAGGATAAGTAATGCATTGCTTGGCTCAACAAGCATCCTACAAATTCTGTCATTTATGTGGCTTTTGGTAGCATAAAAATCTTCAATAACAAGCAATTCCAAGAGCTAGCACTTGGCTTAGAGCTTATCGGTCAACCATTCTTATGGGTGGAAAGGCCAAACATGACCAATAAATCCATTACTTGCACCTATCCCTCAGGCTTTGAAGAAAGAGTTGCAGATCGAGGGAGAATGATTGTTGGTCTCCACAACAAAAGGTTCTTAAACATCCTGCAATTGCTTGCTTCATATCACATTGTGGTTGGAACTAAACCCTAGAAGGTGTGAGAAATGGAGTACCTTTTCTTTGTTGGCCTTACTTTGCTGAACAATTGTTTAACCAAAACTATATAACAAAGATTTGGAAGGTAGGTTTGAGTTTGGTTCCTGATGAAAATGGGCTAATTTCTAAAGAGGAGGTTCGATCAAAAGTGGAAGAGCTGCTAAAAGATAGAGTATTCTCGCAAGATCTCAAGCTTTGAAGAATTTTTCTAACATAAGTGTGATGGAAGGAGGGTCATCCTTTAATAATCTCAATAAGTTTGCATATTTTATAAAAGAAATTTAAGCCAAGGAGGTTGAAGACTAGTGTAAAATGAATAACTTGAATGCTTGGATAGGGAAAGAAAGAATGATAAATTTGGAGTGAATTGTTGGTGTTAGTTACTTATGTATCTAATAATGTTATGTTATAAATTTCTCATACTTAATTATTAAGTGGATTAATTCATAATATATAACATATCACTTCATTTAGATACTCTTTTTGTGACAAAATATCATTATTTTCTTATGATCATCTTTTTTATGTGTTTTGAATAATGATGTATACTATCATCACAATATTTTCTTTTCTCTCTCACATTTTCATTAAATCACTACTCCAAATCTCTTATTTTAAAATGCTTGTATTTCATAATAGTTAGCATATATAGAATGATTAGTTATTACTTTCTTCTAAGTCATTAGACTATTTGATAAGATATGCAAATATTAGAATGCTTCTATGAAGTTGTAGTGAGCTAGTTTATTATTATGATTTATTATTGCTAGTTATTCATTTATAGTTCTTCTTGCAGGTAATGATTGCAATTAGTCATTGAGAGCCTTTTTTTTTAGCAAAAATGAAGCCTTGTGGAATTTGTCCAAGAAAGCATGATATAATCCCTCAAAGATAGCATGGCAAAGAAAACATGCGAAGAAACATAGAGGAGCACCAATAGTTGTATTTAGTGCCAAAATTTAAATAGCAAGCTACAGTAGTTTACCAACTTCAAAATAATAGTATAGTTGCATATCACAGAAATAACCTGGGTCGTATACGTACAATATAACGTAAGCAACATAATGAGTCAGGATTCCCAATTTCATTATACAATAGTAATATAAACCTCACAAGTTTTATAGGAGGGAACAAAAGATTCATTAATGCTTTGTTGATTTCCATAAATTTATGAAAATCATCATTGCCTTCAAATATTAATAGGACTCAACAATCACTATGATGTCAAGACAACAATCCTAGCATAAGAGTGCATGGTGAAAAATATTTTCAGCCATGCCATATATATAGACTTTTAATCTGGTGTGGGCTCCAAATATTTGTGCCCCTTCCTCCCGTACTTTCGAGGAGTTTTGACGGATTAAGTTATGGGGTAAATTTTCAGAGGGCAGATTGGGGTTGTAGATAAGACACTACTCAGAGATTTGCTCTCATTTCGCAAGGACTTTATGATCTGAATTGTGGTTTCCTATAAGCGCAAGCACCTATAATTAATTACCCCTCCTGAATTAAGATCATGGCCAAATTTCTATGCCTCTTTTACAAATTAATCAATTATATTATAACTTTTACATAAATGTATTATAGTTGGATCTCTTGTCCCAATTCAACAATAGTGCTCTTGATAAAATTTATTAATTTTTATATGTGCCAAATTGTTCCTTCACTTAATATATTTCACTTTTTTTTTTTCTAATTTCAGTGCCCTTATGTATTTTGGTTTATGCCAATTTGCATTATTTGAAATGATGGACATTTCCAATCAATAATTTAGGGACACTAATAAGAATGAAGGTATCCAGCTAAGCCCAAAGACGTCTTCTTGGACATAACCTACTTGCCATTTAATTGTTTTAATGATTGATAGGCACACAACAAAAACATTCAACTACTTCATCACCAACATCCAAGCAACTTTAATGCTAAAATAGTAATTTGCAATAACTTTTAGATGCTTGAATAACTAGTCTTCAGAGAAACGACATAGATTTTACCTGTAGGGTCGCTTCATAATATCATTGAATCAAGAGGAGATTCTAATTTATGTCACTTATGGTGTGAGGATAAGAAATGCATTGTTTATCTCAACAAACATCATGCAAGATCTATTATTTATGTGGCTTTTGGTAGCAGTGCAATCTTTAATAATAAGGAATTCTAGGTACCAATACTTGGCCTAGAGCTCACTGATAATCCATTAAACTTATGGTTTGTAAGACCAGACCTCTCTAATGCATCAATTAATTGCACTAATCCTTTAGGCTTCAAAGGAAGATTTGTAAATCGAGGGAGAAGAGTTGATTGGTCTCATGAACATAAGGTTTTAAAGCATCCTGAAATTGTTTGTTTAATATCACATTGTGGTTGGAACTCAACTATAAAAGTGAGAAATATAATGCATTTCCTTTGTTTGCCTTAATTTGTTGACCAATTATTTAACTAAATTTATATATCAAATGTTTGAAAGATAGTTTTAAGTTTCATTCCTGATGAGAATGGGCTAATTTTCAAAGAGGTTGGATCAAAATTATAGGAGTTGCTTGAAGTTACAGATATTATAGTAAGATCTCAGACTTTGAAGGGGAATGCTCATAGTAGTATAGTGTCCTAAAAAGAGGGTCATCTTTTGATAAATTTGCTAATTTTTCCTTCACTCAATATAATTCACTTATATTTTTCTAATTTCATTGCCATTTTGTATTGTTGTTTATGTCAATTATATTGATTTGAAATGATGGATATTTCCAATTAATAATTTTGGGACACTAATAAAGAAGGATGGTATCAAGCTAAGCCCACAAACTTGCCATGAAATTGTTTTAATGATTGATATGCACAAAAAATAATATTCAACAACTTCATCATCAACAACCAAGCAACTTTAATGTCAGACTTCAGAGAAACACCAAGCATTTTACATGTAGGGCCTCTTCATAATAGCTCTGAATTAAGAGAAGATTCTAATTTATGTCTCTTATAGTATGAGGACAAGAAATACATCACTTGTCTGAACAAACATCCTATAAGCTCTACTATTTATGCGAGTTTTGATAGGATCACAATCTTCAATAACAATAAATTTTAGGAGCTAACACTTGACCAAGAGCTCACTAATAATCTATTAATCATGTTATGGTTGGTAAGGCCAAACCTCTCTTATAAATCCATCAATCGCATCTATTCTTCATGCTTTGAAAAAAGAGTTTTAGATCAAGGGAGAATGGTTGGTTGGTCTCCTTCGCATAAGGTTCTAAAACATATTGCAATTACTTATTTTATATCAAATTGTGGTTGGAACTCAACCATAGGAGTGAGAAAATGGAGTGCATTTCTTATGTTGGCCTTAGTTTGTTGACCAATTATTTAACCAAAGTAGATAGGTTTGAGTTTGGTTCCTAATGAGAATGGACTAATTTTCAAAGTGGAGGTTGGATCAACAGTAGAAGAGTTGTTCAAAAATAGATATATTTTAGTATGATCTCAAGCTTTGATGAGGCTTGCACATAATAAATTTGTCAATTTTATGAGTGAAATTTAAGTGAAGGATGTCGAAGACTATTGTGCATAAGGATAGCTTCAATCAAGAAACTTGGAGAGAAAGAAATGTGGTAGAGGCTACATCAAATGTTTATTCAAAATCTCTTAATTTAAAAGCTAGAGGAGAGTCATGTAGTGCATTATGATTTTTTAAATATTGTTAAGAAAGATTATTTTTTTTTGTGATTTAGTATTGCAAACCTAAATATTCCCAAAATTAGGGAGTAGGAGGTTTGATGAAAATAAAGAATGTTCATCTTCTTTTATCTTGCTTTTTTTTTTTTACAGTGATAAAGCTGCATAAAATATTTTAGATATGAATTAGATTCCTACAATAATTTCTTAGGCAAAGCTGCCTAATGTACCACAAAGTCAAATGGAAGAGGAAGAACAGAAATTAAACACACTTCTTTATTGTTTCTTAAAACGAAGTTTTAGTACAAAAAATTTAATTTTTGAACTAAAATTTTATTTTAAGAAGCAATAAAAAGCCGTCCCAAGCAAAGCCTTAATGAGAGATTTATCATTTATCTAGGAATCCTATGAGAGGAGGAGATTGTGCCCATTGCCAACAGAAAAGGTGAAATGTTGTCAAACGTTGGCTGCATGAATGCAATGTTTATTCCAATAAGGGAAAGCCTTAGAGTTGAAGTGATTCCAGATGGAAGAATGCTTGGAAAAACTTGCACACCACACCCTTAATAATCTCTCACTATGCAGTTGTTGAGGGATCTTAACGAATTGAATAAGCTATGGTCTTCCAATGGAGAATTTAATGAGCTAAAATCTCTCAGCAAACGAAAGAGATTCAGCCTTCTAACCATCCAGTTTGCGAGCTAAGGAGTGAATCAGAGGTTGGAAATTTATAAGATGCAGAGATCTTTTGATTCCCACGTACGTATGTAAAACTGCTACTAGCTATAGCATAAGGAATGTTGAGAATGGAATTGAGGCGAGCTTAGAGAAAGATATAGCACTTGTAGCTCTTGCAACCCACCATTGAAAGTGAATGCTTTCAAGATGCTATTCAGGCCAAAAGTAGCAACTAGGAATTTAAGTGAGTCAAGCCAACTCATGAGCTAGTTCGGGCTCAACTCGATAAATGACTTATGGGCCGAGCTCAGTGAGCTAAAAAGTCAAACTTGAAACAACCTTAATTCAGTTAATTTAAAAAAAAAACTATTAATATAAAGGACAATTAAAAATTTATTAGCATTCAGGGCTTTTAAGTTTTAACTGCAAAATTATTAAAAATCTATAAGATTAATATCACTTTTTTAGATCAAGTGATTCTTTATCATTTTTTAATAATTTCTTTTTTTAATCATTTTATTATAAGAATTGCTTTAATTATAATTATTCTCTCCTTTTCATAAAAAATGAGTCGTCTCAAAGTCATAAAATAAAACTTGAGCTCAAACTCGAACTCAATTAATAAATTATGCTCAAGCTCAAGTCGGGAATTGCTCGAGCACAACTCAACTTGTTTACATCCATAATGACAACTAGGAGTGTCAATATTTGACACGACACGAAAATCCGACCTGATCCCGACCCGAAAAATCCGGGTTGAACCCGACCCGATTTCAAAACGGGTCGGGTTCGGGTTCCAGAAATCGACCCGTTTCAAAAACGGGTCGGGTTCGGGTTGACCCGGCGGGTTGCCGGGTCAACCCGCCAACCCGTTTAATTCGAAAAATTTCGAATCCCGCCTCTGCCCGCTGCCCGCCCGCGCTGCCCGCCACGCGCCTGCCCGCCGCGCAATCGCCCGCGCTGCCCCGCCGCGCGCGTCTGCCTGCGCCTGCCAGCGCTGCCCGCGTGCCCACGCCCGACCGCGCCGCTGCGCGCCCCCGAGCGCGCCCCGCGTGCCCGAGCCCGTACCGCGCCCGCCGCGCGCGCGCTCCGCGTGCCCGCGCCCGAACCGCGCCCGCCGCGCGCCCCGCGTGCCCGCGCCTGACCGCGCCTGCGTGCCCTCGCCCAAACCGGGTCGGGTCGTGTCAACCCGGCAACCCGCCGGGTCGAGTCCAGGTTCGGTTTTTCGACCCGTTTCTCTGCCCGGTTCGGGTTAGGGTCGACCCGTTTCGCACCCGGGTCAGTTCGGGTTCGACCCGAACCCGACCCGTGACCCGAAATTGACACCCCTAATGACAACCATGAATGTCAGCAAATAATTAGCATATAACTGATGGGGAAAAAGATTGACTACCACTACATTTTCCCAAGTAGTTCCCCTATTAGCTTCATAAAAAAAAAAAATTTAGATAAGGCATCAATCATAACAAAAAAAATTAAATAAATAACCAGAGCTAGTTTGTTGGCTGAAATTTTTAAATGATTTTACAAAAGGTTTTGCATTATAATTTGCTCTATATTGCGATGATTTAGACTCAATGTTGATGGTTTTGACAGTTTTGATGATATTTATGACTTTTGACAATATTTTGAAATTATAAATATAAAATTTTTTTGAGGTAGTCATAACTATCTCTAAAAATAGCCTCAGTATTATTAAGAAAAAATAAAAGAAATTATTAAGTTTGTTGTGTTGTTATGAATTTTTTTAATAAAATTATATATCAAATTTCTTAGGGCTGTTCTATTTTAAAATATTGGATTATAAACAATATTTTTATCAAACACTTCTGATTAAAAAAAAAAACAAGTATAACCAAATAATAAATTATGTTAGTTTTTGTAAAAGAAAAAGTTATGAAAAGCTGCCCAAAGGATTTATTTGGGACAGCTTTTTTGTTTTGCATTTAGATTATTGTTACACTTCTCTCTCCATATTAACTTTTATTGCTGGTTTTCTGATATTTATGTGATTAAAATTTTATTTGTTCAACAAAATTTGCTAAAGTGAGAGTTTACAGAAAAAAAAAATTTATTATTCAATTTTCTTAAGAAAATATTTATAATACTTATTGATATGTTATCAAAAAATTATCTTGGTCGGGCATGAATTTTGAGGTAAAAATCAAGCCGAAAGCTTCAAAAATTATATTCGGGATCACTTGAACTCTGATTTCAGCAAACTTATAGTTAAACTGAGCGTCTTAGAAATACGAACCCAACGACACCAAATTCTACTCAATCCGAGCCCAAATGAGTCCAAATCAAGGACCCAAAGTGCTATTGGAAGGTTCAAACAACAATTTGGATTACCAAACGGTTTCCAAACATGACGTGCTTATAGTCGAATCGAGCGGCTCAAAGAGATGAATCCAACGAGCTCAAGATAGCCAAATTCTAATATCATTAAGACCTTCAAAAGTCTGATGAATGGTCCACAATCCAATTATTCAATATCTGTCGTCTATCCGAACCACTCCATATTTGCCTCTGATCTCTCATCTATTTATGGGTCATGCCACTCCATAATATCTATAAATAGACCCTTCATTACTCTTGAGAGGGGGACCAAGCAAGGAGAAGCAAGGAGAAAGAAGACGAAGAAGAGACAAGAAGGAGGGAAGAAACTCCTCGACCACCGCCGGAATTCCGCCCGACCTCCAAGTGATGTCGGAGTTTCACCCGAACTCCAATTGACGCCAGAGTTCTCCTCGGCCGCCAACTGACGTCGGACTTCTACCCGACGTCGAACCTCTGCTCGTCGTCAAGTTTCTACCCGACATCGGACTTCTATATGTTGTCGGACTTTCGCTGGACATCTATCTGAAGATGGATTTCTTTCCATTGTTGGACTTCTACCTGACGCAGTTCTTCTGACCTTCTTCGTCAAACAACAGTCCTTCCAACCTACGTCACCAGCCGACTACGGTCCTCCTAACGTACGTCGCCTGCCGATTACAGTCTTCCTGACCTTCGTCGCCCGCCAACTACTCTCCTCCTTACTTACGTCACCCGCCGACTACAGTCCTTCCGACCTCCGTCGCCAGCCGACTACGGTCCTCTTGACTTACGTCGCCCGCCGACTACAGTTTTCCCGACCTCCGTCGCCCGCTGAATACGGTCCTTCTGACTTACGTTGCCCGCCGACTACAGTCCTTCGGACCAAACGAACACGTCAACAATGATTCTTTATATTCCTACAATGTGATGTACTTCATAAGATGTACTTTAAGCCAAGGTCTTCCCCCAAGGAAGGACCTCATTTGTAATCAACTGGTATACTAGTGGATTCATTCAAACGGGGCTAGGCCCTGTGGTTTTTCCCCCTTTTCAGGGGTGTTCCACGTAAAAATCTTGATGTCTCATAAATGCTAGACCCTCTCTCTTATCTGATTACGTGCCGTATTTTTGTACAATGCTAAGACACTAAACTTTATATTTCTCTACCGCCGCGAATACTCCAAGACGCAACACTTATACTTTTATAAAAATAATATTATCATAATAATTAATTATTTTTTTCATAAAAAGTTACACAACCACCTTAGATAAACTCCATCCCTACTTATCTAATGCTTCCTTTGGGAGGACTTTCTTAATATTTTGTAAAATTGCTGTATAAAAAATAATTTCTTAAAATTATTGTAGAAAAAAATGTTTTAGTACAAAAATTTATTGAAACCAATGAAAAAAATAATAATTAAATAAAAATTATGATTAAAATATGAAAAACAATACAATAAAAAAGTTATATAAAAGAAAGCCTGAAACTTATCCTACGAACTTGAGCTTTTTTTTTTTTAACATTTAGGCCAATTAAGATAGCTCAAACATACAACGCATACATAAGACACCTACTCAAGATCTCTTAATTGATGGTCTAAAATCCCAATCAACAGACCAAGATGAGTTGTGTAGTTATCCGTTTTTCATTAGCCACGAATTGAAGCTATAAATTGAAGCTTAAACTAAAACTAGCCCACATGGCAAGCAAATAAGTCCATAGAAAAGTCCCGCTAAGAGATAACGTGCTACCATTAGAAATCAAATATGTCTAAACAACTTTTCAAGATCCAATGTATCACCTGGACCACAATTTCTGGACTCATTATTAGCATGTTCATTCGTACATCGACAACTATATTGATTGAACACAGCTCACCTTGGCCTGTTGGTTGAGAGCTTATGCTTCCAACGAAAAGGTCTGTGGTTCGAGTCTTTGTGTATGCGTTGTGTGTGTGAGTTTGCCTTAAATGTCCTAAATGTCTCAAAAAAAAAACTATATTGATTGAATAGTCTTCACAGTATGGCACTCTTTTCTTTCTTAGATTTTTTTTTTTATTTTAATTTTTTATTGCTAAAATACTATTATCTATATTATTTTAAAAAATATTTATATTAATTAATTAATTACAATAATTTCAAAAAAAAATCTCTCATAATAATTTTATGATTTCCTTTCTGATAAATTGCAATCACCCTAAATAAACTTCATCCCTAATTGATCTGAAACTGACCCCAACAAAATTTAGCATTTTTTATTAGGCGTGAATTGAGGTTTAAACACTAAACTATAAATTAAAAAGAAAATCATGATTAAGGGGCCCATATGGCCAGCTAATAAGTCCAGCCCAGATGCCGACCTTTACTGACCTCATATATTATATTAATTTCTTCATACAGAACATTTCATTTCTTTAAGAGAGAGAGAGAGAGAAATCGACAAATTTTTAATGGGACAAATTTTTAATGTAATTAATGTTATAAATTAAATTAAGTAAATAATGATTTACAAAACAAATTTTCGACGGGCTACTGACCGGAGAGATAAAATTTTTATTTTATTTTTTTCTGAGAGGCAGGAGAGAGATAAAGCAGGAAAGAGATTTTTTTAAAAAAAATTTGTTTAACTTGTTGGATTGAAGAGGAGAGATCATCATTTTTTTATTTAAGTTTTAACTGTAAATATATTTTATTATTTTTAATAAATAATTTAGAATGAAAATTTTTAATTAATTATTATCTATTATAAATAATATTTTATTCATTTATTTATTGTCATTATTAAAATAAATATAATTTGCTTGCCACAAATTTTAAAATGTAAATGAAAGATTTTTCACCCTAAAAATTTATAACTTTAGGTGCTTCTTTAAAACAAGAGTACTAAATATTTTATTTACTGCCAGTTTTATTTTTATTTACCGAACACTTCCTTATCCTCCCTATGCCACACTCAACCTTCGATTTCAACCCTAGATTTTCTCTATCGCATCCGACCGACCGTTCTGCTTCCAAATACGAAACGTCTAGAGCATTTTGATTGCTACCACATATGGCCGTTACACCTCTCATTGCCACGCCTCTCTGTTTTATTTCCGGATACCGCATCTTGCTGTAGTGTAATGAAGTGAAAGAGAAAAACTTCCCCAACACATATATGCATTCACACACAGCTCACCTTAGCCTGATGGTTGAGAGCTTAGGCTTCCAATTAAGAGGTATTGGATTTGAGTCTTTGTGTATGCATGCGTTGTGTGTGTGAGTTTACCTTAAATGACCTAAATGTCTCAACCTACCACACGAAGCAATTGCCGAGCCGAACAGATCCCCATTTAAAGCCGAACGCATCAGTTCCTCTCACTTTTTTTTTTTTTGGACATTTAGGTCATTTAAGACAAACTTACACACACAACGCATACACATAGACTCGAATCCTGAACCTCTTAGTTGGAAGCCTAAGCTCTCAACCAATAGGCCAAGGAGAGTTGTGTGTTCCTCTCAGTTTCACTTTCTACTCTCTCATCTCATAAAAAAAGTCCAGGTGCATTGCATTTCATTTCCTTAAGAAAGAGATAGAGCTGAAAGAGACAGAGGGAGAGAGAAAAATTGACATTCAATGGGACTAATTTTTAGTGTAATTAATTTTATAAATTAAGTTAAGTAAATGATGTTTTAAAAATCAATTTTTCAACCGGCTACTGACAGGACAGAGAAAATATTTGTTCTATTTTTTTATTCTTCTGAGAGGCCAGAGAGAGATAAAGCAGGAGATAGATTTTTTTTTTAAATTTATTTAACATGTTGGATTGAAGAGGAGGGATCATCAATTTTTTTTATTTAAGTTTTAAGTGAAAATATATCTTTTTATTTTTTTAATAAATAATTTAGAATGGAAATTTTATAATGAATTATTATATATTAAAAAGTCCTGCCAAGAAACAATGTACCACTATTACAGATCAATAATGCATATTAAGTGCACATGTATTGCCGACCATTACTGACCTAATATATATATATATATATATATATATATATATATATATTATATATATAATTTTATCTTCAGAACAATTCATTTTCTTAAAAAAACAAGGAGTGAGAGAGAGAAATAATCTCTTTTTTTTTTTTTGACGAGGAAGTACTGTTCTTAAGCCAGTGAAAATCCCAGTCGACCTAGCATGCAACTCTTACCAATTTACACGGGCCAACACTTAAGGCTTTCACTGCTTGCCAAGGGATATGAATCAGGGATCTGAGCTTTGCCCAGCTTGCTCTTCATCACCCGTACAAGCAGCGGTGGGTAAAAAATAATTATTTAATGAGGCCATTACAACATATATGAGACCTACAAATCTACCTTCCATTGGTATTTCAATAAGCTTCAACTTAAGGTTTCACTTGTTCCTCAACAGCAGCCATGAGCTCCCCTCATGCACTCATACTCCCTTATCCTGCACAGGGCCATATCATTCCTCTCATGGAGCTCTCGTACTGCCTCATCGAACGTGGCTTCCAAATAACTTTTATGAACACAGAGTTCAATCATGAGCGAATTTTTGCTGGTTCTGTTCTTAATGAAGCTAAATTTATCGATGGAATTCATTTTGTGACGATCCCGGATGGCCTCGAACCAGAAGAGGATCGCCACAACTTTGGGAGGCTGACGACCTCCATGACCACAGTGGTGCCAAAATTTTTTGAAGAGTTTATGAGAAATAATGCCGTTGAGTTCACCTGTTTTGTTGCAGATATCTTCATGGCTTGGACTCTCAAAACTGCCAAGAAAGTGGGTCTTCGGACTGTTGCCTTTTCTTCTTCTGCAGCTGGGCTCCTTGCCTCAGTGCTTAGCATCCCCAAGCTTATTCAAGATAAAGTCATCGACGAAAATATTGGTAAGATATTTAGGGTTAACTCTTTTAGATATAGCATATAAGTGATACAAATAAACCACATATTTGATGACATTTAAAAAACTTTAGGTTCTTGAACAAATTCTCTATTATTGAAATAAAATAAACAAGAAGAAGGAATTCTCCATCTCATTGTTTTCTAACTTTTGATGAAACTGTTGATTCATTGCAGTAGAGAAGTGCAAGAAAATAAAATAATTTAATTTTATCATGTAATTAATATGAATTTTAAAGCAATTTTTGGTACATATTAAATAACAAAGATATAAATATTTTATATTAAGAATCTATTGCTCTTATTCAAAAAAGATTATTTGGATCTCTAGAGAAAATTAATTTCTTTTAATATGGTCCAACTTTTCCTCACTCGATTTCATCAACATTTATTTTTCTAATTTTAGTACAAAAAAAAATAATTTGATTCATGTCAATTTATATTAATTTGAATTCATGAATATATTTTTGGAATAAAACTTTTAGGGACACCGATGAAGAAGGAAGTTATCCAGTTTAACCCGGAGATGTCTCCCTTGGACACAAGCATCCTCCCTTGGTGTCTCTTTCATGATGCATATACAGAAAAGATAGTTTTCAACTACTTCATACGCATTAACCAAGCAACTTCTGATGCAGAGATGATAATTTGCAATAGCTTTGAGATGCTTGAAAAACCTATTTTCAAGGAAATGCCATACATTTTACCTATAGGGCCACTTCATAATAGTTTTGAATCAAGAAAAGATCTTAATTTATGTCACTTCTGGTCTGAGGATAACCAATGCATTGCTTGGCTCAACAAATATCCTGCAAATTCTGTCATATATGTGGCTTTTGGTAGCATCACAATCTTCAATAACAAGCAATTCCAAGAGCTAGCACTTGGTTTAGAGCTCATCGGTATGCCATTCTTATGTGGTAAGGCCAGACATGACCAATAATTCCATTAATTGCACCTATCCCTCGGGATTCAAAGAAAGAGTTGCAGATCGAGGGAGAATGTTGGCTGGTCTCCACAACAAAAAGTTCTGAAGCATCCTGCAATTGCTTGTTCTATCACATGTGGTTGAACTCAACCATAGAAGCACTGAGAAATGGAGTACCTTTCTTGTGTGGCCTTACTTTGGGAACCATTGCTAAACCAAAGATATATATAACAAAGGTTTGGAAAGTAGGTTGAGTTTGTTCCTGATGAGAATGGCTAATTTTCTAAGAGGGAGGTTGGATCAAAAGTGAGTTGTCAAAGATAGAGATATTTTGGCACGATCTCAAGCTTTGAAGAATTTTTCGGACATAAGTGTGATGCAAGGAGGGTCATCCTTTAAGAATCTCAATAAGTTTGCCGATTTTATAAGAGAAAATTAAGCCAAGGAGCTTGAAGGCCAGTGTAAAATGCAAAACTTGAAAGCTTGGATAGGGATAGAAATGGAGAGAAATTTTGAGTTATGTGTTGGTGTGAGTTACTTATGTATTTAATGAAGAAATATTATAAAAATTCTATCCTTAGTTATTCGGTGGATAATTTCATAATATATCACATGTAACATCATTTATATATTTTTAGACTAATTTTTGACAAAATGTCATTATTCTCTTACAGCTAGGGGTGTCAAAATTGGTCAACAAGCTGGGTTCAAGTCCAACCCGGCATGACGGCATGGGTCCAAATGGGTCAAACCAAACACAACCCCTGCAAGTTATCGGGTTGACCCGACCTGACCCGCAAAAGATTTGATTATCTTCATGTGAGAGGAAAACTAGGAGAGCGTCGAGTAGCTTGGAGAGATCGGAGAGATGAAAGAGAGCTCATGTCGCTTACCGGATTACGTGTGTACGCCTAGCCCAAGAGAGATCGGAGGGAGCTCATGAGTGCGGCTTCGAGAGATCTAAGAGAGCGCCTACCACCTGCGTATGGGCGCAAAGCCGCAAAGACGATGAAGCCTTTTCAATGTTTGGGTCAAATCGGGTCAAAGTCAGGTTAGCGGGTTGACCCAAACCCAACCGATTTTTCAAACGGGACAAACAATGCAATCCGAACCTGTGGGTTAAATGGGTCGACCGAAACCCGGATATTTAGGGTCGGATTCAGATCGGGTTATCGGATCGTGTTATTAATCGACACCCCTAGTTATAATCATCTTTCTTGTGTGTTTCAAATAATGATGTATACAATCATCACAATATCTTCTTTTATCTCTCACATTTTTATTAAATGTCTACTCAAAATCTCTTATTCTAAAATACTTTGTATTGCATAATATTAAACAGATATTAGTTCTTACTTTCTTGTAATTCATTAAATTAATTGATAAGATTTGCAATAACAGAATTATTCTATAAAGTAGTGGTGAGCTCGAAATTCATTATTATTTGTCATTATGATTTATAATTCTTGCTTGCCATTGTGATTTATAATTCCACGTAATGAATGCATAATACACAAATTTTATTAATACTAAGGCCTTTGTTATTTACAATGTCTTCAGCCTCAAGCCCCCTTATTTGCATTTACCAGAGGTTCAAGCCACAATCCAATTAATAATGTGATTGGAAAATCAAGGGCATGAACTTAGTTATAAAGAGCTTTCCGATTCACGAGTAATGATTCCGTTAGGTTACCGAATGCATTCGGAAACCAATAACAAAACATCACGTCACTAAAGTGCTCGGTACAGACGCTCGTTACACTCGGTATGCTCGGTATTTTTACCGGACGCAATAAAAATTCCAGATTCACACTATCAAAAGTTTTATTTTTAATATCAATTTTAGCATAAATCAACCAACAGACAGCGAGAATTGAGATTTCTAAGAGTCTCATTTGCTAAAGCAATATTTTCTACAATATATATATATCTTCCATACTAAAAGGCTGATTGGGAAGGATGAATAATTTTTTAAAAGAATCGGGCAAAACCTTCTCGCAATGAGCTTAGCAATAGGAGATAAAATATGTATTTATTGTTGCTATTCAAACTCCATAAGTTGTAATTCACATATGCTTGTTTTAATAATTCTCAATAAGTTAAACTATTCGTTGGATGAATTTTATTAAATTTGCAATGGAAATAAACAGTTGTTTAGTATATAAAATCTTCATTTTATCAAAACAAATCTTAACAAACATGAAACTCAAAACTTTAAGAGAATGAATTTGATATTTTTTTAAAGAAATAATGGACTAAAAAAACTAATATATATATATATATATATATATATATTAATATAGTATAATATATTTAATATATATATATATAATATTATATATATATATATATATAAATATATATATATATAAATCAAAATGAGCTAGTCATGATGAATCTTCCACCACAAAAATTAATGAATTCCATGCTCATTTGGGACTTGAACTAACCGACTAGACCAGATCTATATGGTTGAAGGGTTGTTTGATCGACCCCGTAATTCCCTCATGCACAAGGGTGTGTTGATGCAGATTATAATTTATAGTGCAATTACACAAATGCACTACACGTCGATCAAATAATAAAGTGTTATGAGAAAGTGTCGATCCCACAATAAAATGTTTTGCTTCACATTATTATTCTAGTACCTTTTACTCAAGCTACAAGAATTATACTACATTACAAAATCAAAATTGTCACCTAATTAGAATGAGGAATCTAGAGAAATAGTAAGATACTAGTAGATTAAGTGTTTGGGACTAATTACAGTAAAATCTCAAGTTTTCCTAACTATACCCTTCTAAATTAATTTTGGATCAAATCATAAGTATTCTTATAACTCTGTCAAGCTTGTAAGGATTTAAGGGAGGTTTATAGACTTCTTGTAATTATTTTATCTCCATAGAACCTAAAATATTAAAATCTTGTGTCTAGGCATACAAGCAATCTATTTTAATTCTCCTAATTGTTCCGACATTCCTCCTCCATCGTGGTAATGTATCACATTAGGTTTTAATTTTACACATGGTCACTGCATAGATTAAATGAAGAATGACAGATATTGAAAACAACCATTCTTAACTTAAAGACAAGAGTCTACACTAGTATTCACTTTAGATTTTCAAAGCATTAGTCCAAAATTATAAGTTTAGCTGACCATATAATATAAACAACTCAACATAATTTTTATTAATTTCGACAAAAAGAAAGTACAAATAGAAAAGGTGTAAAAGATATCACCTGGACTAAACGATCTTCCCTTACAACTTGCTCTTGACACTCCTTTTCTCCCCCAAAGCTTGCTTGCTCACTACAATGTAGGCCAACCACTCCAAATAATGTGTATTACTCTCCTTTGGTCTACCTTAGACTCTCCACTAGACTCATCTTACCAACTATCATAAAAAAGATTGAAAAACTCTATATCTTTTTTTACAAAAATAAACTCAGGTACCGTGTGACGCTCGATAAGGTGGAGTCGTGGAGTTAAAATAAGAACTAACACCTCAGTTTCAAAGGATTGACTCTACTGTGGCACTGGGTTGACCGGCAGCCAGCACAACGATTGGTTGATTCAACGCAACATTTTGTTGATCCGGCATGGCGCTTCTCTTTCCTTATTTGCTCCCTTGTGGTAATGTGATTGGCATTGCGGTGCTAAATTATTTGCATAAATAGTAAAGCGCAGAGCGCTGCCATGTCCTCTTGAGTCACTAAGACGTTTTGTGGCACTACAACACCGATAAAAGTTCTATAGGAGCATTGAATTAATTTGCAATTTTTTCAAGACTCTGGAACTACAAGGCACTAAACTGACACAAGGGTGTTGGAGGCATTGTGGCACTGATAGTGATAGTTGTACCACTACAATGCTAGTTCCAAACATTGTAATATCTTTTTTTTTTTTTTTTTCTCGAGACATTCTAGTACAACTTCAATTGAAAATAAATATTTTTACTAGACTATTTTCTATGTGTCACATGGAATGCCCTTGGTTAAATAACTTATGCCTTGTGCTGCCACTAGGGGTGTCAATATTTGACACGACACGAAAATCAGACCCGGACCCGACCCGGAAAATCCGGGTTGATCCCGACCCAAATTCAAAACGGGTCGGGTTCGGGTTGACCCGACGGGTTGCCGGATCAACCCGCGAACCTGTTTAATTCAAAAAAATTCAAATCCCGCCTATGCCCACTGCTCGCCCGCGCTGCCCGCACGCCCGCTGCCCGCTGCCCGCTGCCCACGCCGCCCGCGCCAGCCCTGCGCGCCCTCACCCGCGCCGCGCTGCTGCCCCCTCTCGCGTCCGCCCCGCTCGCCTCCCCCGCCCTCCGCTCGCCTCCGCCCCCGCCGTTCCGGCGCCGGCAGAACCCAAACCGGGTCGGGTCGGGTCAACCCGGCAGCCCGCCGGGTCGGGTTCGGGTTCGGATTTCCGACCCGTTTGTCCACCCGGGTCGGATTAGGATCGACCCGTTTGAACCCGGGTCAGTTCCGGGTTCAACCTGAACCCAACCTGTTACCCGAAATTGATTCCCCAAGATGCCACTACTTCAATATATGATTCCATTCATCATAAATCCTTGATGGACTTGAATTTGGCATTGTTATTATGTTTATATATGTATTTTTAGAATTTAGAATTTTAACTATTTCAATAAAACATATATTTCATAATCACTCTATGACAATGATTTTTTTTCAAAATATGAATAATTTGACATTAAAAAAGATAGCTTATTGATGTGTGCAATGTGAAACTATGAATTACAATTAATGCAAGTTCACCTATCGATTATGTAATAAAGTGATATGAGAGAGTGTCGAACTCACACAAAAATGTTCTGCATGCTTTGCATAAGTGTTCTATTATCCTCTACTCAAGCTATAAGAATTATTTTACATTGCAAAATCCAAAGGTGTTACCTAATTAGAATAAGAAACTTAGAGAAAGATAAGATATCAGTAGATAAAATATTTTTGGACTAATGATATTAAAATCTCTTTAGTTTTTCTAAGTAGACTCTTCTTAATTAGTTATGAATCAGAGCATTAATATCCTTAGATCTCTATCAAGCTTTTAAGGAAGTAAAGGAAGGTTTATGACCTTCCTACAATTAATGTATCTCCATAATCTAGAACACTAAACGTCCTATGTTTAGGCACAAGAATTCCATTTCAATTCTCTTAATTATTTAAACATTCCTCCATCAAGATAATTTATCACATAAGGTTTTAATTCTACATATAGCCTTTACATGAATTAAATGAAGAATGAGAGATATTGAAAATACTCATTCTTAACTTAGAGCATAAGAGTCTACATTAAGTAATCACTTTAGGGTTCAATGCATTAGCCCAAACTAAGAGTTCAGCTGGCTATAGAATATAAAAAGAGCAATACAATTAATGCTTAAGAAAGAAATTTCAAGAAAAAAGTGTAAAAGATATTACTTGGACTAAATGAATCTCCCTTACAACTTTTCTCTCCACACTCCTTCTCCCAATACTTGTTTGCTCACTACAATATAGGCTTCATTAGGGCTGCAAGCGAACCAAACGTTCGACGAACTACTCGTTGTTCGGTTCGATTAAAGCTCGTTCATGATCGTTTAATTAACTAACAAACAAACTTGAACAATATTATAAATACTCGATTTTTAAATAAACAAGCTTGAACACTAATGCGTTCAGCTCGTTTATGTTCGCGAACAACATCAGTTGATGTTCATGAACGAGCTCGAAAAAAAGCTCGATTCGAGTTCGATTAAAACCGCTCGATAAAAACTTAAATAATATGTTATTATAAAATTGATAAATATACATAATATAAAAACTTTCATGAACAAGAAACATTTCATATTTGTCCATGTTTGTTAGATTGTTTGTTTATGATGTTCATGAACAAATGTAAGGTTTGCTTGTTCAATAGATTGTTTGTGAAATATGTTCACAAACATAGCTTGTTTAAAGCTCGATAAGCACTAAACAAACGAACATGAACCAAACACAAACCAAACATGAACACCCTTAAATTAAACGAACCAAACATGAACACAAATAATAAAGCTCGAATCAAACACGAACCAAACATGAACAAGCTAATGTTAAACAAACACAAACATGAACACTCACATACTCGGCTCGGCTCGGTTCGTTTGCAGCCCTAGGCTTCATTATACTCTCCTCTAGACTCCTCTCTAAAAGCTCTCTACTTCTCCCATAGAAAAAGATAGAAAAACTATTTAAAATTATTATAGGATGGGCTCAGGCAACACAGACGCTCGACAATGTGGTGTCATGACATTAACATATTAACTAGTGCCTCGACACTGAAGGATTAACTCCACTACGATGCTGGGGTGACCAACGTGGTTGTTGGCTATTTCAATGCGGCATTTTGTTGATTCAGTGATCAAGCACTTCATTATCTTCAACTACTCTACGTTGGTGCTTTGATTGGCGCTTCAGCGTTGAATTATTTATAAAAATGATAGAGCACATAGTGTTGTCATGTCCACTTGTGATGTTGTGATGTTGAGTGGCGTTGTGGTGCTAATGGAAGTTCCGCCTGAGTGCTGAATTAATTTGTAAATTTCCCAAGGCTCTAACGCAACAATCTCTAATCTGGGCATTGTGGTGTTAATAGAGTTAGGGTGTTGGCCTTTGGTCCATTCGAACACTAAATTAATTTTGCAATTTTCCTTAGGCTATGTCGCTGCAATGTCCAAATTAAGTGACGGGATATTGAAGACATTGCGATACTAATACTTGCAGGTAGGGGTGTCAATATTTGACACGACACGAAAACCCGACCCGGAAAATCCGGGTTGGACCCGACCCGATTTCAAAACTGGTCGGGTTCGGGTTCTAGAAATTGACCCGTTTAAAAAAAGGGTCGGGATCGGGTTGACCCGGCGGGTTGCCGAGTAAACCCGCCAACCCGTTTAATTTAAAAAATTTCGAATTCCCGCCCTCTGCCCGCTGCCCCCGCCCCCTGACCGTTGTCCCGTTGCCACGCGTGCCGCGCTGCGGCGTGGTGCCGCCCTCGCGCCTCGCGCCGTCGCCCGCTGCCGCGTTCTCTGTCGTGCGGGTCGGGTCAGGTCAACCCGGCAACCCGCCGGGTCGGGTCCAGGTTCGGATTTTTGACCCGTTTCTCTACCCGGGTCGGGTTAGGGTCGACTCGTTTTTCACCCGGGTCAGTTCAGGTTCGACTCGAACCTGACCCGTGACCCGAAATTGACACCCCTACTTGCAGGGTATTGGCACTAATTCCAAACTATGTAAATTTTTTTCCATTTCCTGAGACATTCTTGCAAAACATCAACTAAAAATAAATATTTTCATTGAGATTTAACATAATAAAATACTACATAATTTTCACTTAACACCTATATATATTTGGGGGATTCACTTTGAAATTGCATATATTGATTTGACTAGACCCCATGTGAAGTGATTAACTCAAAACTTGGCATAACCAAGATGACCTTTATCCTAGGCCACTATAGCTCTTATTTTAAACACTACCTAGCTAAGAAGAACCCAATCACTCTAAAAAATAGATGGAGCCTATCACTTTATAAATACATAGGTGTGATTCTCTAGTAATCTTATGGGAGAGTTGTTAAAACATTATAGTTTAAATGGTTGTTCAGATAGCAATGATCAAGGCCACCATTATGTCTAATCATAATTAGGGAAATGCAAGCTGGCATGGTCATCAATTGCCTTAAATAGTTCCTAGCAAAATTAGCATCACTACCTACAACCAATGTTAAGCAAATCCATATATATAACCTAAGGGGAAGCACAACCATGATCTTGGTTAGAATTTAATGTGATAAATTTTAGAAGATTTTTAATATTATGTGAGCTAGATTTTTAAGGTAGTAGGGAGGATCAATTTCTATTGATCGGCTTTTCTTTTAATAATGGTTATATTTCAATATAAAGATGATACAATAGGGTGACACGTACGTAATGCATGCTTTATATTACTCAGATATTTTGATAAGTAACACTTTTTAATCAAATATTTTGTTTAGGTTTCATCCATTAAAGCAGCCCACACAAAAAATATGGGGCATCATGTGGAGCAGGTTTGATGTTTCATATATTTCTTGAAAAACAATCTCTCAAGAAGTTCATGACATATAGTTTAGGGAGTTTGAGATTAATAATTATCAGTAACAGTAACATAAGTGCATTTTAATAATCTAACAAAAAATATTTTGTATTATACTTTTTGATACGAAGAGACATTTCTACTGATTTTCCTATGACAATACAATGATAAAAAAATTGAGAAGCGCAAGTTGACTCGCTTGCGAGACCTGTTTACAGATATTAAGAAGACAGCCGAGCAACAACTCTAGATTAGTGAGTGTCTAGGCCGACCTAACCAGAGCTTGGGCAACCTAGATTATATTAGGAGGAGGGATAATCCTCTAGTTCTTCAAGCTTCTCACCCAGGAGTGGTTAGCCAATAGGTGGTTGCTTTGATAGTAGAGCTAGAACAAGTTCAAAAATCACAAGTTGGCATGAAAATGCAGTGAAGTTAAATAATGGAGGAGCTTTAGAGAATTAGGAACCAGTTTACCATAAAGTGGCCTATAACACCCGAGGAGAGAGGAAATGACTTTTGAGTAGATTGCCTGTGTTTGTAAATATTTTGTCAGTTATTTAATATATATAAGAACTAGGCGATTATGCATAACAGTTGTATCGTTTGATATTAAGATTAATATTTTTGTGCAATAGGAAATATTAGCCTATCTTAACTGTGTTTTGACTATTTGCTATTAGTGTTATATTGTATTGTAGAATAATTAGCATGAGAGTAATTTTTATTTATACTATAGGTTTCTAGTGGATTTCTAGCTGATTTTTCGTCAGTAATATAGATATAATGAATTAAATTTATGAAGACTTGTGAAAGTTTCTGACAAATTTTTTTGGTGGATTAACGGCGAAGAAATTCGTTGGAAATTTTGGCTAATCCAGTATAAATTTTCACCTACATGTCGAGCGAATTTATTTGCCAGAAATTCTACCAAATTATTCGCCTAAAATTCCGACGAAAATTTATGCCAATATCCCCTCAAAAAAAAAAAAAAAAACCTCAGTTTGCCATCTTATGATTTGCCAGAAATCAATTGAAAATCTTCTGGAAAATTTTCTCGAAAATTCATTTCTGACACTCAATTTATTGTCACATGTTAATCCATCGGAAATCCGCCAGTAATGCTAATTGCTGGCAAATTTTAGAGATTTTTCGGTCCATATTTTGGTTGAAAATAACCTAATTTATTGCAGTGTCACTATATCAACATCACTATAGCTGGGTCGTACATCACTATAGCTGGGTCGTATGTTAATTCACTTGATGTATGGGTTTTTACCCGAATTTGTTGGTGCCTAATTCCCGAAAAATTATTAGGTGCGGAGTGTGCACCGTCCGCACAAATATGGGTACCTAGCGGTACCCAGCAGTATCGAGTGCCGGTACCTAGTGCGGAATAAGACTTGTGCGGACGGTTCTCCCCGTCCGCACTCTGCTCCTAATAATCGCTCCTAATTCCCTGAGTCCATTTAGTCCATTGTATTTTTTGCTTATGCTGTCTTTCTCTCCCCTTTGAGCGCTCTTCAATTGTATTTTTTTTTATTTTAGAGCTGTTCTTTGGTTCCGTTTTGTAATTTTAATTATCTTTAATACATGGGCTTAGCCCCAAATTTACCCCAAAAAATACTATATCAACATCAAACAAAATTTCATTCTAAACAACACTAATTACCTGAATGTTCTGGTGTTGCACTAAACACCTTTTATGCACATAAACTTTGTTCACTTTTAGAATCCAGGAAAAAGCATATGGATGTGGGTGATCAAGTGGTCGATTATTGTAGCTTGCCCATTATAGTTGTTGAGTCCTGGAAAATTCACGGCAGTAAAAAGTGATATAGTTTAGCGTCTTAGTTTTGTACGAAGATCCAACACACAAACATATAAGAGAATATGATTACAGAGTTTAAAAGGGAGACCATAATTTTTATGTGGAAACCCTTGAAAAGGAAACAAAAAATCACGGGGCCTGGCTCAGTTTGAATGAATCCACTAATGTTTGGAATTGATTACAAATGAGGCCCTTCCTTAGAAGGAAGTTCTTGGCTCGATGTAGCAAATATACATCATACATAGTGCATTATATGCTAGGAGTTGGAAGAATTAGTGTTTATATGTTCGTTTGGGGCGGCAAAATCATAGTCGGCAAGCGATGTAGGTTGAAAGGACCATAGTAAGATGACGAAGATCGAAAGGATCATAGTCAGATGACGGTGGTCGGAAGGATCGTAGTAAGCGGTCGATCGTGGTCTCAAGAACAGTAGTTCGTAGACGACGGAGGTCAAAAGGACCGTAATTGGCATTGGTGGTTGGAAGACCATAGTCGACGGGCTACGGAGGTCGAGAAGACTGTAGCTGGGCGACGGTGGTCGAAAGGAACATAGTCAGCAGGCGACGGAGGTCGAGAGGACCATAGTTGGACGATTGTGGTTAGAAGGACCATAATCGACGAGCGACGGTGGTCAGAAGGGTCATAGTTGGGAGACAGTGGTCGGAAGGATCGTAGTCGATGGGCGATGCATACGGGAGGACCGTAAGTGATTGACGAAGGGGTGGAATTCTTACGGCGGTCGGAAAGAAACTCCGGTGGTGGCCGCGGACGGGCGGAAGTCTGGCGGTGGTCGATGGAGTGGCAGAAGTCTGAAGGTGGTTGATGGAGTGGCGGAAGTTTGACGGTGGTCGGAGGACTGGCGGGAGTCCATTGGTGGTCGGGAAGAACTCCTACGATAGTTGGCGGATGGGCGGAAGTCTGTCAATGGTCAAGAAGAGCTCCGGTGTTGGTCAGCGAACGGGAGAAAGTCTGGTGGTGTTCAAGTGATTAGTGGAAGTCCGTCGGTGGTAAGGAAGAACTCTGGTGGTAATTGGTAATTCGGCAATGGTCAGGAAGATCTTCGGTGGTGGTTGGTGATAAGGAAAACTGATACTCACTCATGCCTATGCATAAGTCGGCTTGTATATTGTAAGGCTGCTCCGCTCCTCTGGCCCTGTGAGTTGACTGCAGACGGAGCTCTAAAGTTGTCCAAATTTGTTGTGTGGATTCAAGATTAAGTATGTATGGTAGCAATGAAGCTGAGACAATGGAGTAAATGGTTGATGCTAGATGTTGATTGATGAGCATCCATGTTGTAAAAAGGGGGTTTACACTGACCGAACCATCAGCCGACAATATCTGCTTCGGTGGTTTGATTGCTGCGCCGGTGAGGTATCCCTCATAGTTGTTAGTTGCAAACAACTTCAGAAGCTTGGACTTCCAGATTAAGTGATTATCTGTGGTGAGCTACACAGTCACCATGGTTTTTACATTTTCCATGAAGAATTTGAGCTGAGGAGGGATAGTAACTGCAGGGGATGCAGTGACAGTGTCTGAAGCAGTCGATGGCGATGAGGTTGAAGAAGTTGCCATGGGAAGAGATAACCTAAAGCTCTGATACTATGAAGAATGAACATGCAAAGCACTAAAAACAGAGAGCAAGAAGATGAAGGGAATAACGAAACAAATGATTAAAATTTTTACTGTTCATCTCATTTCTTCACACTGAATCCTCTGGACATACAAGGTTATAAATAATAGCAGTTTGTTAGAGATCAACCGTTGAGATGCTTTGGCAGAGATCAAGTGATGAGAATTACACAATACTGAGAATAGTAGGGTAAGTGGAGTTCAGAATGCCAGAGGAGTGGAGCAGCCTTACAATAGGCAAGCCGACTTATGCATAGGCATGAGTGAGTATCAGTTTTCCTTATCAGTTGGCGGACCAACAAAAGTCCGATGATGGCCGGCGGCAAGCAAAATCCCAAAATTTCCCTTCTCCTCCTTTCAAGTGTAGAATGGGGGACTATTTGTAGTTTTTTCAGAGTGACATGACTTGTAAATATGAGAAGATCAAGGTCAGACGATATTGATCCCTTTGATCATGGATTGTTTACTGGTCATTTGAATGCCTTAATGATATCAGAATTTATTGATCTTGAGCTCGTTGGATTCGTCTCATCAAGCCGGTCGATTTGAATATAAGCATGTCACATTTGGAGTTCGTTTGGTATTCTAAATTCAGTTTTGAACAAATCAAATATGATTTGGTCCCTTGATTTGGGCTCATTTGGGCTCGAATCTGGCTGGTTTTATGTCGATGGGTTCATCTTTCCGAGACATTCAGTTCGACTATAAGTTTGTTGTAATCAGAGTTCAGATGATCCCATATTTAATTTCAAAAACTTTCAACTCAATTTTGACTCGAGATTCGTGCCCGATCAAGGAGAATATTTGGTAACGTGTCAATAGTAGAAGCCACTACATTTTCATAGCTACCACTATCAATATGACTTCGTAAACCCAATCGTCAACAGTACATTGGGTCCTAAAAAATATTGTGTTGCAATCATGCTTCTTCTTTTTGTGCATTCAAAACTTGCCTTAGGATTAGTAGATTAACTTCATCTGTATGTAAATAAGTATTTCTCAGTACTGATTAGTGCTTCATTTTCAATAGAACCAGCTGCACCCATTGCCTTCTTTTGTTGCATCTCAACCTTGAGAGACAAATTAACATCTTGAAAAGTCCAATAAAGTTGTAGCTGGACCACATTGGATATTATCGGTTATAATCCTCCCAAGAAATTAGTTATAGCTAGTATTCTCTTCAAGTTCCACAAGATCACATTTGAGGGATAATTGATCAATGCAGCCACATATTCTTCCACTGAGGATTGATTTTGCTGTAATTGAGAGAACAACAAGAACAGATGTTTCTTGCAATGCTTGGGAAAGTACTTTTGTTGCATTTCCTTCTTCATCTTGGCCCATGTAATGGTCTTGTTCTGCTTTCTCGGCTTCTTGTTCTTTTCAAATTTTCTCATCATAATGACACATTCTTTTTAAGTTTAACCACCACCAACTCGTCGATGAGTTCAGCTGGTACTTCTTTGAATTCCAGAGAATCCTTTCCACTGTGTGCATCCAATTGATGAATTCATCAGGATTCATTCTTCCTTCAAAGTCCAGTATATCCAACTTAATGTCGCAATTTGCTGGGTTTCCTCTACCGAACTTCCCTCAAGGTTGAACTTAATGTCGCAACCTACTTGGTTGCCAGAAGCAAGAATTGATTCTTGTTGAAACCTAGCACCTGAAAGTCTTCAGGATATAGGGAGAAGAAACAAAACTAAAAAAAAAATAAAAAAATTTATGGGAACGGAGGTATGTAGGAGGTGACTAGCAGAGTAACTAATTTCTCGGCGGGCCTAACAACAACCAGCCCCATAAGTGCCGGATCAATCACTTATTTTCTCTTCACTTAAGAAGTCATACTACTTAAGAGAGGAATCGAATAGCCAACCAACCCAGCTAACCACATTAGGGTAAAAACTCAAATATTATCTCTCCAAACATCCTCCGCTCTCCTCTTATAGTACAACTACTTGAACTGAAAATTGGAGAAATCCATAAAACTAGCAGATGGCCACACGGGCACAAAAGAGTCATTCTAAGAGTGTAATAACTATTAAACATGTGTTTAGAAATTTAAAAGCTTTAGCTCCGTCATCATAAATGCTTTCTCCAAACCTCTCAGATTATCAAAGTCATGAAAATCGGATCAGATAATGAACCGAAAGGAGATATTCATGGCTTGATGGTCAAATCAGAGTTGAACTGGATGACATAATAAATATCAAAATTATTTAAATATCATTTAAATAGTATAATAATGATATAATGATTATGAAATAACCTAAATTTGGGACTAAAAAATAAATAATATTCATACATAAATAATATGTCCTATAATTTTAAATTTAAACATATTTTATCTTTAAATTTAATTCATCTTTATAATAAAATTACTTTACATGTAAATTTATAAATTTAATATGAATAATCTTTAATTTATGTTATAGATTTAAATACAATTTATACCAATAAATTGTATAAAAAATTAACACTATAAAATTACATCTATAACTTCATGTTATATTATTTATTATTCAAAATTTTATAAAAATATATTTTTATATTATATAAATAAATAATTAATTAATTAATTAGATAAAAAACTCAAATATTATCAACTAAAAAATAAATATTATTCACATTATAAAAATTTAATTAATAAATATATAAAAATTATATACTATATGTATAGTGAACATGAGAATCTTATCTTTATTTTTTGGTCCCACATTACATAAGTTTATGTTTATGTAGTTTATATTATTTTTTGGATTCTTATGAGTAACGAAGTACATTTGAGTTATGGAGACATATAGCAAGGCATTGTTATTGCTCATTTAATAAAAAAAAAGTAATATATATTTTAAAATAATTATTTAAATTAATTTATTAAGTTAAGTATTTTATATTTAATTAATTAATTAATTTTACTAGCTTGCTTTAAAAATTAATTATTTCATATAAAATAAGCAAATCAGTTTTGGAAAACCACCGTAACATTCATTGCAAAACCAATTTCCATGATTGAAACGACCGGTCCAATTCAATTTTTAAAACATTGCATATTACAACTGATATATGACCAAAATTGTTTTCATCGGACACGAATATTGACTCAAATATGAGTTTAGAGTTTTAAAAATTAAAATTCGGGATCATCTGATCTCCTATTTCAGCACGCTTATAGCCAAATTAAACATATCAAAGAGATGAGTCCAACGATATCAAAATCGGCCTAATCAGAGCCCAAATGAGTTCAAATCAAAGGAGCAAAGCATTTTTTAAATCTTCATAGCATTAATTGAATGAACGAATGATAATCAAATGTGACATGCTTATATTCAAATCAAGCAGCTCGATGAGACGAATCCAACAAGCCCAAAATTACGAAATTCTAATTCAACAAGTCACTAAAATACTCAATAAACAATCTATAATTAAGGGAGTTGACGAAATGAAGGGAAGAAGAAAAGGACTTGGGTAGCTCTCTTATTGTTGACCACCATTGGATCTCATCCCGACTACCAACCTTTGCTAGACTTCTTCCCTTGCCGTCGACCAGCATCAGATCTATTCCCAACTACCGACTGTCCATAGATTTCTGCCCATTCATCGGCTACTGCCAAATCCCTTCCTGGCAATCGGTAGTCGCGGGACTTACATTCATTCTCCAAGCATCATCATAACTCTTCCTATATACTATCAATGCTGGCTATGGTTATTTCAACCTCCATCGTCCGCTATTTACGGTCTCTTTGACCATTAGTGCTAGACTACGATCTCTATAACCACTGTCGTCCGACTACAATTCTTCCAACCTCCATCACCCACCATTTATTGTCTATCAGACCATAAATGCCAGACCATGGTCTCTATGATCACCGTTGTGACGCCCCAAGATCTAACTTGGAAAGAATTTCTATCATTTCATTAAAACCATTTACCAGAGCTATCTATAACTGCAATCAAACAGTCTAGCAAAAATCTATAACATCTAAAACATCAATATACAAGTCGATTCATATATCAAAAAGATCATATACAATACTCAGGAACTACACTATGTCCACAAGAACTGAAATCTATCCTGTCTTGAGTACAAAAGAATCACTACAATCAAAAGAACAAAAACCTGGAGATTCCTGATCAACCTCAATCTCCTGCTCCCTTGTCCTGACCTGAAAATATCAACCACATATAATGAGCTTTACAAAGCCCAGCAGGTCACCTAATACCTATAACTGAAATCAAAGCACGGTACTGCTATGAATATGCATGTCAGTCAATGGTCAATGAGTCTATGCAATACGGAAATCAATAGTCGATGCAGCAATAGAAGAATCGATAAATCAAACTCAATAAATCAAAATGTCAACTCTCAGAAGAATCCGTACACAAAAGAAAATCAATCGGTCAGTCAAATCAATCGTATCCAATCAATCGATCAAATCAATATTATCTAGTCAATGAAATCGATTAGAAAAACAATACAATAAAGCTCAATCTATACTAGCAATGAATCAAATGCAGCAGGTTAATATGGTGCAGAAGCAATAGTATCAATGAATCTATAAGCAATAATATCAATGAATCAATAGTATCAAAGAATCAATACAATATCTATATACATCCATATCAATATCTATGCTCAGTAGTATCAATGCTCAGCGATCAATCAATGAAATCGATGAAATCAAACGATACAGTAAATCCATAAATCCGATCAAATCAATAAAGCAGTAAATTCATATGTCAATACTGTACACATGCACTTCAATACAATAATACTGAACAAGTACAATCACTGGCTATTCTGCTGTTGTAGAATCCATATTGCTGTTGTAGATATCCATACGTTGGTTTCAATAAGAGTTGTCACTCTGTGCCCGTCGGCACATTAAACTTCTTATGACTCCCAATCGTTATATCAATGATAAATAGTTTAAAGGAAAGCCCGTCGGCCCACCATCCTGTACAGGTCAATCAATCTCCAACCAACGTTCAACCAGGCTCCACTTGTCTTACAGTATTCAATAGTCAATTCAATAGTCAATATAAGAACAATGTAGAGCAATCATATTAACATTCATATGCATATCTATTCAATTCATTAGTCTCAGAAAAATCGGAAATCGTACGAAATTTCGGCATTGTAACGACAGTCTATCAAATTTACATAAAAATCCTACAAAGTCACAATTCACCAAATTACAATAGAACGTTCACAACAATAATATAAGACTATTATTCTACTGAATCAATATCAATAAACATCATGATATTTTTCTATTCGATCAAAATCGCGTAGAACCCAAAATAACCGGTGAAATCGTTGCAGAAAATAATCAAATCGTGTAGAATATTCGTATCTATAACATATTAAAAGTTGTGCGGTGAAAGTTGTGTCAATACAAAACCGGGTCCGTTTTTCGATCACAAAAACACAAAACAGTGCACAATACGATCAAAACTCAATATCTCTGAAAACAAAAATAGGATTTGGAGTCCTTACCGCGAGATAAACAATCCTTCCAACAACGGCGACGGACGAAAAGCGCTCCGCGGCCTCCGAAATCCAGCTTTTCCTTTGCTTTCCTTCTCTTTCTCTCTCCTCAGATATTTTGTTTTATAAAAATATCTTTTCTCTCTCCTCAAAACGAGCTGATTTCCTTATAAAACAAGCCTGATCGGCCCGGCCGATCGCCACATCGTCCAGGACGATGTGAACAAAATCCAATCGTCCTGGACGATATCTGAGGACGATAATTAATTTTTCTCGGACGATAAAAACCCTTGCTCTCGGGATTTTGTCTTGCACTGATCGTCCCAGGACGATCCAAAATCGGCCTGGACGATCCTGGAAGGAAAATCAGATCTTGGAAGGCAAATCAAAGGAACGAGCTCTCACAACCGTAGCTCAAATATGGTCCTTTCAACCTCCGTCGTCAGACTATAGTCCTTCTAACCTCCGTCGTCCAACAACTACGATTCTTCCTACCATCGTTGTTTGCCGATTACAGTCCCTTCAACTAACATCATCCGTCAACTCTGGTTCTGCAGATCAAATGAACATATCACCAACTCCCACCATGTAATGCATTATACATGATGTATATAGGCTACAATGAACCCAGGCCTTCCCCCCAAAGAATGACCTCATTTGTAATCAATTGCAAATACTAGTAGATTCATTCAAACTAGGCAAATCCCCATGGTTTTTTCCCTTTCAGAGGTTTCCACGTAAAAACTCTAGTGTCTCTTATAAACATTGTACCCTACTTATTTATTTATGTGTTGGATCTTCATATAAAGCTAAGATGATTAATTTTATATTTCTCTACCGTCGCAAATTTTTCAGGACACAAAAACAACAGCTTAAAAAAAATAATAATGCTTTAGGATTTTAAGAATATATATATATTTCATGTCTCCCTCAGTCCAGTTATATATTGTTGTACTTTATATATTTGTAAAAGAAGCCACCTTTACAGTGAGTAATTTTTTTATCTAAAAAATATTAAACAATAATTCATAAAATATATGATTTGAATTCATTATTTAAAAAATAACAATAATTTATTCTTTAATTATTGTATCACAAATCCAAACTTATTTTCCCTTGAATAAAATATCAAATTTTATTCATTTAAAAACAAAATTAACATATACTAACACACAAATGTCAAAATTGATCTTGGTGGAATCCAGCTAACTATCTCTCCTCCTTGAATTCCAAATGGCAAGTTCAAGCCATTGGAAAAACCCCGCTAAAAACACAATCTAAACGTTATATAATCAATGATATATTATGTCTTCATCAATTTTTCAACGATCATATTCTATACAAATTAACGACAAAATATGAACTGTAAATTGCTGGCCCACATATTGCATGATTGCATCCCTTAATGTTAAATAATGAACTACTTCTACGTTAATATATGCATTAATGCTTGTTATAAATTGAGATCTCCAATTTAACATCTTGATTAGGAAGCCATGAACGCACCTCATGCACTCATACTCCCTTACCCTGCGCAGGGCCATATCATTCCGCTCATGGAGCTCTCTTACTGTCTCATCGAACGTAGCTTTCACGTAACTTTCATCAACACAGAGTTCAATCATGAGCGAATTTTCGCTGCGACTTCATTGCCAGGCCAAGCCAAGCTCATCGACGGAATTCATTTTGTGACTGTTCCTGATGGCCTCGAGCAGGAGGAGGATCGCCATGACTTTGGGAGGCTAACGACGTCCTTGATGACAGTGACGCCAAGCTTCTTGGAGAAATTGATGAGAAATAATGGGGCTGTGAAGTTCACTTGTTTCATTGCAGATATCAACATGGCTTGGGCGCTCTCCATTGCTAAGAATATGGGGCTTCGAACGGCTGGCTTTTGGCCTGCTGCAGTTGGAATCCTTGCGGCCATGTTTGAAATCCCAAAACTTATTCAGGATGGAGTCATTGATGAAGAAGATGGTAAGCTTTTTTATGGTTAACCCCTTTAGATATAGTTTTTTTTTTTAATATTAATAAAAACTATTACTAAGTCCTTAAGTCCTTAAGAGAGACCATCAGCTCTCTACTGCTCAAAAGAGCTATAAAACAAAAGAAAACCTAAGAGGCGATTTTCTCCACTAAGCCAAATTACAAAAATACCTAATAACAAACTAAAGATGCTAGAGCCAAGCATCCAAAAAGAAAGATCAAGAAATGACCTTCAAGCACCATCTTTCTGCAAAAACCTTTGAAAATAGCCATGAATCAATCCACCTGAAAATCAAAGAGGCTTCAACACAAAAAAATTATAGCACAAAAGAGCATATATATATATATATATATATATATATATATATATATATATATATATATATATATATATATAGTATAAATAAGAGCCAAAATCTAACTCAATAAGGAACTAAATATAAAAATGAGTGTAAGTAAAAGGAAGCTGCCAAGAAATAGAACCACTAATAGGATGAAGAATCATAGAGCTCATGTAAAAATTAAACCAGAAAACATCACCAAGGTAATACAACCCCTTCAGATATAGTATAAACATGAAATTGTGCACGTGATGAAATAGACTTAAAATGATGAAATAAATCTAGCTCTAAGGCAAGAATTAAAGATTTAAATTTTGTTTGAGATGAATTTCTTTCCACTTCTTAAAGTATTTTTTTAGTATAAAAATTTTAATTTTTATATTAAAAATTTACTTTAAGAAGCAGCAAGAAAACCATCACAAATAAAATCTTACTATACTTGAGATAAACCTAGACAAAATTTCAAATTGAATTTCTCGAAAAAAATATAATGTGAGAAAGTTTTTTAACCATTTGATTTACTTTTGAGATTCTTATTGAATTAGAATTATGTGTGTGCAAGCATAATTGGTTTAAGAAACCCAAGAAAAATAGGAAAGAGAGAGAGAAGGTGAGATTGACTTAAGAGAACGTGTTAATTATTAAAATAATTTATTAAAGTCATGAATATATACATTTGAATGCTGAAAATATTTATCTTATTTGACTAATGCCTCATTAAGTATTTAATGAAAAGATTAAAATTTAACATGTATTTAATTAGTGTTAATGCAATGGTAATCGTGATATATGGTGATGACAAAATGTATTTTGTTAAATTAATACGGCTTAGATTGACAAATTAATAGCTAAATATTTTTCTTAGGTATTAATATTTTATTTTAAATTATTTAAAATTTGTGATATCACCTTTTGACTAGAAATATCACGCGTTTAATAGATCAATTGCAAAATAAGTAATTTAGAAGAATTAATTAACTATTTTTAATTATGTACAGAGAAGCTATTATTCATATTAACACTGCAACGTTAATTAGCTTGCCAATTATGCTATTATTGTTTATTCATTATTAATTATATGATTAGATCCCATAATAATCGTTGATTAAATCATATTACTTCATATTGAATATAACATCAAGCTTTTATTCCATTATATAGGGCCGGCTACATGAATCCTTTTTCTCCATTTTACATTAATGTTAAAGGTTAAATTCTCATTTAAATCTAATAAAGAAATGTCATTTATAATATTTTCTGGCCAAGCCTTTTTAGATCTACCTCTACCTTTCTTAGTATAAATCAAATTTAATACAACTACTTTCTTAACCGAATCGTCAAAAGTTACGATGAGGTTAATTCTAATGAAAATAAAGAAGGAAAATAAATTCTCCATCTCACTTTTGGAAGTTCTATTGTTGTTTTTTTTTTTTTTTTAATTTTAATTTTAATCTTTTGATAGAACTTTTGAATTATTGTAGTTGAGAAGTGCAAAATAAAGATAAAAATTGGGAGTCATTTGATCCAACATGCAATATAATGTAATTTTTTCATGCATGAAACACTAAATTTTAATGATATTTCATAGTGAAAATTAAAGAACTATATTCTAATTATTATATGCATATCTTATATTTTGAATCTCTTGACCTAATTCAAAAATGAGTGTTTGGAACTTTTTTGGGAAAATTTTATTTATTTATTTTTCACTCGATTTAATCCACTTTTTCTTTTCTTTTCCAGTAGCCTTATATATATTTTGTTTCATGTCAATTTAAATTGATTTGAATCTATGTATATAATTTCGAAATCAATAATTTAGGAGCACCAAAAAAGAAGGATGTTATCCAAGTGATCCCACGTTTGCCTCCCATGGACACAGTCAACCTTCCTTGGAATTGCTTTAATGATGCACATACAAGAAAAATAATCTTCAACTACTTCATTACCAATAAGCAAGCATCTTCTAATGCCGAGATGATAATCTGCAATAGCTTTGAGGAGCTTGAAAAACCAATGTTCAGTGAAATGCCAAACATTTTGCCTGTAGGGCCACTTCTTACTAGATTTCAATCGAGAGAAGATCCTAATTTATGCCAATTATGGCTTGAAGATAAGGAATGCATGGGTTGGCTTAACAAGCAGCCTACATGTTCTGTTATCTATGTGGCTTTCGGCAGCATCACCATCTTCAATAACAGGCAATTCCAAGAGCTAGCACTTGGCCTCGAGCTCACAAATCGGCCATTCTTATGGGTGGTAAGGCCAGATTTGACCAACAAATCTATTAATTGCACCTATCCCTCAGGCTTTGAAGAAAGAGTTGCAAATCGAGGAAGAATGATTGGTTGGTCTCCTCAACAGAAGATTTTGGAGCATCCTGCAATTGCATGTTTTATATCACATTGTGGTTGGAACTCAACCATAGAAGGAGTGAGAAATGGTGTACCTTTCCTCTGTTGGCCTTACTTTGCTGACCAATTGTTTAACCAAAGCTATATAACAAAGATTTGGAAGGTAGGTTTGAGTTTGTCTCTTAATGAGAATGGGCTCATTTTTAAAGAGGAAGTTAGATCAAAAGTAGAGGAGTTGCTTAAAGATAGAGATATTCTAGCAAAATCACAAGCTTTGAAGAAACTTGCTCAGAAGTGTGCCATGGAAGGAGGATCATCCTTTAATAATCTCAATAAATTTGCTAGCATTCTAAGTGACATTTAAGTCAAGAACTTGTAGAAATTATGGAGATAAAGAGAGAGAAAAAAGGAAGTGATGAGTTGGTATGAGGTATTTTGGTAATGAAAAATGTTATTGAGATTGTTGCAACTTAGTTTTTTTATTGTTGAGATTCTCGCAACATGTATGTTTTTGATAATTTCAAATATTATTATTTTTAATTACAATTTCTCCTAACATATTTTGGATATATTACTTTTGTTGTTTTTGTGTACTAATATTTTAAAAAAATCATACTCCAGATTGTTGAAGATTTAAAATCAGATTAGATTTAGGGTTCATTATAAATGGAGTTTGTATTTTTTATTTTATTGAGTCTGAGTAATTGTGCACACACACTAAGGGAGTGATTAAAATTTGTAATTTTTAAACTAATAGTACTGTACGAATTCATTCGTACGGGACGATTTGTTTAATTATTCCCTCCTACAAGCAGTTAAATGAACTGTAGGAAGAAAATTTTTCTAAGTACTGATCGTACTATACGAAGGGTTCTTCGTACAAACGACATACAGAGTACGAAATAGACGGGTCCCTTTTCATCCCAATGAATTCAATTTTTTTTCTTAATTGATCGTATTGTATGATTCCTTCTTCATGCAGACGACATCCATAGTACAAATTGGATGGGCCCCTTTTCATCCTGATGAATTCCATATTTTTATGAACTAATCGTGTTGTACGATGTCTTATTCATACAGATGATGTCCATAGTACGAAAATATGGGGAACCTTTTCGTCCCGACAAATGCCAATTTTTTTTGAACGAATCGTATTATATGATGCCTTCTTCATACAAACAACGTCCTGAGTACGAAAATATGGGGAACATTTTCATCCCGATGAATCAATAAATTTTTCTTACAATTCCTACAGTACGAACATGGTTAGTACTAGACGAATATCATGTATAAAAATATTTCGTACAAATTGATATGCAGTAGTTTTTGAACTATTCTTACATACGAAGTACGATCGTACACTCTCAAAATGACAATTTTCATTTTTTTTTTAGACAATTTTTTATGTCTTTTATATAAAAATTCCATAGAAATTGACTTTGAATGAGTTGTTATTTGTGATTTCTTTAAGAGCAAGTGAAAGAGTGTTTTGGGAGAGTGTTTGAGAGAGACTTCTTATAAGTAGAGTGTGAATGGTTCATAAGGTTACTCAAAGGTAAGAATCTCTTTTGTATTTTGGTTAATTCTCTTCCTTTTTTCTTTTTAGTTGCTCGAGAGAAGATCTTTGAAAAAAAATCAATACTCTGCCGACACTTAGAGGGTGTGAAAGGACAACTGTACTCTACCGATACTTGAAGGGTGTAAAAGGACGACAGTACTCTGCCGACACATGAAAGGTATGAAAGGACGAATGTACTCTTCCGACACTTAGAGGATGTGAAAGGATGATAGTACTCTGCCGATACTTGGAGGGTGTGAAAGGACGATGATACTCTGTCGACACTTGAAGGGTGTAAAAGGATGATTGTACTCTACCGACACTTGGAGGGTGTGAAAGAACGACGGTACTCTGCCGACACTTGGAGGGTGTGAAAGGATGACGATTCTCTGCCACACCAGAGATTGGTGGAAGAGAGAAAAATTGTAAAGGGCTTCTCCACCTTGCTGTGGGGGCAAAAGGAGAGTCACTTTGGTAATAGTGTAATACCTGAAGATGAAGTCTTCAGAGAGTGGACATAGGTCTTGTTGGACTGAACCACTATAAATCTGTGTTTATTTTTATTTTCGCACTTTTATTTTTCAGCATTCTATGTTTTGTGGTTGAAAAATAATTTTTGAAAAATATATAATTATCGATTTTCATTAAAAAAATCCAAGAGATTTTTTAAAATAACAATCCCCCCCCCCCCCCTCGTGGTTAGCTTTGGGACATTTACATAAGTTTAACAACCTATACGGACTTTACAAATGTTATATTACTTAAAATTTTTTATCTTACCAGCAATATATCATGAAATTACTCCCTTTGGTTAAGTTGGTAATTCTACACATCATCAGATAATCTGTGAGGACATATTTCAGATAAGATATTGTTATTCTTTTGTGAACATTTTTTCTATGTTTTGAATGGTGAAATGCATTGCTTACTTGATTGAATGTTATTATAATTGTTGGTTATTCTTTAGTTGTAATTTTGTTGTTAATGAATACAAATACTGGCTAGTAACTAGCTACACAATCATTCCCAACCAAAAAACTTCTTTGACATAACATCAACTAAATTAAAATTAATAATGATAATTCAAATTAATTTATCTTAATCTTGAATTAATTAAGATATTACTCTAAATATTTGAGTGTTATTCACATAATTTGCTTAATGAATATACTAGTTGAGATATTAAGAGAGAATCTTTTTCAATATTGGCATTCCTAACTCTAAAAATTGATAGAGTTAGGAAAAATTTAAAGCAAAGCATTGTATTTTATTATAATTTATGAACTTAAAAAGAAATTTACAAACTTTGCATTCTATTTTACATTTTCTAATAATATTATATAATAATTTCATGCAGAACAAAATCAAATACTTCTTTCTCATTATATAGCACTAGACAGTCATTGAGTCAGACATCACCCATTTTGCTACGCAGTCGATACTTAATGATCTTCATTGCAGAAAATATTCTATCCACCGTAGCAGCAGCAACTGATAATGTCAGTGCCAAAACAATAAGTCTATAAATCAGGGGATACACAATTTTTTTTTGTCATTTACAATCTGTTTTGCAAAAGCAACAATACTAGTCAAAGATATAAACTCATTGCTAGTACGCATATCAATAATATAAGTAGATAGTTAATTCTCAATAGACAAAAGATCAACTATAAAGAAATCTACTTGATATAACTTTGCAAGACAAATTAAATTTCTCTTATCATAAGCAGAGAACATATTACTCAGATTTAGACATGTCACACAAAGAAGTAAATCGGTACTAGTTTCGGAGAATCGGTTATTCAGTTCCTAAAATTGTATATCAATAACTAGATAGAATAAATCAACTCGATGATGATGAAAGTTTGTAAGTTCTGCACATTTTAATACTGACCGTCCACGAGCCTTGAATTTAGAATTCATATTTAGAACTTCAACTTCAAAAACATTATAAAAACGTGACACTTTTCAAGTAAATGCACTCATCTATTAATTTTTTCTCATTATCTATAATCGTTGCTTAAACACTTATATTAATTTCGTTGCATTTATAATATTATGATCATTTCTTTCTAATGCTTTTGATAATTCATTTATAATCCTAAAATAACAATTATTAAATGGAGTGTCAAGATAGTCAAAAGATTTCATAGCATTTATTAAAACACTAGCTTCAACTGATTGTTGATCATACATCCCATCTTCCTTGACAATTTCAAGCACTACGAGTATAGAAACATATATTTTTATTAGACTGATTAATGTTTGGAAATGCAAACTTTAATGGGTGTCACCAACACGATGCAAATTGGTTTCTTGGTTCAAAACTCAACCACCATTTAACTCTCCATTGCTTAAATGAAAAAGAATTTTATCACGCTGAATAGCTTTTAGAGTATCATTTCTCTTGCATGAAACTCTAACAATATTTACAATTCTTGAAGTCGTCTCAAATAAATGTTTTACTTGACAAAAATTTTTGCAACAATCAGCAAACACAAATTGGAGTTGATGAGCAAAATAATGAATATAAAATGCCTGAGTATTATCTTTCAAAATGAATGTTTTCAAACTATTAAACTTCCCTCGCATATTAAATGCTCTATTGTAACTTTGACCTCGTATTTTATGAATACTTAACGAATGTTTTACAAGAATTACTTCAACTGATGCATTTAGTGCTACAACATTTGTAGAAGAAACATGACTAACACCTATGAACCTCTCAATTACTTGGCTCAGCTTGTCTACGTATCTCATCGCAACAGTTGACTGTTCTTTTGTAAACGCATCGCGAGATTCATTAACTAGAATGGTGAAGAAGTAATTACCAATATTATTCATGATTACAACCAAGGTCTCAATAGCAATAAAACTACAAATCTCTTTTTGAACGTTTGGTGCAATCAATTTTTAACTTAATATTTGAATTTTCAAATATAACTTTTATGATCTCTTCATTATGATTTGCAAGAATTTGAAATAGTTATATATAATTTCTTTAATTATTGAAACTAGATGATTCATCATGCCCACAAAACAATTGTTGTTAACATAGTGAGATTTTTTATGTTTCTCTTCCTTGCTCAATCATAAAGTGTAAATACTCTGCTCTTGAGGCTTCATTAAAGTCTCACATTTATGTCTTATCTTGTTGTGTGCACTGTTGTGATCTCTGACATGACCCATAAGCTTTCTCTTTTCTCTTCTAGTTCTTAAATTCCTCACCAACAAATGCATCTTAGCCTTGGCAAGTACTAACTTGCTCTTTAGGCTTAATTAGCAATATAGACAAAATACAACATCTTTTTGTACACTGTATTATATCCAATCGAAAAATTCTTCAAACCATTTTGAGTTGAACCTGTCACGACCCGACCCGACCGGGACGGATCCCGCTCGCACCGGGTCGCGACCGGAACGAAACGAACTGACTGACCAGGATCTGGCTTTGGAATTTGCTTCAGAACTGAATCTTCCAAATATTTCAACTCAAACAGACGCACAGACATAGAGCTACTATAAATCGTCAATTGCAGCGGAACAAAACATCTATATATTTTCTTTTCCTCAAAACAATCATCTACAAATACAGTACATGGCTCAGAAAGAAAGAAACAGAACAGAAAAGCCATGATTGTACAAAAATCGAAAGTACAAAACAATACCTATACTGATCAGACTCTGAAATCTATTCCTGGACTTCCTTCCCTTTCCCAGAACCTGAAAACCACCAGAAAACAAGAGTGGGCTCAACAGCTCAGCAAAGCAACAAACCTCCAATCAAAACTCTCAGAATTCAAAACCAACGCATCAAACAGAAATCTGTACAGAGATCAGAACAGAATCGGACAGATATCAAATCAGACAGAGCAGAACGAAACGGATCAAATCAGAACAGATACGGACAGATCAAATCAAACAGAACTGAACTGAATAGATTTCAAATCAAATAGAACTGTACGGATACAGAAGTCGTATCAAATCAGAAACAGAACAGATCAGACGTATCACATTAACGGAAACAGAATCGTACAGAAATCAGAAATTCGGATCATATCGGAACAGAACAGAATCGTATCAGAATCATATCAGAATCATATCATACAGATCAGATCAAATCATATATCTTAATTTAGCACATAACAGATAACAGAACGGATTCCCTGACACTGACAGAATCTCAACGGATTCTGGCCCCTTATGCCTCCCTTCCCAGACACTGATAGAATCTCTCGGATTCTGGCCCCTTATGCCTCCCTTTGTGCTCACGGCACCAGAACAGATGTGCTTATAGCACCAGAACAGAATTCATCGGATCCGGAACAGAACAGATATCAGATTTCAGATTGAGCTCATTTCAGATTTCCCAGACACTGACTGAATCGCTTAGGATCCAGGCCCCTTATAACTCCCTTTTTATAGCATATACAGATAGCATATCAATTCAGAAGAAATCCGGGCAAATCAGAAATCAGACAAAAATCGGGCAGCACAACGGCTGTATACGGAATTTACACAATTTTTCCTGAAAATCACAAATTGCCAAATTTGCACAGAATATAGATAACAACATTTCAGAATATTTATTCTACTGCTCAGCAATTTTTAGACTACACAGAAAAATCCAATCGACGAAAAATACCGTCGAATCAAAAATACCGGGACAAAAATCTTCAGAAAATAACTAAAATGTGCACACTCGGCACGTCAACAACATACAGAAAGTTACGCGGTAAAAACTGAACCAATCGAAAAATACGGACGAAAATGCCTTGCCAAAATCAAATCCGAACAGAAAACACCGCCAAACACGACGGTTCTGAAAATTGAGAAAGGCGGAATGTGCCTTACCTTGCGTACAACAATTTCTCGAACAGTCTCGTCGGACGAAAACAGCTTCGCGTCGCCCGAAAATCAACTTTTCCATAAAAGTCCACGACTTTCTCTCTCCTCAAAGATATTTTTATTTTTTATAAATTTTCTCTCTCTTCAAAACGAGCTGATTTCAGCTTTCTAATACTCAGATCGGCCCGGCCGATCGCCAGATTGTCCTGGGACGATCAGACCAAATTAGATCGTCCTGGACGGTTCCCAGGACTATTCTCAGGACGATATTTTGAACAGTACAGATCGGCCTGGACGATGTCCCTATCGGCTGGGACGATATCTACAGGAGTTCATTTCTGGAGCTTCTGTACAGAAATCTGGAACAAACATACCACTGATCGTCTCGGGACGATTCAAATCGGCCCGGACGATCCTGGAGCAGATTTTGATATTATAGAACCTACGTGCAATATTTCTTATAATTGTTTGTGGGAAATGATAATTTTTTAGTTGATATGATCCTTTCAACAAATAAGCTCTACGAACTTTATCACACTCATTCACATCAAAATTCTATATTGATGGTCAAAGTCTAGGATCAGCAGAAATATTGTTAATATCAATCTTGACACGTCTTTTCACTTTAAGAATCTTTCCATTTCTAAAAAGCCTAAAAACATAATTAAGGAAATTATAAAAATTTTCAACTTTCCATATCTAAATTTTGACATTTGGCATGTTCATTAGAAACATTAATGATTTCCAAATATATATTCTTTAATTAATAGTTTTGCAATCAGAGAACAAGTGGATCAAGCCAATCCATTCAAATTTTCTAGCATGTAATAATAATAAATTTTTCATAATTCATATGCATATATTATAAAATAAAACCTACAATAAAATATCATGAGTTAATCACCATAATTAAATCATAATATAGTGAAATTACTTCATTTAAGGGTGAACATGATTAGCTTGGGGAAGTTTCTCCCTTTGTAAATTCACTAAGAAAAATGTGATTGAATGTATGAGAGAAAAGAAGAAAAAAATCTGAGATTAAGATGAATTTTCTTAACATGTAGGATGCCATCCTCTTATCTTAGAATTCGTTTGATTTCTTCCTTACATTATATTTTAAGATAAGTTATTTATTGAAAATGAACTTTTAGATTAATTTATTGAGAACGAACTATTGCTAGAACAGGCGATGTTATTTATTTCCTAGTATTTTTGCAGGCCTCTTTTGTAGGTTTTTGAAGCTCTGCGCTCGTTTTGTGCAAGATACTCGTTCCGGTTGGTGGGCTATGCTGAATGTGTTTTTCATTTCCCTTTGTTTTTTGTTCCTTAGAATGTTACTGGTTTTTTGTGTAATTTTGATTAGTAGGGAATTCCGGCTCTTAGGTTTTCTTTTTCTTTTGTTTGTAGCTCGTATGAGCACTAGTGAGCTGGAGGCTCCTTTAAGGATTATGTATATTTTACCTTTATTAACGCGTAGGCCCGTCGGTGGGTTTTAACCCAAAAAAAAAAAAAAAACAGGCGATTTTATTTATAACTTCTGAAAAATGAATTTATCACCGATCCAAATAAAATCATCCATAATGAACTGAAAAAGATGAAAAAAAAAAATCAACTAAATATCTTAAAAAGAAGTTTATATAAGAAAAATACATGAAAATTTGCAGTGAGAAATTGTTGCAACAAAAGGCAAGATCTTATCAAAGCACAGCTTGAATGACTTTCTCGTTCCAGCATAAGAATGAAACATTATAGGAAGTATGCTAGAACAGACAAACAAGATTAATTGCTAGATTAAAGTTACCTCGACGAATGACGAGCGTCTAAGACAGCGAGTGCGAAGAGCGGAGCTTACAACTCCGAAATGCGAAAAGCAGAGGCTCTGAGCTTGCGACTGTGAAGAGCTGAGCGAAGTGCAAACTGAGAGATCTCTTCAACGTCGAGTTGAATGGGAAGAACTGAAGAAGAGGAGAGGGCTGCGAAGAAAAAGCCTGCGAGTTGCAGCTAAACGTGGAATGCTGCGAATGGGATTTCGGGAGAGCGAGTAGAATAGCGAACCAGATGGGAACTTGGGCATGATTTATTTATAAAATTAGGGCAAAATTATTTTTTTAGTGGGGGCAAAATACTGAAAATACACTTTTATATATATATATATATATATATATATATATATATATATATATATATATATATATATATATATATATATATATATATATATATATCTATATTTTTTTATTTTTGGTTGCACCATCCCATTTCCTCCTAAACATCTAATCTCCATTAATGACGGTACTCCTCTAGTTCTGAAAATGTAATTTCTTCAGACTAGATGCACAAATATTCAACCCATCTCTCTAGATGACTTCCATCCACTCATATGAAGTGAAGAAGCAAATGATCAATTTATCGAAGCTGCTCACAAAATACAGCAACTTCAAGAAGCTGCTACACCCACGATGCTAGCTTGCTAGTTACCACTACAAGAAGGAAAATTTTTTTAACACTAAAAGGTGCACTTCCACACCCAATAATAGAGGAGGATGATCAACAAATCAAATTATGATATGCCAAATTTATTCTAAGAATAGTCACACGGTGGTCACATGCCGGTATTGCCACAACAAACAATACCTATAGTAGCAACCATAAATCACCATAAGCGCATATTATAGACTCAACTAAGGCTTCATTTGAGACGGCTTTCTAAAGCAACTTCCAATTCAAAAATTTTTAATTCAATAAATTTTTAAACTAAAAAGCTCTTTTAGAAAGCAGTAAGAAAATTATCTCAAATGAAGCCTATATTTTCTATAGATGTGACCGTCAACTGATACCTTGATTTATGTGCTATGAGTTATCTTACCTGTGAATCAACACAACTATATAATCCCAAAACCTATTAAGACCAGCACCAAGTTGTTGTTAGCAGAGGCGGATTTAGTATGGAGCCCTGAGAGCACGACCCCCACTTAACACTTAACTAATGTAATATCAGTTTTTGCTCCAGGTTCGTCCGGGACGAAGATGGATCGTCCGGGACGATCGGTACAGGTTGTGCAGAAAATCAGTTTTGGTTGTATAATTCGTCGGGACGAAAATTAGATCGTCTGGACGAAAATTCTCCCGTGAACCCATCGCCAGGGACGATATGTGATTTGTCGTCTGGACGGAATTCCTCTCTTCATGGATCGTCCGGTACGAAGCTCGATCGTCCGGGACGATCAGTCTGGATATATATAGAAATGAGATATTTTGAAGAGAGAGAAAAAGCTGAGGAGAGAGAAAAACGAAGGAAAAAGTGGAAAAGTGGATTTTCGGACGACGCGGAGCCGTTTTCGATCGAAGTGACTGTTGAGGAAATTGCTGTGCTCGAGGTAAGGCACAATCCGACTTTCTAAATTTTCAGAACCGTCGTGTTTGGCGGTATTTTTCTGTCCGATTTCGTTTTCGTTAATGATTTTCGTCCGTATCTTTTGAACGGTTCAGTTTTTGCCGCGTAACTTTTTGTATATCGTTGCCGTGCCAGGTGTGCACGTTTTGACTATATTTTGAAGATTTTCGTCCGGGTATTTTTGATTCGACTGTGTTTTTAGTCGACCGGATTTTTCTGTGAAATTGGAATTTATCTGTGCAGTAGAATAAAAGTTCTGAAATGTGATTATCTGTATTCTGTGCGAATTCGGTAAATTTTCTTTGCAGGAATTTTTGTGTAAATTCTGTACACTGCCGTTGTGCTGCCCGATTTTTGAGTAATTCCTGATTTGTCCGGATTTTCTCTGAAATGAAATGCTATGTGTATAAGCTATAAAAAGGGAGTTATAAGGGGCCTGAATCCTATGAGATTCAGTTAGTGAAACGGGAAATCTGAAATGAGCTCAATCTGAAATCTGATATCTGTTCTGTTCCGGATCCGATGAATTCTGTTTTGGTGCTATAAGCACATCTGTTTTGGTGCCGTGAGCACAAAGGGAGACATAAGGGGCCTGAATCCCATGAGATTCAGTCAGTGTCTGGGAAGGGAGGCATAAGGGGCCGGAATCCGTAGAGATTCCGTCAGTGTCAGGGCATTTAGCTATATGTATCTGTACTATTTTCTGTATCTGTTCTGTTCTGTACGAAATTGTGATTATGACATGATATGATCCGTACGATTCTGATTTCTGATTCTGACTCTGTTGATTTGTTCTGTTCTGATACGATCTGTACGACTCTGATGTGATTTGATATCTGTCCGTAAGTTTTGATTTCCGATTCTGTTCCGACTTCTGATCTGATTTCTGTCTGATAAGTTTGGTTTTGTTTTCTGAGGATTTAGATTGGTGGTTTGTTGCTTTGCTGAGCTGTTGAGCTCACCCTTGCTTTCTGGTGGTTTTCAGGTTCTGGGAAGGGCAAGGAGGTCCAGGATTAGATTTCAGAGTCTGATCAGATTAGGTACTTTTGTACTTTTGATTTTTTTTGTACAGTCATGGCTTTCCTGTTCTGTCTTTCTTTCTGTTGTGAAAGCCATGTACTGTTCTGTAGATGATTATTTTGAGGAAATGAATTCAGATAGATGTTTTGTTCCGCTGCATTTGATGTTTTTAGTAGCTCTGTTGTTCTGTGTGCTTCGGTTGAGCTAAGAATTTGGAAGATCAGTTCAGTAACCTAATCCAAAGCCAGATCCTGGTTAGCTATCATTCCCCGTCGCGATCCGGCGCGGGCGGGATCCGTCTCGTCTCGGGTCGGGTCGTGACAAGCTTTTTGGTATCAGAGCACTGGTTTTGGAAACAGGTTGGATTGTAAAACAGAGCTCTAGGAAGTGATCAGTGAGTCTGTCTGGGAGGTAGTTTTGGGTCGTTTGGCTTTTTATTGTGTTATTTTGTGTTGTTTTGTGATAGTTTTCCGGATTTTCTGGATTTTTCTGTATGGATCAGCCAGACCCAGACATGACAGACGGTCAGAGTGACGATCAGGCAGCACCAGTGGGGAGTACAGCCCCAGTGGTCGGTGCTGATACGCTTTCACAGTTTGCTTCACTTGTTGCTCAGATGATGAGCGAGACTCAGAGCAGAGCTTCGACTGTTAGATCTGAGGACATTGATCGACACCTGCAGTTATTTTTGAGGTTGAAGCCTCCGAGGTTTGAGGGCGCTGTTGAGCCCAGAGCAGCCGAGGAGTGGCTGAGGAGATTGGAGAAGACTTTTGACGGGATGCAGTGTCCTGCAGACAGGAAAGTTCCGTTAGCTGTTTTTCTGTTGGACGGAGAGGCTGAGCACTGGTGGGACGGCCAGCAGGCAGCCAGATTTCAAGGCAGATTGAACTCTTTGATCACTTGGGAGGAGTTCACTGAAGTATTTCGGGACTGGTTTGTTCCCCCTTCTGCACGACAGCAGATGCAGGAGAGTTTTCTGAGACTTGTTCAGGGGAGCAAGACGGTGATGCAGTACGAGGCTGAGTTTACTGCATTAGCCAGGTACGCTCCGCAGCTGGTTAGCACGTCTGCTGAGAGGTGCTACAGATTTCTGAGAGGCTTACGAGACACTTTGAGGCAGCCTCTGATACCGTTCCGGATTACTGATTTCTCTGAGCTTGTGGAGCGAGCTCGTCTGATTGAGAATGATATGACGGCTACTCAGCAGCGGTGGACTGCGAGTAGGAAGAGGTTTGGAGGAGATACTTCTGGCAGTGGTTCCTCTGGGAAGAGGAGATTTGTTCCTGGATCTGGATCTGGAGATTCCAGGAAGAGCGGAGGATCGTCTGGTACTGCTACCAGTACGACTAGTTCTGGATCTGTCAGTACGGCACCTGTGTGCCAGAGTTGTGGACGACGACACCATGGCCAGTGCTACAGGATAGCTGGTCTTTGTTTCAGATGTGGTCAGCCGGGACATAGGATTGCAGAATGTCCGCAGATGGGATTTGATCAGCGTTCTGAGCAGCGATCTGAGGGCTTTGTCAGACCTGTTGGTTCAGCAGCAGGAAGACCGAGGACTGTTCCTCCACGCCCTGAGGGATTTGCTGGTAGAGGTGGTGGTTCTAGTTCTGCACCACGGAGACCGCCTACGATTCAGAGGGAGCAGAGTAGTTCTGTTGCTTCAGCTCCTGTTCCAGTTCAGCCACGAGTTTACAGTCTGAGTCAGCAGGAGGCTCGAGATGCTCCCGATGTTGTGACAGGTACGGTTTACATTTCTGATCAGCCCTGTCGTGTTTTGTTTGACTCTGGGGCGAGTCATTCTTTTCTGTCCGAGCACTGTTTTGAGGCTTTACGTTTGGATTCTCTTTTACTTCCGGTTTCTTTATCTGTGATTTTACCGGCTGGGAATCCATTGATTGCTCGACAGTTTTGTTTGTGTGAAATCGAGATTTCTGGCAAGAAGTGGAAGTCTAGTTTGATTCGATTGCCGATTTCTTCGTATGATGTGATTCTGGGCATGGATTGGCTGAGTCAGTATGAGGCCCAGATAGACTGTCTGAAGAAGCAAGTGAGTTTGCTTATGGCTGGAGAGAGAGTTGTATTTCAGGGATTACGAGGTGTTCTCTCCAGTCTGGTTTCTGTGTTGGAGGTGAGCAGAATGTGGAAGAAAGGATGTCCGGTATTTTTGGCTTCGGTGCGGGATCTGAACCTGGAGGTTGGTTCTGTTTCTGAGATCCCTGTGGTACGGGAGTTTGCCGATGTTTTTCCTGAGGAGTTGGTTGGTTTACCTCCGGATAGAGATGTGGAGTTCTCTATCGATGTTTTTCCGGGTACCGCTCCGATATCGAAAGCTCCGTACAGGATGGCACCGAAAGAACTTTCTGAGTTGAAAGTTCAGCTTCAGGAGTTGGTTGACAGAGGTTTTGTACGTCCTAGTGTTTCGCCCTGGGGAGCACCTGTTCTGTTTGTGAAGAAGAAGGACGGTACACTCCGTATGTGTATTGATTACAGAGATTTGAACAAGGTCACGATCAAGAACAAGTACCCTTTGCCTCGGATTGACGACTTGTTTGATCAACTTTCCGGATCTTCGGTATTTTCGAAGATTGATTTGCGATCCGGATACTATCAGGTGAAGGTGAAGGAAACTGATGTGGTGAAGACTGCTTTCAGTACTCGGTACGGGCACTACGAGTTTTTGGTTATGCCTTTTGGGGTAACCAATGCGCCTGCGATTTTCATGGATCTAATGAACCGTGTATTCAGGGAGTATTTGGATCAGTTTGTGATCGTCTTCATTGACGATATTCTGGTATATTCTGCATCTGAGGATGATCATGCCAGACATTTGAGAATTGTGTTGGAGACTTTGAGGAGGCATCAGCTGTATGCCAAGTTTTCTAAGTGTGAATTCTGGCTGAAGAGCATTTCTTTTCTGGGGCATGTGGTTAGCGGAGAAGGCATTTCGGTAGATCCCCAGAAGATTCAGGCTGTTGCTGATTGGCCAAGGCCGACTACGGTATTTGAGGTACGTAGTTTCTTGGGCATGGCCGGGTATTATAGGAAGTTTGTGAAAGGATTTTCACAAATTTCGACTCCTCTGACGAGACTGACTCAGAAGTCAGTACCTTTTGTTTGGACACCGGAGTGTGAAGCTAGTTTTCAGAGATTGAAGGAGTGTTTGACTTCAGCTCCAGTGTTGGCACTTCCGTCAGGTACGGAGGGTTTCCAGGTGTTCAGTGATGCTTCACTGAAAGGATTGGGTTGCGTTCTGATGCAACATGGTCAGGTAATTGCTTATGCTTCGAGACAGTTGAAACCACATGAGAAGAATTACCCGACGCATGATTTGGAGTTAGCTGCAGTAGTTTTTGCTTTGAAGATTTGGCGTCATTACCTGTATGGCGTCAGATGTGAGATCTTTACTGATCATAAGAGCCTGAAGTACATTTTTACTCAGAAGGATCTGAATCTGAGACAGAGGAGGTGGCTCGAGTTGATCAAGGACTACGATTTGACTATTCAGTATCAGCCTGGGAAGGCGAATGTGGTAGCGGACGCTCTGAGCAGGAAGTCTTCTGGATTCTCAGGTATTCAGCTTACCTGTGATGACTTTCTGATTCGTGATTTGGAGAGATTGCAGTTGGAGGTGATTTCCTCCAGTGATTTGGAGTTGGCTCAGATGAGTATTCAACCTTCTTTGGAAGCACGGATTCAAGAAGCCCAGAAGTCAGATTTTGGTTATTCGAAGTTGATTGCACAGATTGGATCTGGTAAGACTCCTGAACTTCGAATTTCTGATTCTGGTGTTATTTTCTGTAAGAACAGGTTGTGGGTACCTGTGTTTGGAAACTTGAGGCAGGAGATTCTGTGTGAATCTCATCATTCTGGCTACACTGTTCATCCAGGCAGTGGTAAGATGTATGCTGACATGAAACTTTTGTTTTGGTGGCCTGGGATGAAGAAAGATGTAGCAGAGTTTGTGTCGAGATGCGAAGCCTGTCAGTTGGTGAAGGCAGAGCATCAGCGACCAGGTGGACTGTTGCAGTCGTTGCCTATCCCTGAGTGGAAATGGGAGGAGGTAACGATGGATTTTGCGATGGGTTTTCCTCGATCTAGACAAGGTCATGATGCCATTTGGGTGGTTGTAGATCGATTGACGAAGTCAGCCCATTTTCTTCCGATCAGACAGACGGATTCAGTTGATCGCTTGGCACAGATTTATGTGAAGGAAATAGTCAGATTGCACGGTGTGCCTCGTGTGATCGTATCTGATCGAGATGGACGTTTTACTTCCAGACTTTGGAAAGGCATTCAGCAAGGCTTGGGTACGAAACTGCATTTCAGTACAGCCTTTCATCCTCAGACCGACGGACAGTCTGAGAGGACGATTCAGGTACTGGAAGATCTGTTGAGGCTTTGTGTTCTGGACTTTAGCGGAAGCTGGGAAGATCATATTCCGTTGATTGAGTTTGCCTATAACAACAGTTTTCAGTCCAGTATCGGTATGGCACCGTACGAGGCTTTGTATGGCAGGAAGTGTCGTACTCCTTTGACTCTGACGGAGGTCGGAGATAGACAGGCTTTGGGGGCCACTTTTGCTGATGAAACTGCTCAGAAGATCAATTTGATAAGAGAAAGATTGAAAGCCGCTCAAGATCGTCAGCAGAAGTATTACAATCAGAAGCACAGATTTGTTGAATTTCAGGTCGGTGACTTTGTGTATGTCAAAGTCAGCCCGATGAAAGGTGTGAGCAGATTTGGTCAGGTAAGCAAGCTTAGTCCAAGGTATGTTGGACCATTTGAGATTTTGGAAAGAATTGGAAAAGCTGCTTACAAGTTATTACTTTCTGAATCTATGCCTGATGTGCATAATGTGTTTCATGTATCCACTCTGAGGAAGTGGGTTTCAGACTCTGGGAAGAAGTTGTCAGCTGATGAGGTTGAGATTCAGGAGAATCTGGCGTACAAGGAAGAGCCAGAGCTTATTTTGGCGTACGACGTCCGAAAGTTAAGAAATAAAGAGATTCCGATGGTTAAAGTCCAGTGGAAGCACCGGACTGCACGGGAAGCAACTTGGGAGAAGGAGTCTGATATGAGACGGTCGTACCCGTACTTGTTTTGACTGAGTTTGGACTGGATAATGTCGAGGACGACATTTTTTTTAAGTTGGGGAGATTGTAATATCAGTTTTTGCTCCAGGTTCGTCCGGGACGAAGATGGATCGTCCGGGACGATCGGTACAGGTTGTGCAGAAAATCAGTTTTGGTTGTATAATTCGTCGGGACGAAAATTAGATCGTCTGGACGAAAATTCTCCCGTGAACCCATCGCTAGGGACGATATGTGATTTGTCGTCTGGACGGAATTCCTCTCTTCATGGATCGTCCGGTACGAAGCTCGATCGTCCGGGACGATCAGTCTGGATATATATAGAAATGAGATATTTTGAAGAGAGAGAAAAAGCTGAGGAGAGAGAAAAACGAAGGAAAAAGTGGAAAAGTGGATTTTCGGACGACGCGGAGCCGTTTTCGATCGAAGTGACTGTTGAGGAAATTGCTGTGCTCGAGGTAAGGCACAATCCGACTTTCTAAATTTTCAGAACCGTCGTGTTTGGCGGTATTTTTCTGTCCGGATTTCGTTTTCGTTAATGATTTTCGTCCGTATCTTTTGAACGGTTCAGTTTTTGCCGCGTAACTTTTTGTATATCGTTGCCGTGCCAGGTGTGCACGTTTTGACTATATTTTGAAGATTTTCGTCCGGGTATTTTTGATTCGACTGTGTTTTTAGTCGACCGGATTTTTCTGTGAAATTGGAATTTATCTGTGCAGTAGAATAAAAGTTCTGAAATGTGATTATCTGTATTCTGTGCGAATTCGGTAAATTTTCTTTGCAGGAATTTTTGTGTAAATTCTGTACACTGCCGTTGTGCTGCCCGATTTTTGAGTAATTCCTGATTTGTCCGGATTTTCTCTGAAATGAAATGCTATGTGTATAAGCTATAAAAAGGGAGTTATAAGGGGCCTGAATCCTATGAGATTCAGTTAGTGAAACGGGAAATCTGAAATGAGCTCAATCTGAAATCTGATATCTGTTCTGTTCCGGATCCGATGAATTCTGTTTTGGTGCTATAAGCACATCTGTTTTGGTGCCGTGAGCACAAAGGGAGACATAAGGGGCCTGAATCCCATGAGATTCAGTCAGTGTCTGGGAAGGGAGGCATAAGGGGCCGGAATCCGTAGAGATTCCGTCAGTGTCAGGGCATTTAGCTATATGTATCTGTACTATTTTCTGTATCTGTTCTGTTCTGTACGAAATTGTGATTATGACATGATATGATCCGTACGATTCTGATTTCTGATTCTGACTCTGTTGATTTGTTCTGTTCTGATACGATCTGTACGACTCTGATGTGATTTGATATCTGTCCGTAAGTTTTGATTTCCGATTCTGTTCCGACTTCTGATCTGATTTCTGTCTGATAAGTTTGGTTTTGTTTTCTGAGGATTTAGATTGGTGGTTTGTTGCTTTGCTGAGCTGTTGAGCTCACCCTTGCTTTCTGGTGGTTTTCAGGTTCTGGGAAGGGCAAGGAGGTCCAGGATTAGATTTCAGAGTCTGATCAGATTAGGTACTTTTGTACTTTTGATTTTTTTTGTACAGTCATGGCTTTCCTGTTCTGTCTTTCTTTCTGTTGTGAAAGCCATGTACTGTTCTGTAGATGATTATTTTGAGGAAATGAATTCAGATAGATGTTTTGTTCCGCTGCATTTGATGTTTTTAGTAGCTCTGTTGTTCTGTGTGCTTCGGTTGAGCTAAGAATTTGGAAGATCAGTTCAGTAACCTAATCCAAAGCCAGATCCTGGTTAGCTATCATTCCCCGTCGCGATCCGGCGCGGGCGGGATCCGTCTCGTCTCGGGTCGGGTCGTGACAACTAATGTCTAATTAAGTATATTTAATGCTTTTTAATTACCGCTAAAGTTATAAATGTTAGGGTTTTTTTTTTGTGAGCCTCTATCCCGATTTCCGCCCGCCTGTCTTCTTTTACGCATGCACAAAGCATGGAGCGGAGCTTGCAGAGCGACCGAGCGAACTCAACGAAGACTTCTTTCACACAGAACTCCCATTTCTCCTTCTTCTTTCTCGTTCGAACGTCTAGTCACCTACACTTCACCTTCAAGGTTTCACATTCACAGGGTCTGACAACAGCAGTAAGCATGTAATTTTTTTTGGTGATTCGTTGAATGAGTTGATGATTCGCCTAGTTGTTCACACTTTTCTCTGATCAATTTGAAGCATCCTTTACTTTCTAGGATTTGAGGCAATGATGATTTCTCTCTATTTAGTAAGTATTTTTAGATTTTTGTTTGACTGTTGGCAGTTACATACTTATAAAGCTTGCTCTGAACTTGCTCATAAAATAATGGAGACTTGGAATCCTTTGGTGTTCTTATTGATAAAGTTTTGTCTGATATTGTCTATTGCTACAGCAATAGTCTAATGAGTCTTTTCTGTAATGAACATTATAATAAATCATTTACACAATTGTATGAGAGACTCCTGCAAGAATGACTATTTACTTACGTTGAAAATGATAATATTTAATAGTGATGACAATGAATTGATTGTATAACAATTTTCAAAAAATAAAGACTCAATGGGAGAAATTATAAATAATATGTAAGAAAAATATCAAGATTTAATATTCTCAATTGTAAGTTTTTTCTTTATCATATATTTTATCTTTTTATAATAAATCTAACGATTTACAAAAAAAATAAAACTGCTAATGCTGGTCTCAAACTTAGATGAAAAGGTTGAAGGTTTTTTCTTTACTTCAATGTTTTGTGTCCCCACATGAAAAAATTCTGCCTCAACCCCTGGTTGTTGGCAATGGACAACTGCTATCAAACATCCACACTAGTCATGGACTTCTACCAACCCTAATAGTAAGCTGGATCTTTCTCAACTACTACTTGTCCCAAATCTCTCGCACATCTTCATCTCTATTCATCAACTCATTGTTGATAACTTTTATATTTTTTTTCATTTCACACTACTAATTTTAAGATTTAGGACTCATAAGATAGGCCAACTTCTTCTTAAAGGTTCATGTCATAGAGGCATGTATCTCGATCTTTTGATTTGACTCACCAATTAAAGAAAAATCACACATACATATCACATATATTAGACATGTCATTATATTATTATGTATTCATGTATCCACGTGTAATATTTACATTGGTCACATTTGGTCTGTTACCTACTCTCGCTATATATAGCACATGTACCCTCATAACATCAATATAGAAAACACCTTTTCTGTCTTTCATTTCTTGCTTTTCCTTTCTCCTGGTTTCGGCTCTGCATCCTGGCAAAGCTTTCAACATACACAAAATTAAAACTCAAGATCTCTTGGTTGGTAGCAGAAGCTTCCAACAAAAAAACTAATGTGAGTTGCAACCACAGAAGTTCACGAGTTAGATGTATTAGCGAGAGCGAGTTAAGCTTGGGATGTATGCCCCTATTCTCCTTGGAGTCGAGCAAGTCCTAGGTTTCAAGCAGATTATTTGTCTCTCGATGAAGAAATTATTACGTGCGGAGTCCGGGCGGCGTCCGAACTCCAATCAGAATCGGCCACGTACGTCGTCAGTACAGTGTACAATTTAATTTGCATATGGCTTGTGTAAAACATTGTACACAGTGTGTGTACATGCTGATGTGGCCTATTCTAATTAGAGTCCGGACGCAAGCTACATGCAGACTCTACACGTAATAATTTCTCCTTCCCATGAGTTGGTAAGTTGACAAACTCTAAGACTGTTGGCGAGTTGGTGGCAGCCTTTGTCGAGCTAACATAAATTGTATCCAATAAACAATCATCGTATAAGAATAAATATATATTCTCATTTATCATAAATGAGAGAGAAAGAGAGAGAGAGAAGTCAGAAGATAACAAATTGTACACTTTTTCATTTTTCTCGATTTGTAAGCAAACCGAATGATTTATGGAAGCTGGAAGTCACTTCCGAATTGACGTGGAAGCGACTTCCGAATTGATTTTTTTTTTTTTTTAATTTAATGCACGTAAGAATGATAGTTTATGAGATGGCTTACACGCCAATTGCTTTCGAATTAAAGGTGGCCTTCGAATTTGCCAGATCTGGATTACCTCTACTATGGCTTGGCTTCCAACTATAGACCATTACAGTGGATCAATCTATGCTTAGCGGTAACTTCTAATTTGGCTGCAGTACTGTTTTACTAATAAATGGATATTTTTTATTATTTAGAAATATCGTGATAGATATAATGATAGAATCAGCTGAGAGGCTGTGATGATTCTCGTGTCTCCTAAATTTGAATAATAATAATAATAATAATAATAATAATATGTAATATTCAAGTTTTAATCTTATCTGTCTTTAAATGTATACTCTCATATATTTTTTTAGGTATTTAGCATATAATTGTTGGGTCATGACATAATAGTTGGTAGTTTGTACCTTGCGAGCCCACATAAGAGCTCACCCCAAGATCATGAAATCCAACTTAACCAAGGGCTGAGTATGGTGTTGCATGTTGCCTCCCACATAGACAACCCAAAATCCTTCTAAGTCATCTAGCCCAGCACTTGCCTCCCATGAATTAGAACTCGTCATCAACATTGCTCACCATCAATCATGGCATGTGGAGGTGTCAATATTTGACACGACCTGAAAACCTGACCCAAAAATTTTGGGTTATGATCAACCCGGATCCGATATGGGTCAGGTTCGAGTTAAGCAAATCGACCCGTTTCAACAAGCGGGTCGTGTTCGGGTTGACCTCGTAACCTGAAATTGACCCGATTTAGACCCGTTTTCAACCCAAGAATGACCCATTTGTATCTAATTTTGACCCGAAAATCAGATATTGACCTTTTTTTACCCAAAAACCAGCTTATTTTGGTCGGTCCCGGGTTTTCGGGTCATGTCAGGTTGACCCGAACTCGAAGCGGGTCGGGTTCAGGTCCGAAAAACCGATCCATTTGCAAAAAAGGGTCGAGTTCGGGTTGACCCAAATAGTGCTGGATCAGTTCCAGGTTCGACTTGAACCTGACCCGTGACCCGAAATTGACACGCCTAATGGCATGGATATTATTGATCTCACTTGCCACTTCAAGTATAGGGAAGGTGCCAACTCAAAAGACTCCTAGCTTATTCTATCATAGTCAGCTAGTCATGGAGTTCATCTTTCCTACAATTCAAGCTCACTCGTGTCTATAGATCTCTCTCTGCAAGATGACATAGGTCAGTCAACATTAGCTTTCCCTCTCTATTCAGGATTTGCCAACGGACTTGCCTACACCTACTCAACTATACGCACTCGGCACTACCAAGCTAGCCTAAAGGAAAAAAGGTGAAGTTCAAGGCAAGCAACCTCTCTTGCAGCTAGCCATATTGTGTCACATGTCTAAGACAGGAACAATTATTCCGTCCTCCGACCGGATGCAGAGGAACATCCGGTCGTAGGCAAAATCCCGCCTATACCGAGGTGTACCGAGTTTTTCAAAATCCCGCTATACCGAGGTGTACGGTACACCTCGGTATAGGCGGAATTTTGCCTACAACCGGATGTTCCTCTGCATCTGGTCAACCGGACCAAATAAAAGTTCCTAAGACAGGTTGTACAGTCGTTGATTCCTATATTAATTTTTTATTTATTTATAAATATAGCATTTCATGTAGCCCTCATATTCCTACAAATAAAGGGTGAAGATGATCATTTTGAATCTTTTTGCATCTTTAGCATCCATTGACATTGTACTATAAATATTTAAGCTAGTAGATTATTCTCTCTCCATTCTCACACAAATTTTTACATCATACACTCAGAATTTATCTACTAATAAAGTCTCGTATTATATATATTGGAAAATATACTTAGTTTTTTTCTTTAATATACTAAATTGGCCAAGTAAGTTGGCATGTCTTATTTTTTTAGCTATAAAATTTTGTGCTAAAAACTATTTTAAAAACTATAAGAAAACTGTCTCAAACGAAGCCTTCGCTCATTGATTTTGATTGTACAAAAAAGTCAATATAATTTTTAAATATTTTTTTAATCTTTAAGTCAATATTAAGCCCTAATCATTGCAAAAAGCCTTTAATAACTTAGATGTCGTGTATCAAACAATAAACTATAATAATTGATTAATACATATCTTCAAAGAAAGAAAATAACTAAACCCTAAAGCAAAAACTGGTGAGATTGCAATCCTAACAAGCATACGATGACTTGTAAATGACTTCACTTAATTACTAATACGCCACCTAGTTTGGTTTTTGGAACTCACTTCCCTCCATTTTCTCATATATATAACATACACAAAGTACATCAATAATCAAACAACTCAACCAAATATTCATCAAGATTCCTCGATTTGATCACCACTTCCACCATTTTTTCCCTTGTTTTCCTTCCTGTAAGTAGACTTCCAGAGAATTTTAATATGGAAATTAAGAAGAGGCTAGCTACCTTGGTAGGGTGCAACTATGCCGGCACTAGGAATGAGCTTCGTGGATGCATCAATGATGTGGAAGCCATGAGGGACCTTCTCATCGACCGGTTCGGGTTCGATGCCTCCAATATAGTCATCCTGACTGATGAGCCAGGAGCACAGCTGCTTCCAACTGGCGCCAATATTCGACAAGCTTTAAGACGCATGATTGATCAGGCCAATGCCGGCGATATCGTGTTTTTTCACTACAGCGGTCATGGGACACTCATACCATCCGTGAATCCACACAATGGCCGTCGCCGCCGCCGCCGCGACGAGGCAATCGTTCCATGTGACTTCAATCTTCTAACCGGTATGAGTTTTAAGTTGATGTTTTATATATGAGAATTATAAACCGTAGGGATCATTTGGAATGAATATGCTATGGATTTGAAACTGAATTGAGATTTTGGTCGAATTATATCGGGTGACCTAATAAACACACATCTAAATTGAAAATCAATCTAAAATTTAAAGAATATTTAAATATAAAATTTGATAAAATTGAATTGTTTTTTTTTTTTTCGTTAGGATCGCGACTAATAAGCCAGATGTGAATAAAGCCGGCAATAGAATAATAATTGCACAATCTATATAATTCAAGCAACCTTTATAAGAAGTAATAAGTAATTACCTATTACGTGTGCGTGTTGAACATATCTTGATCAATACAAAGGGATTAATCACCCACATAAATTAATTAAGGTTTCCTAACACAAGGATTAGCTACTTAATTAACCGATTTCTCCTCTAAACTAAATGACTAAGAAAAAAACTTCCATATAATCAAATTTTATAGATAACTATATGGTGCCTTGCCATTTACACAAATTAGCAATCAAACCTTTTTATTAATGGAACCAAAAAGCTCCATGTCTCCTTTTGTGAAATTACCACTCCAATTCATAACAAAATTACCACTTCTCATTTAGAATAATGATATTTTACTCCTTAAATATATAACTATCAAAGTAGGAAAATTAGAAGAAAAAAGATTATAAAAATTAATTAGTACAATATAGTGGTGACAAGATTACTATGAACATAAATAAAACCATATACAGTGAATAATTAAGAAAATACTCATATAACATAACTAAATCAAATATGCCTATTTTATCCTTAATATTATATATATATATATATATATATATATATATATATATATATATATATATATATATATATATAACATGCAAAATTGATCGTCATATCCTACGTCAAAAATTTATTTTATATGTCAATGTCATATACTTTAAATCATATTAAATCACACATCCATGCAGACGTAGACTTTCGAGAGCTGGTTAACCAACTTCCTAGAGATGCAACCTTCACCATGATCTCCGATTCGTGCCACTCGGGTGGCCTAATTCAAAATGAGAAGGAGCAGATCGGCCCCTCCACCTCCACCTTCCCAACATCGAGCAAGCACATCCTTGCTCATCAACGACCCAAGTACATTCCCTTCGACTCAGTCCTCCACCATCTCTCCTCCATCTCTGGCCTCACATCTCCAAACGTCAGCGATCACCTCTCCAACCTCTTTGGCTCCAACGCCAGCCCCATGTTTGTCCCAGGCACAGTTCACCATCGATCATATAATAATGATGAAGATGATGATGATGACGACAAGGATGGTGGAATTTTGCTTAGTGGATGTCAAACCGATGAGACATCGGCCGACATGAGCCCAGATGAGGTGGAGGGGACAAAGGCGAAGGCATATGGTGCATTCAGCAATGCAATACAGATTATGATGACAGAGGAGGGCGAAGATGATGAGGAGATGATAAGTTATAAGGAGGTGGTGTTGAAGGTAAGGGAGTTGCTTAAGAAGCAGGGATTTGAGCAGCATCCATGCTTGTATTGCAGTGATGAGAATGCTGAGAAGCCATTTCTAATGGCGGATGAAATAGAGAAGCTTGACTCATGCTCTTCACCTTCATGGAATTCGAGCGAGGAGTGATAGAGAGAATGAATGGATGCCTCTAATACACACTCTTCATGGTATCTGTATGTCATATTTTCTTTGTTTTATAAGTATGATGAGTCACAATACTTGCTCTCATGCAAATTCAGTACTGTAAAAAGCTAGCTTGTTAACGAACTGTGCTAACTAAAGAAGCTCTGCCGAATATTGTAAGTGTCGTTTATATATATATATGCTGAATTTAATTTATTTGTATAGAAGGTTACTTCTGTTTATAGGTGCTTAGTAGAAGACTTATCGTATTTAAATGATGAATCTATTTCGATTGTTCTTTGTTTTATATGCTGATCTCTTGTAGATTTTGGGATTAAAATTGAACCAACGAGAGAAAGGCAGAAAGCACACCCTAAGGGATTAGATTTTGATGCTTATAATCACATTCTGAACCATCTAATTTCATACAGCTTTTCACCAACAAAATTTTAGATTTTTTGTTGTAGGGTTTAGGTATTTTTGTTCGAGGTGAGATTTCTTTGAATACAGTGCAAGTGTGATTGATAACTTCTATACAACGGAAAATATCTCCCTTGATTTTCTGAACTTTTAGTATGCTTGTTTAAACATGCATGTGATATACCTATGAGAACTAGATATATTCTTTTCATTTCATGATTATTCTAATGTGGGCAATCTCTCGCCCGGCTCAGTTTAAGACTTCATTTGAGACAGCTTTCTAAAATATTTTTTTTTACAAAAAATGTTTATACTATAAAATTATTTTTAAAAAGAAGTAGAAAAATTGTCTCAAATAAAATCTAATTAAATCTTATTGTTCAGCCGTTGTTTTTTTTTTTTTATTCGAGTACTATAGCAGTTGTAGATTTTTGACCTTTTTTTTAGGCAGTTCAGCCATTAAGTCAAATTCATACACACCATATACGCAAGCTTCAAAACCAAGAGCTTTTAATTTGTAATCAAAATTCTCAATTAACAGACTAAAATAAGCTGCGTGAATTTTTGCTCTTTATTACTATAGATTTTTATGGGACCGATAGTAGGCATACTGTGCATTTAGCTAAAGCTAAACCTGTAAGGATTTCTATTTCAGCATAAGTCTCAATTTTTCCAAATATTATGTGTTAGATCTACTTTTTCACGGCAATTTTTAAAAAATTACTTTTTAACACTAACTTGATAATCATCTTTACAAAACACTACAAGACCATCTCAAATAAACCCTATTTGAGCTGGTACTTTTCGGAATTACAATTCTATTCAGATTATTTACGTCAAGATCTTTGTGCATTGGAATTAAAATTGAAGCAACGATAGGCAGACTTATAAATGTCATTGTGAGGGATGTACTTTAATCCAACCTTTGATCAATAAATTTTTATATTTCTAATTTTAATTTTATAAATTTCTATTAGATGCTGATTCCATCAGTATAATTGTATATATATATATATAAAGATCTCTGGTTTTGATCAAATGTTACAATTAGAATTTCAATTGAAGAGAGAAAATTCAATTACTTGATGTTTTATTGAATTATCTTTGAGTTTTTGTTAATTAATCATTTGGTTTCATTTCACAATTTTTCATGTTTCATCGAATATATGAATTTTGTGTGTAATTAATGGTTATTGCTGCTAATATATATATAGACACAGACATACACGCACGCTTTAAGTGATACTCAGAATTGGAAATTCCACCCAGGTTGACTATCATGTTTAACTAACTCTATTTAGATGTACTTATCAGAATTCACTAAAAGGCAAAAAAAAAACTAATATGAGCTACTTGCATAAAACGATTTTCACGAATACTTGCTCGCAGGGGAAGCCTTCGACGTTTATGTGGCTTGTGCATGTTGAAAGCCGGTTCAAGAGGGATCTCTGCTCACGAATACAAATTTACTACGCTTCGTAGTTCCTTGGCTTCGAAGTAACAATCTTCCTAGGTCAATGAGGGGGGCCGCCTCGGGAAAAAATTCCTCCCCAGAAATTCCGAGTTGAAAGATCCATGAAGAATTCTCTATTTCCCTTGAATTTGGAAGAAATCTATATAGAGAGTTGTATTTATTTAATCTAAGGCCTCGTTTGATTCCCCGGCTCTATTTTCTCGTTTGTAACAAAGCTTTCAGAACGGCAAATGGAGAAAAAAATTTCTTCTCAAATCGACAAAAATACGGAGGTTCACCGGAAGTTATTTTGAAGAAGTGGCGTTACCAAATAGCAAAACAATCATTTTTTCGCCGATTCAAACCGCAGACGGAAAAATTACGTAGAAACAACCGAGGCCTAAGTGCACAAACCTTTAGATACGACATATTTACATGCAAGCTCAAAGTAACAACATTTAAAATAATGAATCCCTTTTGAGGAATTATGTCCAGGATCTCTAAAACTGAACTCTAAAAACAAGTTTAGGGTTTAGAAAAAACAACAACATCACGTGGGGTTGGTTACATTAATTCTTTTTCTTCATTGTGTCATATTAAGAGTCAAATTATCATTTAAATCTAATAAAAAAGCAATTTCTAATATTTTCTAACCAAATCTTTTTAGATCTACCTCTAACTCTCTCAACATATGCCAGATTTAATACATCTACTATCTTAGGCTTCGTTTGGGACGGCTTTTTTACTGCTTTCTAAAACGGAGTTTTAGTACAAAATTTTTTATTTTTGTACTAAAACTCAGTTTTAGAAAGCAATAAAAAGCCGTCCCAAACGAAGCCTTAATCAGGTCATCAGAAGACCAACATTTTATACGACCAAACCATCTAAAGCGACTCTCTCTAATCCTATCTGCCACTGGAGCTACTTCAACCTTTTGACATCTATGCTTGTTTCACAATCTATCTCTAAGAGTAAAGCCACTCATCCACCTGAGCATCCTCATCTCTGCAACACTTAAATTAACTGTAGCTTCTCTTTTAATGGCCAACATTCTACAACATAAAGCATTTCAGGTCTCACCACCATCTTATAGAATTTTCCCTTAACTGCAGCTACTTCAACATTTTATTTTCTTAATTTCTTATAGCCTATGCGGGCTTCTAATTAGCGGCAATGAAGTAATTGCCATACATTTCAGTTTTTCATTTCCTCGCTCTCACTTTCCTGGCATTAACTACCAACCCAGCAACAGGCCAAATAGCTTCATTGATACAAACGTACTGAAAAGTGTTTAATAATATTTCTATGAAATGCATGCTTAAAATTAAGAAATAATATCTCTATGAAACGTGTTCCTATTCTGACCAGATCATTCATGGCAAACAATATTACTCGAGTAAAAAGGTAATAAATGTTGGTACAGTTTTCATCCACATGAGAACTCAAATGGGCACTAAACATTGGAAAAGTTATTACGTCCGGACAAAAAACCGAAAATCCGGACGAATACCGAGCGATACCGAGTGCTGTACCGAGCACAGTACCAAGCGCCCAAGTGACGTGGCGCTTTGTTATTGGTCTCTGGACGCATTAGGTGTCCGAACACAATAATTACTCGTAAACATTGAAGAAGACATCCAAGGCAATACTGAGTCGCAGACATAAGATATTGAGGGTTTACAGAATAAATCAGCCAGATACAACAACAATATATATACCTATTTTGTTCATATCTGCTCATTTGGAGTTGAAAACTTCTGTAGTCCAGAATGCAATTCTTGAAGGTTCAGACCATCATCCACCAGGATGCTTGTTACTCCCATTTTAGAAACCTGAAAAGAGGATAAAAATATGGATCATGAGGTGGGCTTTGCTAGGAAATAAGAATTAATGCAAATCATTTTTTTAATTTTTTGAAAGAAATTCACTGAAATTGAGATGCATGCTGAATACATTAGCTTTGAAGTATAGTAGGATGTTTTTAAAATAAATTGAAATCCATATTAGTTTGCATGCATGTTCAAAAGGTTGTGTTGACCTCCATATTTATTCCACGATCAATTCAAGTATGTGCGATGAGGGTGATACTAACAGACAAGATGTCTCACAAAATGAGTTCAAATTGTCTCAATCCCGATTGAAACTACTCAAACATCATCCGCTCATTAAAAAGACTACGCCTATGCATCCAAAGCATCAAAATACAAAGGAAGAAACCTTCCACCAACAACCTGATCGAACCTGACAAAAAAAAAATAGCATACAGATGCAATGTTGCGTGAAACCATCTGAACATTATCTATTTGCAAAACGAACCATGTCATTGCATTCAGTACATCTAAATTTCCAACAAATGACCTTCCGTGTTCGATACGAGCAAATGTGACCGAAAACAACAAACTACAAACCCAATGAGGTGCGAAGAGGCTCAAGCGTAGCTAGGTAGCAAAACGGCTTGTGTTGATGCATCCAAAATGTCAAAATCATCTATAAATAACATCCATATTATCAAGGTTGTCGTGCGAGTCAAAACACAAATTTGCCCGTGCATGACGCAATGACACATAAATTAAGTTGCACAAGAAACAAGACATTGCGTGAGAAATTAATTCACATCTTTTTATCATTTTTATTTCATTTTATATAAATTTATAAAAAAATAGTGTAAAATTCTGTATATAATTAAAAAAATTTCTATACTATGAAATTTTAATACTATCCTTCCATTATCCTTGCATAATCGTAGCCTACTTGAAGCCAAAAAAAAAAATTCCTATTTCCCTCATCCCCATCCTCTCCTGCTCACACACGCACTAGCTAAATTTCCCTTTCTCCTTTCGGTTCGTACCCCAACTATAGGCTATAACCCAAACCCCACAATTGCCTCCACCTACTCCCATGGGAGAATGCAGGGTGGGGGCCCTAGGGCACGAGCCCCTACTGACCCTTTAAAAAACTTCTGAGAAATGAAAAGACGAGTAATTTAGAGTAGCTATAAAAGACATAATTTATAATTTGAACTATTTTTCTCTTAAATTAATTAAGCTCCATTAATTCTCTCTCTTGGATAACTCAATTCTCAAGAGGATGATTTATAGTATTATGGACAAAATTTAAAAGGAGCATATAATATTTATTTGAATTTTTTTATTATTAATTATATGTTATTTAAAATGTTATAAATTTTTGAGAAAATATAATCACTAATATTGCACTATACTTCAATTTAAGTGTTTAACTAACCCTAATTTAAATATCTTTATTGTTGTTGTTGTTGTTACATCTTTTTTCCCAACAAAGGAGCTTAGTTCACCTTAGGCTCCCAGTTGTCGCTCGACGTCCAGTGGAAACTCTTGCCAATGCCAACAAGCATTTCCTTCTTTAGGAAGCTTGAAGATACATATATCAAGATATATTCAATTGTATTGATAATGAAATTATTATTCAATGATTTTAAAATACAAAAACTCAAAGAGAAAAATTATAGGTGACATGCAAGGAGACTATGAACATTAGGAGTTTTCAATTATAAGTTTTCTTTATTTTATAATTTGTCATTTTTTAAAATTGGCAATATTTTCAAGCCTAGATAAAAAAGATCGAAGGTATTTAAAATAAAAAATTTGTGCCTCCACAGATAAAATATCCTGGCTCCGCCACTGCCTGCTTTTAACCCCAAGCCCAGCCACCTGCCTTCAACTCCACCCAACCTACAAGATATGGGTTCAAGTTGACACGCTAACCCGATTTTGACCCAAAAATAATCCATTTAGTATTTTTTCGCTAACTCATTTTATATGTTAGTATAATCTTCTTTATTTTTTATAAATTAATATAAAACATATAATTAATAATAAATAAAAAATAATAATTAAAACAGGTTATCGAGTTGGGTTTAGTCCACTTTTTTTTGCCCTTTTATTATTAAATGGGTCAGGTTTAGGTTGACCGAATTCAGATCGAGTTAATTTCAAGTCAAACAAAAGCCCAACTTGTTGACCCGTTTTGACACCCCCCATCATCCTCTGCATTAGCTACGACCACGACTCTAATAACCACCTTCCCCTTCCTCTCCTCACCCTTCCTCGTCGATGTCAACTAACCCTCTCTATGCCAAACCACCACATGTTTAGCTACCCTTGCTCACCCGGCCACCAATCAATTAATCAATTGTTGCACCGCCACTTCCCCCTAACATGTTGACAACCTCCGACGACGCCAACCACTATCCCAAGTTCCCTCTCCTAGTTGTCGACCAACCAACAACCCTAAGGTTGAAGCCCTCCCCTCCTCAAACTCCATCTCTAGCTAAAAAAGAATAGTGCTTTTATAAGTTCTTTGAAGACTTTACATCTGCATTTGTTTCAATTGAATGCTTGAATAACAATATAACATGGATAGTCCAAGGAACATCAATGGATCTGTTAAATTTCAAATCAAATTTTATATTCTCAAAAATAATAGTTTAATAACATGATAGATTCAAGTATTATATTTTAGAATGTTAAACTACAGTAAATCAATATGTAGATAAATAAATAATAATAAATGAATAATTCAATAATTAATGAAATAGAACTTACTAATTTTCCTGGAAAAAAGATGTCTATGCGCCCTATTTGAAACCGCCCTATTAATGAGGACTCTCCTTCACTAGACATCAACGACAGGATCAATTACTAACCAGAAAAGGTTGAGGGAAGTCTGTCATTGCCCAAGCCAGAGATTAGGGACAAGGAAGTTGCTTGGGCCCCGCCTCCAACATCCAAAGGAAGATAACAACATTAGCAAGGGCTCGCTTGCAACAAACAAATTGTCGGATCCCCAAGCCACTTTAAAATCAACTTAAAAAAATCAATATTGGGGGGGGGGGGGGGGGGGGGGGGGGGGGGGCAATACTATTGCACCTTAGAACTTTAGCGAGTTCTAAGTATGGGGGAGTTCAAAGTATCAATTTGGCTTTCCTTAGACTTTAGCGAGTATTGATACTTTCAGAATCATGTGCATATTAATTCCCAAAAATGCTTTTTAAAGAAGATTGTAGCATACGGATATCCTCATTTCATAACCAAGCTACTGCAATCTTACAATCTATGAAAAAAAGGATGTCCATATCAATTCTCTGCAAGGGTGGAACCCCTTTAAGTCAGGAGGGCAATTGCCCCTTCTAAAAAAAAAAAAATTCATCTATTTTTTAGTCTTTATTACAAGGTTTTTTAGGCAATTGCCCCCCTAAAATTTTTAAAATACTATGGTCTTTAAACAATTGGCCGCAGAAAATAGTAAATATAATTTATCATTTTATTTATTCATTTGAATTCCAAAAATATCCTAAGAACCAAAATTTGTTCTGGGGCACTACCCCTGAAAACCCTCGAAGGTCGAACCTCGTCAGGTGGCGATGTCCCCTTGGACCCCCGATATATCTGCAAAACATATGACAATCAAGGATATGAACAAATAGGGGTCGCTATTGAACCATTTTCTTGTAGTGAAGGGTAGAGCCAAATTCTAGGTAACACAAATAGTTACTTATAAGTTTGCCTCCTCTAAAAATTAAGGCCGGTTCCACCCCTGATTCTAAGAAGGTTTCAAATCAGCAACTGCCTCATTTGGGTGCTTGGTTATGCTTGAGTAGTCCAAGGAACCTTGTTGGGCAGCGCTAATACTGGCCAAAAAAAGGATGCGGGAGGTCTTTCATCGCCCATGCAAGAGGTTAAGGACAAGCCAGCTGATTGGACCCCAGCTACCACATCCAACTGTAGACAACCACATTAGCAAAGGCCCACTTGCGGGTCCCCAAGACCCTTTTAAAATCAACTTAAAAAATCAATATAAGCAAGCCCGCTACTGTCACACCCTCCTGTTGGCTTTCATTAGATTTTGATGAGTATAGGCACTTTCAGAATCATCAGAGTGCATACCATTTTTCCAAAAAAATGGCTTTTAGCGAAGAATGAAGCATAAGGATATTGTAATTATATAACCAAGCTGCCGCAATCTAACAACCTATAAAAAAAAGGATACTTATAACAATTCTATGCAGGTTCTACATCAGCATTTACGTCATTTGGATGCTTGGATATACTTGAATAGTCCAAGCGCCCAATCAAATATAATATAATAGTTCAATAAGATATTCGAAGCATCAGTGCTATTTTAGAATTTCAGAATATACTAGATCATTAATATGTAGATAAATAAGAAATAGCACATGTGTACAAGTATAACCAATTGATTAATCTAATAGAAATTTAATTTTTTTACATATTTTTACTTATTTTCCTATAAACAAGCGCCATATATATATATACACATGAGCACACTCGTATATGTCAACTTTTTTTTTTAACCACACTCGTATGTGCCAACTATTTTTTTAACCAATGAATCCCATGGATTGGATTATAACTTTCCCTTGTTTTATACCTTGTAGCATCACATATGTGTGTGTGAATATGCACCTACAGACTCATATATATCTACTATCTTTATCAAGCCAGCAGATCCCGCAATTTGTATCACATCTACCCCCTGCTTTATAGCTCGTAGCATCACACAAGTTTTTTTTTTCGCATCTCATAGTTTTGAACATTTTGGTTTAAGTAACTAAATATAATATGATTAGAAATCAAGAACACGTTACCAAATAAAAAAGACCTACGTCAATTTGAATTTTAGAATCATCTGAACCTTCTTCAATACGCAATACTTAGAAAAATAATAAAAATTGTATGAGCCATCAGCTAGTTCAGTTCTAATTCTGACAGGTTAGGCTGTTGGACTGCAAAAAGATTAATTCCAGAACTCTATAAAATTGCAGGGCATCCAAACAAAATTTCAAACAGAGCTGATCTTGCTTTGCAAGCTAGGAAGCTAAAGCATTAGGATACCTATGAAAGATCTGATACTTCTCAGGTTCTTGGATAACCCAGATACCATATGCAATATTGCCAAATGACATCTCCAGCATAGAACTTCCAGTGTAAAATGTTGGAAATAGCATTGAATATACCAAATATCATAAAGTTTATCAAAATGAGTGAATTTCAAAATTGAATAGTAAGATATGACACTTTGACATAAACATTATTTGGGTGTCCAAAAATTTGGATCTGATGTGATAATGAGATAACTTCATAACTCTTTCAATATAATTGCTACAAAATGACGGCTTTTTTTTTATTTAAGTTCTTTCAATTTTTTTGTATGGACAGGTGTATGAGCGTTTCTGTGTCAGAATGCAAAAAGCACAGGCAACCTCAATTTCCCCTGGATCAAAATTCCATACAAAGAAGAGATGATGCAGTGTATTTCTACTATATACGCTTTTGCATGTAATCAGTTATTTTCTTTTAATGTATGCATGAAACAGAAAGAAAGAATATTATAAATAAAGATACACTTCAATTACCGTGTCAATATTCCCATACTCATCATCGAAGAAAAGCATGGAGTTAAAAGGAATGCCTGTCCTCCTATGAATTGCCTTGAAGTGATCAGCCTTAAAAGTCCGACTAGTAAAGATTTCCTGCATCAATTTAATGTAAGATTAATTTCATACAAAAGACAGGAATACTATTTATTCATTTATAAGAAAATAATTACTCAGATTGGGCAATTGCATGATGGAGGACTTGATGAACATATTGGCCAGGACAAAACCATCAATTTGGTAGAGGAAAGATTTTATTGGCCTCAACTTATTCCAGAAACATTACGACAAAATTTGAAAATAAATTTTGTTTTTAGTCTTCCTTGAACTCAGAGAGATGTTAATTCAATTTTCTTGATTGTTGATCATTTTTTCAAGGCGGTGCACTTCATTTCATGTAAGAAGACTTTGGATGCAACCAGCAAGGCTCATCCATTCTTTCGTGAGATTGTTCATTTGCATGTAGTACCTCAATCAATTACTTTGAATTGAGATGTCAAGTTCCTAAGTCTTTTTTGGCAAACATTGTGGAAGTTGCTTGATCCTGGTTGAAATATAGCAATACAAGTCATCCACAGGTGGATGGACACATAAAGGTGGGTGGCTAATCTTATTCTTGACAACATGATTTGATTCGTTTGAGGTGACATAACTAAGCAATTGGATGATGCCCTTCCACAAATAGAGTTTGCATTTACTAGCATGGTGAATCACCAAGACGACCCTTTTTAAATTTGTCTATTCTAGTGTTCCCACGCGTACAGTGGATTCGATTCTTTTACCTTCCTCTCCTGTGACCAATTCCAAGTCTGAGAAGTTTATCAAGCATGTTCATCAAGTTCATCAAGAGTTAAGGAAAAACCCTAACTAAGCTAATTCTTATTACAAGTTTGCTGCAGATCAAAAATAGTACCTTAAATTGTTCGGAAAATGTGGTTTGGTAATGCTACATATTTAAAAGAATTGTTTTTCTGTGGACACATAAGAAGTTCAAAGCTCAACGAATTGGTTATTTTCATAAACTATCGAAGATTAGCAACAATGCATACAAAATTGAACTTTTTGTCATAATGAACATTTCTAATACTTCTAAAGTTGATGACTTCGAGTACTTCTCTCAAGATGAATTATCTTTACTATTATAAAACTCAGGATGAATTAAGTGACTAATTTTAATCTTCAAATTAATGTAGTTTATATTTCTTTTTCTTTCTTTATTATTATTGTTTTCTATATTTTTAATTCTCTTGCTTTTTCCTATCTTAGTTTTCCCTTTCCTCTATTTGGCCGTAGGTTTATGAATAAGACCTAAGACTAAAGGGAATAATTAATAAAAAAAAAAGCTTAGAATTGTTATTTGGAGATTAAAATTAGGTACTTCTTAATCATACCACATCAATCGCATATTTAAATTGTTAAACAATCCCTTGAAATAGTTTGCACAAGATCTAGAGAGAGGTCAAGATTACAAGGATATCAAGTAATCATGCTTTAATATTGAATACCAGCTTCTCCAGCTATGAGCTAGTTTGAGCTTAGGGCTAAAAACAAACCAAGCATTTAACAAGCTACTTGTGGCTCAACTCAATTATATTACGTTAATGATCGTTTGATTAAGTAATCACATAAACTTGAATATCTTTTTAAATATTCGATGCTTAAATAAATAAGTTTGAACAACCATTTGTTCAACTCATTTATATTTATAAATAATATTGCTTAAAGCTCGTAAAAAAGCTTAATTTATGTTCAATACAAAGCTCATGAACAAGCTCGATAAGAAACTTGATTAATGTTTGATATGGCGCTCAATTAAGTCTTGTTATGAAAATGATAAGCAACCTAATACAAATGTTTTATACTTATTATAATTTAATAATGTAATAATTAAAATTTAATAAAAATTTAAAACTAATTATTGTTGGCTAAAAAAAATGTCGCGTCAGCCTGAATCCCACTTTATAGACATAGGATCTCATTCTCCTTAAGGCAGATTGTAGTTAACTAGATTTTCTCTAAGGATAGTATCAGAGTTTAGTTAGATCTAGATCCTTACTTCCTATGAACTCAAACCATCATAGTTAATTACCTCTTTTATTATATAAAAGAGAACTCTCGATTAAGGATGAACAATTTTAGATGTTTTAGTCGCAATTGTCTTAACTGAATCTAAGATCAACGGCATAGTTTCTTTAATTGACAAATTCCTGATTGTTTTTATTGACAAACATATAAATTTTATTTTAATTATACGCCGATCAATTAATTGGACCGACAGGATTATAGATTAGTGTGGGATTAAGCCTTCATGAATAAGGAAAGGTTCGCACATCATCAATTTGCAGGTTGGAGCATGGGTTAAAGGAGGATTTCACACGAGAGGGTGTTCGGAATGGAAAGAAGGGAGAGAGCGGTCTGTTCATGCAAGAGGCGGAGGTGGGAGTGTGGGTAGGTGACGGATTGGGTTAGCAGCAGGGGATACGGGCGACTGTGGGGGTTCCGCACAGGAGAAATGCAGGTCGGAAGAAGGCAAGTCAATCGAAGGTTGGGGTCTTCGGATGGAAGTGTGAGTGTTCGTGAACAAGGGGCCAAACATTGGAAAGGGCATTGAGGATCTCTCAGGCATACGATCAAAGAGGATTGGAGGGTACCTAATTGGAGCGATCAAAGGTGGAAATTATGGGCGGGTGGTCCAAATGAGTTGAAGATCCGATGTTTGGGATTGTGAACGGGTTGAACAAGCAGATCAATTGACTTACAGGCAGTTTGATCAAAGATTTGTCTTGGGTCAAGTGGAGGAAGCTTCATAGGACGGAAGGGTGTAGTCGACGAGTGGTTTTGCGAATGGATCGAGCTAATCAATGTGGACAAGTATTTGGATGAGGTAGGCAAAGCACATAAGAGTAGGATTTAGAAATGAAGCAATCGTCTAGGATTTCAAATGGAAAGATCATGAGAACCTTTTTTCTTCCGTTTCAACACACTTTTTATTAGCCGAATAGTTGTGTCGTTTCTGGAGCTCTGCTCCTATTTTGACGTTGTCTGAAACGATGAATTTATTCGTCTCTTTTTCATTTTTTTTATTTTTCTTTTTTTTTTTATAAAACAGTCAACAATTATAGCATTACAATATCTATTAATTAGAGTAAATCGCAAATATCTACTAAATTAATATTATTTATAATTAATTTCATTATTATTAATTATAAATATTTATAATATTGTTAAATAAAAATTTTTTAGTCCACGCTCTAACGACATGAAGCTTATTAAGAAGCTCGAAAATACTCAATAGGCTGGCTCATTTAAAGGATCGAGAACCTCATTGGATATGTTCTTGAATGGGCTTGGTAAGGCTCGAAATAATTCTTCTTTATTAGGCTCAATAAGGCTTGTTTGTTAAGTTGATTAACATCTCGAAAGTAAAGTGCATTAATAACTCGATAAGGCTTGTTTATTATTTTATATATGTCTCTTGTTTAAAGCTCAATAAACATTAAATGAATCAAATATGAGCCAAGCACAAACCAAACTTGAACATCTATCATTTAAAAAGAACCAAGCTTGAGTACAAACATAAAAGCTCAAATCGAGCTCGAACAAGTTGATAATCAACAAGCTTAAATAAGAATAAGCACCTACTCAACTCAGCTCCATTTCTTTGCAGCCTTACTTGAACTACATGCATAATAGTTTCATGCATATTAATTTAAGAAAAAAAAAAGTAGGAGAGATAATGGAAATGAAATCAACTTCAGATGTTCCACACTTTAGTATCACTCACAGTTTACGAGCGAGCGTCGCTAAGCAAAATTATCATAAGTATACAACAATATATGTGAATTGCCTGCCACTGAAGGTTGTTTTCCATCCATAAATATATAGTTTAGTCTCATTATAGGGTTTATGTTTCTAATAAGGAAAACTAAAATTGAGCAAAAAAAATACAAGCCATATCTGGCTCTTAACGGTATTATTAAATATCAAAATTTTCTCAAGCAAATAAGTATTTAAAATTTCTATCATTCCTGGAAGTGTACGTTTAAAAGCCTGATTGTAAAACAACTTTTTCCAAAAATAAACCTAAAATTTTACATATGAAACGATCGTGAGAACACCAACCACAAAGCCTATCATAGAAGGTTGCTTTAGGAGGTTTAGTGCTCGGTTGCATGAGTAGGCGAGAGTAAGCGAGCTGGCCACCCTTCACAGAGTGGTTTACATTATTCAGAGTAGTTCAGACACATTACTCGAATTGATCAACTATGTCAACTGGATAGTTTACAATTGGAATTAGGTTTACTTATGCTTATTCATGGAAGTTCGGATACTTGGATTAACCAACTACGAAAACATTAAGAAAGTTACGAAAACATTAAGAAAGTTATAGGCTTGAAGTAGCAGTGCTTCAAATGCTCTGAACAGGGGATGAGTACATGTTAATGGACATATAAATTAGTAATAATTCAATATCAATTCCTTAAGAATTAACTTATGTCATCAACAAGAGAACTTTAGCTTTATCATGACAAATCTAAGGGTGTTGAGGTCCAATCTATCTACACATGCACAACTTTATTTATGTATTTCTCGATAGGTTTATACCGCACGTCTCTTGCTTTGTTAGCCAATGTCTTCTTAAATTTACATTTTATAGATATTTTTCAAATGAAGTGCCCAATCCATGAGATTTTGATCTCCAACACAAATACAACTTTCTCAACCACCACAGTTGAATATTCATGTAAACTATCATAGCAAGCAAAAAAAAAATTGTTATAGATTATAATGAATATAGAACACGCTCTGATGAGCGAGAGTTTTTGAGTTGATAGAATCCATTTTAAATCAAGTTTAATAGAGCCCTATGCCATCACAAATGCACTCAATATGCAAACACATTTGTTCATCTCTATTCTTGCAGATAACCCCAAACTTTTTCTTACAATTCATTTACTTGTTTTCTCTTATTATTTCAGAGAGTAATTCTTCACAACAACTGCGACCTCTACAATCTCTTAGCAAATTTAATAATTAGATTGAAAGAATGTAGCTTTAACTTGTATATGAATACACAAAAAATGAAATTTCACAGAAGAAAGCAGAGATCACCTTGGCTACAAACATAGATTGGATACCCAGCTGATCGAGGAATGTGTTAGCTATGTCTGCAGTGGGTGATCGTGAAGCAATTGCCATTTCTATTCCTTTATCCTGAAATGCTTGCAAGATGCCTTTAGCTTGTGGGTATAAATATGGCATTCCCCTTTTGGAGTGCAATTCACTGTAAAAAGTTAAGGAAAAAAAGAACTACGATAAAACAATTCCAAGTGGTCTATATCTGGTTCAAAATAACACAAAGTATTTCCAACTACATATTACTAAATTTACAGTGTGTAGATAAATCAGCACCTCAAAATCTGGATCATTGTAAAAATTATAACTAACAATACAGATTAAAAAAAAAAACAATGCGCCAGATTTTCTATATCGTCATTCCTAGCTTATGGCATGCTATTTTGGTATTTCATAATGCAAATCAGTGTGATGGAACAGCTGAGCCTGTGTACCCCACTAGTATGGGCAATGAGCAAGCAAAAAGGGGGGCTAAAAAAGGATTAATTCTCCCTTTTGCTTATCATAGAAAATCAAAATTGTGAGGGAATTAGGAAAGTTTATTTATGGAATGGGGGCTTATTTGAATTCAAATTTGGGAGGGAATTAGGAAGGTTTATTTAGAGAAACAGTGCTTATTTGAATTCAGATTTTGGAGGAAATTAGAAAGGTTTATGTAAGGAAAGATGGCCGATTTAATTCAGATTTGTGCGGGATTTAGGAAGGTGTATTTAGGATTAATTTGGTTATTTAACTTTCATTATGTGAATTATGTTTTGTTGTAGTTTTCTTTGGAGTTGTTCATAGAGGCACTTAGGGTTTGTGGAGAGTCGGTCCATCTCTCGAATAGTATATCAACTTGTATCTTGGTTTGTTATGCCGATATCTCATTCTTTCTCGCTGATTTCTGTTGTGATTTCTCTTCGTTATTATTGTTTTTGCGGTGTGGAGATTGGATTCCTACCAAATTGGAATCAAAGTACCTTTTTTAGGACTTATGACAGTTAAGAAGGTTGATGAGTTGGAGGAGAAGCTTGATGGGAAAGTTGGAAAATTGAAATATGAATTTGGATAACAAATTTTAGCAATTGAAGGCAAATTTTTGAATCTGAAAGAGATGATGAAAAGAATGTTATAGTTTCAAGCCAAAACTGCATCATCGGAGGGCAAGGGCATCATTGACCGGACAAGGAAGTGGGGGAAACCCTATTATAGGTATTATGAGGGAGGATCGGAGGTGAAAATTTTGGGGAAAGAAAAGGAGATGCCACCTTTGAAGCCATTTCCAAGGAGGGAGGAATGGGTTAAGGGCATGGATGGCAAAGAAATTAGAATGATGAAGATAGGAGAGCTGATTTGGGGGAGAGGGAAATATGGAGGGATCACAAGACCCGCTACACTAGATATGGAAGAAGCTATTGGGGTGGTGGCAATCCTAGGGTGAGAAAGTTGAAGATGCCGGTTTTTTAGGGAGTAAATGCTCACATGTGAATTTATAGGATGGAGTTATATTTTGCTATATACGGGTGAATTTATAGTTTGATTTTGGGATTGCATCCCCATGAGCTTCCTTATCTACTCCACCCCTCTAAATCAATTTTCCATTGATGAAAACCTTCCTTTGTTGTTACTGGATTTTTTCAATTTAAGATTTTTTTATGAATCTCTTCTTGTTTTTAAGTTTAGGATTTTTACAGTTTATCACAATATGTCATTAACAAGTTTAGGGTTTTTGATTGATCTCTTCTAGTTTTTCAGTTTTTTATTTTTTCAGTTGTTACTGCATGCCATTAACAAATTTAGGATTTTTTTCAGCTTGGGGTTTATTTTAATTTAGGATTTTTCAGCTTAGTATTTTTTCAGTATACTATTAGTATGTTTAATTATTTTTCGCTGAAATAAAAAATCATAAACTGTCATTGATTTTTTCAATTTATCAGTGTGTTGTCATATATATCGGATAGGAAGCTTAAAAAATTTTGGAATTTTACCTATTATTCACTGAATTTTATCACATTGGATGGCAATATTCACTGATATTTTATTAGTTGTTGGATTTTTTAGAGCTATTGAGGCCTATATTTTAATTTTTTGCAAAATCATAATTTTTAGAATTTTAGTTATTATTTTCTTGACTGGTCTAACTTTTTTTTGACAATTGAATCTGTTCAAAGACAAATTCACCAAGAGTTATGGGGGAGTAAAGCGACAAAGCTTAAGAACTTACAGTTAAATAACTTAATTTTAGATTTGTAAAAGTATATGTGTAGATTATATTTTGTATTGATAATTGTATGTTCAACTTATAATAGTAGTTAAATCAATTAAATATTTCAATTGACTTGAAGTTTTGTATGTTTCAAAATAATAAAAAAATATTTATGTAAATTATATTTTCTTGGCAAATTAATGCTACTTTTTTATAAGTATTACTATGTGAATTAGCCAAAAAAAAAAAATTCAATGCAATATAGGTCGGCGGATTGGCTGATCAGCAGGTCGTGTTAGGTTGGGTTCGAGTCAGGGTTTATGACATGTTTCACAAATCGAGTTACGTTTGGGTCGGGTGAGTTTCGGGTTAGACCTGAAGTCGATCCGAAAACCCATTTTGACGCCCTAGTACTTACTAGCATCTAACAACACCTATAAAACCCGACCAACTGCAAAACCTACTAGCAAACATTAGAATGACCCAAACAAAATTTGCTCCTACTTAATTACTTACTTGACAAAATAGGTTTTCGGGTCATGTTCGAGTCCAACCTAAAACTAACCCACCTTCAACTCACCTGACCCGATTAATACATGGGTCAAAAACTTAGATCATAACCAAACCCGCCTCTGACATGATCCGGCTCGACATGACCCGCCGACCCTATAGCTTTAAGTTGGCTAATTCAAATTATAATATTTACAAGAAAAAATCAATATTAATTTGCCAAAATATATAATCTACATAAATACTTTACTAATATTTTCAAACATATAAAAATTTAAGTCAATTTAAATGCTAAATTGAAATATTTAACTAACTCAACTACCATGTAAGCTATACATACAATTACCAATACAAATTATAATCTACAAATATACTTTTACAAATATAAAATTAATTGATTTAATTATAAACTATTAAGCTTTGTCGCTTTGCTGTTGATAGTGGGTGCTATGGTGGAGTGTAATTTTGAATTATAAAAATGCTTAGGGCTCTATCTCCCCTAAACAATGCTTAGGTTTTCTTTGATATAAAAATAATAAATCTCACTTAATGTACACAAGTATATGTGTTGAATCAAGTAATAAAGTGATAGAATATAGTATCGAACTCATAAGGAAGTATACTTTTCAGCAATCAACTACTAATGCTTACTCTAATTGCAAAATTATTCTACTAAAATGAATTTTTGTTATGGAGATTCAATCACTAAATAAAAATAGTTAAATTATGGATACAATATATAAATAAAGTATTTTGGAATGATGAATATAAATTGCATATCTTTCTTAATGAAATTCTTATTATGTGATTCAGAAAATATACAACCCTAAATCTTTATCGAGCTTGTAAGGCTGAAAATGATATATGCTAACCTCCTACAGTTATATTATCTCCTTAAAAATGTAGCATAATTTACATCTTATGTCAAGATATGCAAACATAATATTTCAATATTCCTGGTTGTTCTTGCATTCCTCCGTTGAGGTTATGCATCACACTAAATTTTAACTACACATATGGACAATATATGCATTAAATAAAAAGTGGGATAATATTGAAAACATCTTTTAAGTTTAGAGCACAATAATTTCTATTAGTACTTAATATGTTCTCTATATCATCAATCCAAAACTAAAGAATTAGCTAGACATAAAAGAAGAGAGAAGCAAACTCATTTCCATTGAAAAAATAGAAGAATGAAAATATAAGAAAATGATATCACCATAAAGGATCAATATATATCCTTTACATTCTTTCTTCCTTAACGAACAAAATTGTTTAAACAAATACTGACTAAATGCTCTAATAATTGTATATAGTACTTTCCTAGTCTCTCTTAGATTTGACTCTAAAAGATATCTAATACTAAAATTATATAAGTGATTGAACTCTCCTACAAACATAACACATAATTATTTATAAGAAAACATAAAGTAGGAAACTGGCACTGCGGCGCTTGAAAGGTCGGCACAGTTGCCACAACAAATGAATTAATGCCATTGCGCTACTGTTTTAGTTTTGTTGCAGCGCTTGCTGACGTGGATCATTTACTTAGTGAACAGTCGCATCGTTTCGCTGACAAATCGTGACCTTAGGAAGCTACAACTGCTACGCTGCTGACTTTCCAACGCTGTGGCACCAAGATGAAAATAATGGCATCAAGACGTGATAGATTGTGATGTTGGAGTGCTTGAAGACAGTAAGCATGACGCTGCAAAGCCGACCATTTGTCGTCGCGACGCTATCCAACAGAGAAGTTGGCACCGCAATGTCAATGTTATAGAGCTTCAGCGGTTCCTTTTAAGGTGCTGCGGCGTTACTTTGTCTGACGCCGTGGCGTTAGATGAGACAAAATTTTGTGCCTTTTTTTATATTTTTCCTACACAACACAACTAAAACATCTTTTTACTGAAAATATAACGCATAAAATAATGCATTATTTACACTTATCAGCTACCCCATAACTCTTGTTAAATTTGTCTTTAAACATATTCAATTGCAAAAAAAAGGTTGAATCAGTTAAAAAACTAACAGCTAAAATTCTAAAAAATGAATTAGTAAAAATTAAAATATAAAACTCAGATTAATTCTCCAAAATATATATGAACTAATAAAATGTCAGAAAATATTTCCATCAAAAGGCAGCAATTTGTATTTACTCCGTTAGAATTTGCTCAATTAGATGGTATTTGCTTAGTCAAATAGAACACAAATGCCTCATGGTTGTCCTTGCACAAAATGGTTTCATTTTAGATGATTTCTCATCACTGCTCCAAAAAAAAAATCGTGAGATAAATATATCTAGCAAAAGAGACTCTCCATTAGAATAAACTACTCCACAAGAACCACAATACCAAGACTGAACACGAGAAATTGCACAAACAGAAAAAAAAAAAAAACTGCACCACATATTGCACCAAAAAGTATAATTCAGCAACTACATATAACAACATACAGCAGGATTCAGCAACCAGAACTATCAAAAAATAGCAGAATTCAACAATAACAGGTCCAAAACTAAAAGCAGCAGTTTATATTATTGAAATAATTGTAAGAAAAAAAATTATAATAAATTACCATTGAAATGATAACATCTACTTCTCACTAGAATATATAGCAACTGAATGTCTATTTCTCATTGATAATATCAAAATCAAGCAAACTAAAGTAATGCGAGAAAACCAACAGCAGCCATAACAGAGAATAGAAGATAGCAGAATCTAGGAATGCGGCAAATAGAGAACTATGATAGCAAATATGAGTGTTGCAAAATCAAACCACAAAACATCATGCCCGCAGTAATACACCAGCCGGCAATCACAACAAATAAAATAATTCAGCATCCAAGTAACAAAGCTCAAGATATTATCAGTGACAGCTTCAATTTTTATATCATTAACATATGCAAAAATAAAAAGATAAGTTTAAGCTTTTAACAACTTGATTTGATATATAAATATAAGTTTTTTAAATTAAATAATATTGCATTTGCACTCTGTTCTCCATACAGCCAATCTTTTGAGATGCCCAAGCGACCAACTAGCTGAACAACGAGAAATAAACAAAAGAATTCCAAATTCCAAAAGACCAAAAATATTTTAAAGAACCCAAATTCATACGGATTGTACTCGTTACCCATCAAGGCATCAACCATAAGCACCAAACCCAAATGATTATACATTGAATAACAATTATTTTCATACACATTCAGCATGTTAAAGAATATCAATAAATAAAAAAAAGGATATTAGCAACAAAAAAAAACTAAAAATGACTGAAAGTCAAAAATTGAAATAAAAAATATAAGCAACCAAATCAATCATATTGAGACCTCCCTCAAATATCATAATTCATAAACATAATCTTAGAAACATAAAGAATTAAGATAAATGCACAGCCAACAAGTTCATATTCTCTAAACAACAAACAAGTTCATGTTCCTAAACAAGTGCATAAGAAATTCCTCCCAAAGATTAACTACACTACTCTATTGATTGAACTATCACTCTTCCCTTGCATTTTATTCAACATTTAAGTTTATACAAAAAAAAAAAAGATACTACAAATAGTTTGTCAAAATATATGCATTAAAATGATATTTCAAGTTCATTGATGGTTTACCCTATTCTCGATATAACAAATCCTTAGCACAAACTAATGTTTTGATAATGTCATATTTTGAAGCACTTTGATACTGATCCAAACTCCACTATTACTGAATGCACTTTCAGAAACTACTAAAGAAAACTGAATGCACTTTCAGAAAGTACTATTGAAATAGGAATACACAAAATATCTCAAGCAATAGTTGTCACTTCAGAAAATTATACTTGTTGTAGTTTTAGAAATATAAGATATCTAACTCTTTCTATCAATTTTTAATTCGTAAAGATATATTTCAAGCTCTGACTTCGTAGGCAATGTAATTTTCTCCTCAAAAGAATCAAAATCCTAATTGTGAAGTTCAACGTATATTTTATGGGTTAGAAAAAAAGAGTAGCCACTGAAAAATACAACATATTCCCAACCACATAATTACATGCATAAAAAAAAGTATTGGTAGAAACTGTGATTCAATAATTATGGAAGAAATACTCTTTAAATTATCATTTTGAGATCTTTGTGTTGGCACTGATGACTGCCCCTTTGAATAATATTTTTCAACTTTAGAATAGTTTTTAAATCATGCAAACAACTTATCCTTAACATTTCTAGTTTCAAGAAGATAATCACCGCAATATAACTTTTAATAACACCACTCAAAAAAGATGAATTTGTATCTAGGATTCAAAATGACAACTATTGTCAAGATGTCATAGAATCTGACCAATACTTTTCAAATTTGTAAAGTATGCTTGTAACCATTTATTTAATGTAGTTAAGCTCACTAGCATTTCATATTTCAAAACAGCATAAGCAATAAAGACACAATGAAAGTAGATAATTGTAGTTGGATATTTTGTCCAAGAATGCACAAGTTATCTCATTAAAAGAAGCTAAGAGCTTATAAATAATCTCCAACTTGTCTCACTCAATGCTAGTAGGATAGACTTTGTAGTTAAGAGTCAACCAACTCTAAATGAATAAAAACAAGTCAACATTAAATAGTTGCATCAAGCATAAAAAAAGTTGAGTTCCATCTAGTTGGAACATTTTGCCTCAAATCTCTTTTTAAATCAAGTTAATATAGTAATGCTCATATACCAACCCATTCAACACATTGAAATGGTAGATCATGCATAATAATACAAGCAGTAAATAAATCACGAAACTCATGATAGTCAAGCATGCTATCAGACATAGAAATAGATGAGCTGGAATTCAATAAAATAAGCTGTCATATAACACGAGTATATCTTTTATTATAATTTTGGCATCTTAGATTGTCAGTGTCATTCTTGTTGTCACATTAATATATTGTGCAATATTTTTTATATTTACATCATTGTTTTTCATCACTAGCAATGGGTAATATCTCATAATGACTCTAAACAGTTGAACTCGTCCTTCTTCTTTTCTTGAGAACTCTTCCCCCATCCATTTTTTTGTCATCAACATCACAAATATCAGAATCATTGCATTTATCATTATCTATTTCAATTGTATTATCACCACTGCCAACTTGCATATTTTCATCAAAATGAGTACTTTCAATAATAGTATTAGAATCCTGCTTCTAACAAACAAAATTAAATACAATTAAAAAGCAAAAATCTCAATAATGGTATTAGAAACTTCCATCAAGCCAAGTAATTAAACAAAATTTTAAAAAAGTATACAAGAAAATTTCTTAAATGTAAAAATGAATACAATAACAATCAAAGATTCAAAAATTTTAACACCATACGAACTCTACACAGCTAGTTATTTGCCACTTTGGATACTATTATTGATTTCCTGGCTTTGAAGATGATAAAACAAAATGTTAGGCTCAATTTTTTTTCTAATAAGATGAAAATAGAAGAGCAGACATTCATTATTTTTTTTTTAAGATATGCATTGTATTATATTACCTGATAAAAAAGAACATTGTTTGATGGAAAAAAATCATACCCTTATCGTAACTATCAGTATGTAAGTTAAATAAATATTGCAATAAAAAAATAAAAGAAAAAATAAATAATAATAATAATAATAAATATTAAAAGGCATTGGATTAAGTAAAGCAATCACTTGTTAATCATTGACATAAAAGTAATGCTCATTATCATCAAAAATTTTAAGCTTCCTATCCAGACGGCATATGTGATAAACTAAAAAAATCAAAAATGGCAATTTAGGATTTTTCAGTTTAGTGATGAACAATTAAATATACTAATAGCATACTAAGAAAATCCTAAGCTGAAAAATCATAAACAAAAATAAACTAAAAGCTAAAAAAAATCATGGCATACTATAACAACTGAAAAAACCAAATACTGAAAAATCCTAAACTGAAAAACTATGAGAGATCCATCAAAAATCCTACACTAAAAAACCATAAACTTGTTAATGACATGCTGTGATAAACTAAAGAAACGCTAAACTAAAAAAAACCTTAAACTTAAAGCTAGAAGAGATCCATCAAAAATCCTAAACTGAAAAAACCTTAAACAATACATCAACTTACAAAAATGTCTAAATAAATCACTAGAAGGATTTCCTTCGATTCCTTCAAAGTTCTAAAAACATGAATACTAAAAAACCCTAAATTGCTAAATAAGCAAATAGAGACAAACAAATAACAAATTTATGGGTTGGGGAGTTTTAGAGATGGTGACCAGGAGATCTAGTTCTTTGGAGGCAGCAATGAGGAGATGGTAACGTCAGCAAGGTGAAGGCAGCGATTGAGCAAAAGAACAACCGAAGAGAGAAATGAGGAATACATGAAATCAGAACGAGCGACGAAGCAAAAATGCTAGCATGACACATTGTTTGGCCCTAACTAATAATAAATAATACGACGAACCGAGTCATTTTCTGATTATTTTTGGATTTTCAAGTAAACCTAAACAATGTGATTGGTGATTAGGTCATCGGTTAAAATTATCATCAATTGATAACTAAGCCATTAATTAAACCACAAATAAAGGTCGAGTGATTGGTGATTAGATCATCAAATAGAATCCAATAAGTAATGATAATAGAAATAACCAATGCCAAGTAAATTCACAAGATTATGAAAATCTTCTCAGGCAAACATCGAACAGTATAGATCACGATCGAAAAACAACTCAGGCTAGCCAAATCGGGCTCTAAGCCAAGCTAAAGCACAGTAGAAGAGATAAAGACGGATTTGACGATCGACAATGAGCGGAACTGCTCACTTGTAGAAAGGCCATAGGGTGTAATCGAGATCGAAGACGACCAAACGCGGGAGAACTTCGAAGAGGCCGATGAGACGGAGAGCCTCGTCTTTAACCCTCACGTCCTCCATTTCTTTATCAGTTTCTCTCTCCTCCACCGACAGCAAAGAGTGCGACGTGGAGATCAATTGGAGAAGATGCTTAGAAGACGACTTCTTTCTCGTTTTTTATAAGGAACATTCTTGTTTTTTACCCACGTAGAAGTTGCCGCTACCATATTCTCTCATGTAATTAAGATAAGCGACTTTTAATATTGTGATTTTGAGAAATATATTATTATTTATTTTATTTGAAAAATAAAATTTATTTAAGATCAAAGTGCTCCTACGGTCCTACATCAAATAATAAAATACTTATTTAAAGTCTTTCATGATCGATATTAGCTCAAATAAGATCAAAAAAGACAGCGATAGATATTTTAATTGTTGAGTGCTAGAAAATTGATAGCGATAGAAATAAAATTCTCATGTATATTCTATCTTATTCACGAAGGTCTAAGTGGCACATATAACAAAAAAGAACGTAGTTTATATTAATTTCCCTGTGAAATTTTTTTAAAGGAAAAAATCATGAGATCTAGTCCAGATGAATTGATCTACTATATAAATATTTTACGAAAGCCAACTCGTCCTCTAGATTGGTGAAGATGGGATTACAAAGACATGTTTGCATTTCTATCAATTTGGAGAAGAATGTTGGAGACGCAATAGCCGGATGGTACTAATTGGGTGACAATTAGGAGATAATAGTGGTAGGACAATGAGAGTTTAATTATAGTGGTCAGATGATGATAGTTGGATAATAATGAATAGATTATGATGAGTTGGTGATGGTGATCAAACGATGACAATCAGAAGACGGTAGTTAGATGATAATAATCAAGCGACAATGGTAGTTAACAACGGTTATCCTCGTAAAATGTCAAGTAAAGCTATAAAGTTCTTACAATCTCCTAGATCTCTCCAAATTCAATTTATGTCCCTTTCATGTTGAACATGGAGATCTATTTATTGTATTTTAGTAAGAGGATTTTGATAAAGTCAGGCAAATTTGCGTAGCACGCCATCGAACAACTTATATTGAATCATTTAATTATAGATTGTTCATTTAGTATTAAGTCCATTAATGACCCTAAAATCTAGTGATCTTTACTTTATTGGATTTGTCTCATTGAGTTGCTCGATTTGACTATAAATATATAAAAATTGAAGATTATTTGATACGTCAATTAATTTTATGAAGTTTTTAATTTTAATTTAATTACCTGTTTTGAGCTCATCTAGACTTAGATTAGATTACTTTTGATGTCGTTAGATCACACTCAATTTGACTTTATGTTTGTTGAAATCAAAGTTTAAAAGATTCTCAATTAAAAAAAAAATAGTTAATGTAAATATTACATCAATATTCACGTCGAACAAGAAAAAATTAATTGATACCTATAAAAATAAAGAAGGTTCACCTTACAACTCCATGCAGAGCCTAACAGCATGAGGACACAACAGAGGAGATTGAATAGAAGGAAGTGCATGAGTCGGGTCTTAATTAGCCTAAGAAGTAGAAGAATGTTATAAGAAGTGCTAATTAGAAAACAAGTTTTTTTTTTTTTTTTTTTTCTATCAGGTTATCATCAATGGAATTGGCTAGCCAAGCAAGACTTGATTTACAAGGATATGAAACTTAAAGATGTTGCTTAGGAGGTAAGGTAATGTTCTCAATACAGGGAGAAACTATTAGGTGCGAACACGGGACGGAGAGAACCGCTCTGTTTTCTCTGTCTACACTCTACAGTAAAAGAACAGTTACTATAGAAGCTATGCTTTGACTGTAAACAGAGAGAAAATCAGACGGTTCTCTCCGTCCGATATTCGCACCTAATAATTTGCCCAATATAGGAGGAGATGGTAAAAATCTGAGGGGATTTAGAAGAAGATGACAAACTGGTTAGAAATTGGTGATACTGGTTGGGAGTAGGATGCACCTGCCTGTTTTGGTTATTGTAGAAAGCAGTTTCTAGCACAAAAAATTTTTGAAAGCAGTGAAAAAATAGTGGTCGAACATAAAATATGGTTGTTGTCAAAAAAAAAAAAAAAAAGAAAGATGTCCCAAAAAACCTAAATATCACACACATAAAGATATTTTTAATAAATAATACTTCTAAAATTCTTTTTTAGAAGCTTAGTGGGAAATTAAGCAACATTAGAGCATTACAAAAGTTTTTGGTATTTTTTGGCCAGCAACAAAGTTACTGTAAATTATAAAGTCAATAGAAAAAAAAATATTCTAAATTTTAATTCTGTACGAGCTTCAACAAAAATAATAATATTATGATTGACAAAATTCACATAAGAAGTACATGAAGTGATAAAAATTTATAATGTTTTTATATATCATAACTTATATAAAAAAAAAATTATCGAAGATAAAATTTAAAAGTTTTAGCTAGCAAATGGAGAAAAGGTTCACACAAAGAAATAATTAGAGAAATTATTCATAAAAATAACAAGAAATTAGAATAAACATGTAATTTTTCCATGAACATACCATCAAATGAGCACTATAAAAGCCATTCAAGTATGGTTTTGAGTTCTAAAATATTTGCTAGGATCCTTTTAGGGATTTTTAGATCCCCTTGTAATTTTTTTTTAATTTATATTCATTTTTTCACACCTTTAAGCCTTTATAATGCATCTAAAATATATTTTGAGCAAATAAAAGGATTTTTTAGTAATTTCATGGATGATTATTTGCCTAAAGCTACATTGGAGCTTTAGAACGAGTGTTGAGTTAATAAAGGGAGATCAAATTAATTTATAACCTTGAGGGGAGGTTCACGTCGATGTGCTAAGAATAGTTTCACTTATGATATTTTTCTCATATTTTAACTTCTCAGAAGTTTATTTTCTGAATACATTTCTAGCTTCATGAATTTATAGACCTCTATTTATGAGCCATTTGTTGTGAAGAGTAGATGAATATTTTGATAAAAAAATGTTTTTCTATCATTACCATTTTTAATGACCCTAATTTTGATCTAAAATCCTTCTTAAAATTATTCCTCTTAATCTTATTATTTGAAATATCAATTAATTTGAGATATATAATATGGTGCATTCATTTTTTGGTCAAAAACATCATAGATAGTGGTCGTCGCTACATCATTATGGGGGCAGACCTATTAGATCTATTAGGCCAAGTTACGGACATGATCTTCATGTGACGCCCTAGGATCTAATAAAAAGGATTGAAATCCTTAACCTATAATTAAACTAACTCAACCATTCACAAAAACAACTAGATCTACTACAAAATCTAAATAATAATATGAACAGTATTTTAAGTTTCATCAAAGTCTGTGTACATTAATTCGGCTCCAAAAATTTCTATACATCAAAATAATTAAACAATGGACTATAAAATAATATCTTTCTACTCACATCGTAAGGAACTTACCTCTACACTTTATCTACTTCATCGGCCTTTATATTTTCCTAAAATATCATAAAGAACATAATGAGCAAAACCAGCCCATAGACTTCATTTCTTAACCCATCACATATATTAACATTCTAACTAAATTAGTAAATTACAATATAGCTAAAAACAACAATAAATAATATATGAAGTACGAGTAAAATACAATTTTCATAGTTTCAATATATTTGTGAATTTATCGCTTATACTTGTAAGGTCACTCTTACAAAAGTTTCCAAATACCTTACTAAATACTTACTATATCAGGGATTTACTTGTACTTGACTTTCATGTTTCATTAGGGTTCATATTGTTTCTAATGTTCAATTTAGAATATTACTTATACTTAATTCATAAATGCATATGTAATATAATTATTATAATATATATGTCCTGACGCTTGCTTATAACTCCATTTCTGCTTATACCTTCCTTTAATCTTACACCCACTTATAGCAAGTGGGACTACAATCATAACAAAATAATATCTTTCTACTCACATCGTAAGGAACTTACCTCTACACTTTATCTACTTCATCGGCCTTTACATTTTCCTAAGATATCAGAAAGAACATAATGAGCAAAACTAGCCCATAGACTTCATTTCTTAACCGTACCCATCACATATATTAACATTCTAACTAAATTAGTAAATTACAATATAGTTAAAAACAACAATAAATAATATATGAAGTACCAGTAAAACACAATTTTCAAAGTTTCAATATATTTGTGAATTTATCGCTTATACTTGTAAGGTCACTCTTACAAAAGTTTCCAAATACCTTACTAAATACTTACTATATCAGGGATTTACTTGTACTTGACTTTCATATTTCATTAGGGTTCATATAGTTTCTAATGTTCAATTTAGAATATTACTTATACTTAATTCATAAATACATATGTAATATAATTATTATAATATACATGTCCTGACGCTTGCTTATAACTCCATTTTTGCTTATACATCCCTTTAATCTCACACCCACTTATAGCAAGTGGAACTACAATCATAACAAAATAGTGTCGCATAATCTCTCACTCCAACTTTTAACAGGTAGGGTAAGAATCCCTCCCACATCTACTGTTATGCTCCAGAATCTAAATTAAAAAAAAAATTATATCTTTTATCTTTGAGTAATAAAAATAAGAGCTATCTAATTTTTTTTTTCAATAATAAAATGACAGTGTAAACATATATATTGATCAAAACATCAACATACATATGTATTCATTATTCCAAAAAGATATACAATAGTCGGGAGTCATACAAATACAACAAACTATCTCCTCACTCTTGACAACAAAAGAATAACTAAAAGATAAAACAATAGTTAAACATGAAGAATCTTGTCTATGATCAGTATCACACTCTTGATCATTTTCTATGACTTTAAATCATTAACTACATATAATGCTCTTAAAAATTCCAACAGTTTACCAAAATCATATTACTGAACTCAAAGAACAAAAAAAATATGCATATAATCATTTTATTTATAATAGTAGCAATCAATATAATAATGAATCTATGCAGAAATAGTAAAACACATGTTGAAATAATAAAGCTGATAAAATAGCACAATATGAATGCCAAAGTAGTGAAATAGTAAACAGGCATTCTTAAATCATATATCATAGTAGTATTATCCAATTAATATTAAAGAAATCATATAAATCGGTAAAATAAAAGTACTAAAAAAAATGGGTCCATAATAGTATAGTACAATATTATCCAGTTGGAGTGTCAAAATGGGTCGTCGAGTCGGGCTTAGGTCAAACTCGTAATTGACCCAAGTTTAAATGAGTTAACCCTAACCTGACCTTATTTTTGTAAACATGTTAAAATTTTTTACCCAGACCTGACCCACTAACCCGAACACAACAGTTTGGGAATCAGGCACAAGGCACATGCATCAAAGCCGCGCAACAAGGCAAGCGTAGGAGGGATAGGCAAGCACGGTGAGGATGAGCGGTGAGTGTGACATAGGTGCAAGAGGGAGAGCACGATATGGGTGAGGTGAGCACGACATAGGTGTTGTGCGGCTAGCACAGGTTTGGCCACCTTGGTGCATACGCAAGCAACAGAGCAAGGTAGAGGCCTATATGCATATGGTACAAAAGATGGAGTGACAACGAGGCCTGTGCAGTTGTACGCACATGGAATGGAATAGGAATGATGCCTATGCACGCGTTGTGCAATCATTCATAAATCACGAGTGCGCAAGTATTAGTTTGAAAAAAATAATCTTTTTGAGAGAATTTAATTTTTAGAAATTTTTATTTTGAAACCAAACACATCGTTATGAATGATATATTATCTTAGTAGGCAATAATATCATTTTCTAATAGGTTCAGATTACAAAACTACAAGTTCATCATGATTATCATTGTCAAACTCAAGAAAGAATCATATATAACCTCGGAGGGTTATAATAATTTTTTATGAGTGTTTAAATGTAATAATCTAGATAATGGATAATTAATTTCATAATCAAAGTCATGATAATAGAATGATATGTCTTTCAGAAGAAAGAAAAGATCACTCACTATTAATCATTTGAATATGATAATATTGATCGTTGTCTTTGATTTTCCCAGGATAAATAATTGAATTTTGAAAATTTTAATTTTTGAAAATCTGGTATGGGTTCTAAATCTCCTACGAGTGCAAGTTCTCGTAATTAATTACTTCGTAGGAAACTAAAGCTTCTTATGAATACGATCGATTATAATAATTATAAGAATTTTTTAATTCTCAAAAAGTGATATCTAATTATTGAAGTTTGAAGGTTCAAAGGGGAATGGGTCAAACAGAAGCACTTATTTTTATAGTCAAAGGAAGAAGCATAGAAAGTATTTTGAGATTCTGAAATAATTTAGAAACACTCCAGCCTATCCTAAGTGTTGGGCTTAAATTTTGATTAAAGAGATCTTTAAGTTTGAATTGTCATTTTATTAGAAGGTCGGAATTGTATGCTCAGGAGTTGAGGACTTAAGGCCTGAACCTGCCTCAAAATATAGATCTAAATTAGGCACTGGATATTAGTAGCTAGAATCTAGCTAATACAGTGTAGAACCTAAACCTACCATAACCTGGATTAGACAGCTAACCAACCACCTATGCGCTTTAAAAGCATGAGTCCAATCTTTAATGAAAGAGTGGTAGGGACATTGTTTAACTAAGTTTAAAAAAATAGGGCTGATATCTAAAAAATATCCTAATTGACCCCTTAATGTTTGTAGGGTGGTATGAAGCTTGAAATAAAATACAATTAAATTTAAGACACTTTTAAATTTATTTCTAATGCAAAGCATGTTAATTGACTTGATGAAATGCATAAATTTGAAATGAATCAGTTTTAAAACTAGATTTAAAATATATTTTATCCTAAAGAATGCACAATTTTCCCTTGACAGGATTACACCCTAATAAGTTAGGTGGCATACTAGAACCCGCATGTGGGGAGGTACCTAACAAGAAAAAAAAGTTTAGTATGAATCCATGCAAACTCCTGGGTCATTCTCGAGCTTACTTCTTAAAAACATTAAAGTTTTTATGTGAGCTAAAAAATTTTAATTAATTAAAGTAGAAATAGTATTAAATATTCCCTCACGAGCATCCGATCGAGTTTCACGAGCCTCCGATTAAATTCTAGGTTAAAGCAAAATCAACATGCAATCACAAAAAAACTAAAAAAACTTGCAATCCTAATCTAAATTAGATTAAATAATCAATTAAATCAAATTAATTAAACAAATTCAACAGTCCATATGGCAAATACCACTTAATAGTATAGCCTAGGGTCTTACAGAAAGTAAAGTAGCCAGGTACTATAGATAACAACCTGGATTATATATCTTAAGACTCAAGTGACTTTGCGGATGGGTCTTCTCAATCTTCATTTATTCTGCTATCCTCCTAAATTCGTCGGGTCCATATATCTAACTAAAAAGAAACTCTCCCTAAGGGGTGTTATATTTTCTCTTTGAATTCTTAAAAGTACTATAATCTAAATCTCCAAATGAATAGGGACTCTCCCCTTAGAGATGTCATCTTTCTCTTTGAATATTAGATTAGATAGAGAATATCCCATCTCAAATTGTCACTTTGACATTACAACTTAGTTGAAATTTAAATTACATTTAAAAATAAAAAATTCTGGAGTCAATAACCTATAGAGTTATCCTAAGTTTTTTTTTTTTTTTGAAAACACGTAATTATTTTCTTAGTTGTCCTAAGAAATTTAAACAATCTCAAGCACTTATATATTGAAATTAAAATGCTCAAATTCACAACCATGCTTAAATATGCTCTTTTTAATTTTAAAAGGGGGACTTAGCAGCAAAAGCACCTATAAAAAATTTGTTAATTTTTTAAAGCTTAATTTATGCCACCTTTTTATTTTAAAAGTTTTATATAAGTATGACCACCTGTATAAAATTATATTAGCAAATAAATCATTTCTAATCCAAGGGTAATCTATCGCCCATCAATCATATCATAGAGTGCATTAAAATTTTTTAGAATTAGTTATGATCTTTTAAAGTTTGAATATTTATTTGAATTTTTAAATTTGTTTAATTCGACTATTAAATTGATTTGGGAATAAATTTGTTTAATTAAAAAGGTTTTAATGATTTAAGTTCAGATGAGTTCCAAACTTCTTAAAACCACCTCCAAAGGTCAGGAATGACTTAAGGAGAGGTTCTAAAGTGTTTTAGAATTTATTGGAATTTTAATTATTTTTAATTATTTAAACTAATTAAATATTTATTTTTAATTAAAATTAAATTAAGCTTGAAATTGATGTCAAATCAAAGGGATTTTAATTTTTTCAGATTAAGGATTGAATTTGATTTGTTTGAGGTATTATTTGTATTTTTTTAATTTAATTTTGATTTATTAGAATTTTTGAAAATTTGTTAGGCTTAATTAAAGAATTAATTAACTAATTATCTTAATGACATTTAAAATCAGAGAAAATTTTTCTAATGTTTGTAGATGTTACTTAGTTAAGATGGTTCAAATTTCATGTCAATAGAAGATGTATCATATTTTCTAAAATTATTCTAAATTTTTTAGACATGGGTTTTTAATTATTATCCTTAGAATGTCATTAAGTTGGATATGTTTAAAAATTAAAGTGTCGAACCGTTACACATACAAATGTGCATTACATATACAATAAATTTTTAAATTTATGAGAGCCTAAACTAATTGCTAGTGTGTGCACACTAGACATGCAAGGGACAAAGTATAACATAAATAATAAATAATTAGATTTGTGAACAATCAAAACATGATTGTTCACTAACCACCTCCCCATCAACCCTATTCACTCAAGCCCAATCCATATTTAAAGTTTCAAGGAATCTCTCAACATTCAAATATTTAGTATATATAATTTAAAAATTAAAGTTTATATTTGAAAATAGGACAATTTCAAAATTTGGAAAAGATAATTTTAAAATAATTTTATAAATACATTAATAATTTAAAGATATTTCAAAATACAAGTTTTTTATTTTTGAAAATTATTTAAGTTAATATTTAATTAAATATTAATTAAACATTTAAATATTAAGTTATTAAAATATTTAAAATATCTTAAATTAATTCAAATTTTAAATTAAAATATCTTGAAATAATTATCTAATTATTTAAAATATTTCAAAATAAAACTTTTAATTTTGAAAATTTTTAAATTAAAATTAAATTAAATATTAAAGTAATTAAATTATCAGAATTATTTAAAATAAATTAAATTTTTAAAATTGAAATTAATTTTAAATTAAAGTAATTAAAATTCTCAAAATTTTAATGTATTATACATATTTTCTAATTTAAATTGAATTTCTTTTGAAATGTATTATCTCTTATTCTAGTCTCTTTATTTTTGTAATTAATGTCTGCCTATAAGTAATTAAACAAGCTACCACTTTTATTTATTTTTTTCTCAAAGCATCATCAATCATATTTGCTCAACCTAGATAATAAATGATACCCACATCATACTCCTTAATCAACTCCAAACACCATCTCAACCTTAGACTATGCTCTTCCAAGGTGAAAATATACTTAAACTTTATTAATCGATATAAATCTCACATCTGGCACTATACAGATAATGCCACCAAATCTTGAAAGAAAATATAATTATTGCCAGCTTTAAATCATGAGTTAAGTAGTTCTTCTCATATTTCTTTAACTGCACCGAAGTATTAGGCCACTACCTTTCCATTCTATTGCAATACAGACTCCAGACCCTTCAAAGAAGCATTAATATACATCTAGAGAATAGTCAACATGCCAGACACTCCTTGACCTTCTTAAATCTTTCTTCACACTCTGGTGCCCAATCAAATGGCATGGCCTACTAAGTCAACTTGGTCAAGGGATTGCAATATGTGAAAAGCCTTTAACAAACTTCTTATAATAGTCTGCCATACCAGAAAAACTATGGACCTTGGCCACTTATGTAGGCCTTGACTTATCTACTATAGCCTATATCTTCTTGGGGTCCACAGTAATCCCTTCCTTACTCACCATATGTCCCAAAAATTCCATAGAAGTTAACTTAAGCTTGTATATAGAGAATTTAGCATATAACTTTCCTTAAAGTCTCCAAAGTCAATCTTAGATGAACCGCATGTTCCTCTTCAGACTTTAAATACACCTAGACATAATGATAAAGTGGTCCATATAACTTCTGAACAATCTACCATCAATTCCATAAATACAAACGGTGCATTCATCATACTGAATGGCATCACAAAAAATATATATTGCCCATATCTAGTACTGAAGGTTGTCTTCACTATATCGTCAGCCTTCACTCTTAATTGATGATAACCTGATCTCAAATCAATCTTAGAGAATATAGTTACATCTTCCAACTAGTCAAACAAATCATCTATCATGAACAGTTAATACTTATTCTTCAATGTTACTTCATTCAGCTCCTAATAATCAATACACATCCTAAAAGATCCATCATTCTTCTTCACAAATAATACAAGTCTCTCCACGATGATCCACTTGGCTTGATGAAGTCTCCATTTAATAGCTCTTGCAATTGAACATTCAAATCTTGCAATTTTTTGGAGTATGCACTTGTAACTTTTCACAAATTAGAGCTCCTTTAATGTTATGTCATGAAATATGCGATTTAAGTGTAATAATATATAATTATGACTTTAAACATGAGTATGAAAATGTAAGGACTGTCATAACTATAAAAGTAGGGTAACATTGCATATATAAAACCCAATACAATTAATATTTTACTTTCCAATTATAATTTTAGAAGAATGTCTAAAATAATATTTTAAGACTTCTTAAGAACTATAAAGAATACTAAAAATGTCAGATTTATTCAATATGCCCAAAAATCATCACACATAAAACCATTCAATTTCTCATAGCAAAAGTGTCCAACATAGTATAAAATTTTACACGGTGAAAGAGTTATAAAACCTAAGAATTTTTTTTTGTCTATAATTTGTTATAAAATTAATGGAATTGAAATCAGAGACATGTGTTATAAGTTTACCTCCTTCTCAACAAAACCCTTAACTAGATTGACAGACGAATCTCGAGCTATGGCCTTTGAATCCTTCTCTTCTCTTTCTCTTCCCTCTTTTCTCTCTTCTATTTTCTATCTCCCTTTTCTCCTCTCTTCACTAGCAATAACAAAAGGTTAGGAATTATATATATATATATATATATATATATATATATATATATATATATATATATATATATATATAATTAAAATGAAATTAAAGGATTGTACTGTCACCTTATCTTGCCTTCTCATGTAAGGAGGCACAAAAAAAAGGAATTGGTTCTATTTTTTCCCCCAAATGGCCTGATTCAGACATTTTTGGGGTCCTCTAAATCATTTTTCAATATTTCAGACTCAATCTTGACACTTTTTGAGCTCAATAGAGCCTCTATGATTAATTTTGCATTGTTTTAAATGTGTAAATAATTTTGATATTCTTTACTGAGATTAATGCTCTAACTTCGTAGAATGTTGAAATTATATATATTCAAACTTTGTAAGATTCGACATCCAAAAATAGAGTAACTAAGCCATCACAAAAAATTGTCTTTATCAGGCACGAATCTAAATGCATATTATAATTGGGAACTTCAAAATTTAAATTTTGGACCAACCGAACTCCAATTTCAACAACTTATAGTCAAGCTAAACGTCTCGACAATACAAACCAAAGGACACAAAAATTAGTCCAAAGGAAATTAAACATTGAATGAATGCTTTGTAATTAAAGGAAAAATACAGGTCGTCCGATGAAGCACTCCAAATTTTCCCTAGAATTTTTCTATATTTATGGAGCATGCCACTCTAAAAATATATAAATAAGCCTCACATCTTGTATGAAGGGGACTATTTTGACTAGAGATTGGAGAGAGCTTCGAGGCTTCAAGGATTCTAGAGTTCCAACACAGACAAACTTTCATCAACCAGTTGCCATTGAACCCCTTCTGTTTGCTCAATTGCCAGCGAACCTCCTTCCATCTGCTTTACCACCACTGGAACTCCTTCCATCTGTTTGACCGCTACCAGACCAACGCCCCCCACCAACCTTGTCCTGGTCATCGACCCCACCAAAGCTCTGACTACTATTGGATCTCCACCTAGAAGCTGACGGCTACAGAACCTCTGTCTAGTTATTGACTGCCACCCGACTACCAACTAATACTGGACCTTCGCCCGGTTACTGCTAGATATCTACTTTGCCTCCACCGGATCTTCGCTCGGCCATCATCTAACACTGAATCTCTACCCAGCTGCCCACTACTGCTAGACCTATGCTAGGCCACCCACTGTCACCAGACCTAGATCCCACCACCAACCAATGCCAGACCTCCACTAGGCCATCGAACCTCCACTAGGCTGAACTTTATTGTGTTGCAAATCTAGGCCTAAGTGTTGTGATTTTGATGATAACAAATATTATTATTTCTTTTCTATTGATATTATTGTATATCTATTTTGTTTGGCATGCATACTAACCTTTCAGGTATACAAATTCATTTGCAATATAAATTAGCTCAATATCAGGTAGACTAGGGTTGAGTCTATCTATAATTTCAATTTTAATATATTTTTTACCTTTCTTGAGTCAAGTTATGTATTTGGTGTACCCTAAGCTAAGTAATCTTGCACACACACATACTTAAGGGAGTGAGTTGGTGAGTTAGAGAAATTTTTAAAAATTTGACCTAATCGTACATGACAATTTTGATTATACTAGACGATTAATTAAAAACAAGAAACTCAAATTGTGGCATCCTGTTAATTAAGAGTGATTAAATTAATCATACTGTATGATCCATATCATACAGCACGATCAATTCAAATTATGAAAACAGCCACCAATCACAATTTAGGCAATATTTTAAATTTCAAAATTTTACATTTCGTACATGACGATTTGAATCATCCTGGATGATAGAGGATAAGCATGCCTAAAATTTAATTCAATCCGATCGTATAGGATGATCGGTGACGATCGTCCTGGACTATAGAGAATATGCATGGGATGATAAGGGATTGCCACATATTGTACCAGATGAATACCATAATTTTTAACTAATCGTCTAGGATGATTGACCCTTTTTGTACTAGACGATAGAGAATTTTGTCGTACTGGACGAAGTTCAATAGTTTTATACTAATCGTCTAGGATGATATTATAATCGTCCAGGACGTTTCGTCTATTTCTCCTAAACTAGTCATACAGGGCAATGCAATTCGTATTGGCTGAAAGGGCTATTTCAAACTAATTTTATAGGATGATTAGTGCCACCAGATTGAAAATTAGGGCTTTTTTGATAGCTCTCTATTTAAGCTCTCATATTATCTTAGAGTTAATCTTTTGTTGTTGGGTTGATCTGAGGAGCATAGAGAAGGAAGAGAGAAGGGCTTTAAAATAGAGAGATCCCTATGAGGGGAAGTTATGAGGGATTCACAAATGTTGCTCCACATAAGGTTTCCACAATCTTCGTCAAGCTTCTTCCTTAGTTCCTTAGTGCCTCTAGGGAGACTTTCATCAGCATCAGATCCAAGGTTCTTTGCCTATTTTAGGAGGGAGTAAAAGGATTTTCAAGTTTTCTATCTACTCCAGGAGGGAGTAAAAGGATTCAAGGTACTTTGCCTCACCGGGTTGGAGGAAAAATTTTGTAAGGGCTTCTTCGACTTACTGTGGGGGCAAAAGGAGATACACTACTTTTAGTGCAATACTTATAAAGGAGGTTTTTGAGGAGTGGACGTAAGTCAAGTTAATCGAACCACTACAAATATGATGTGTTCTTTCTATTTACTTTTTCGCATTTAATTTTTGTATTATTCAGTGATTTGTTATGCGGTCAAAATCTCTAATTTTTGTTATTATGAAATTAGTGTTGCTTTAGCATAAATTGTTTGTTTTAAAATATTAAAAAAGACTTCAAAAAAATTTTCTTTGTCTTAATTTTTTTAAAATAACCAATTCACCCCTCTTGGTTTGCTTCAAGTTAGTTCATAAAGGTTTAACAACCCTCACGAATTTTCGTGCTGGACCTTCTTTCAATCGCTGCTACTAGAGTTCCAACTTTCGTTGTCCGTCCATGACATTATAAATATTCGAGTATCCATACGAAGTCTGATTGACTCTCCAAACTATTGCAGTTTTATCATCTCTAAAGTTAAGGGATGAGTCAACCTTTGTAACTCACTTAAGTATGGTGGAATCTCTTATCATAGATAAGGTCCTGCAATTTTTTTCCTTTATGAGTTTTCCATGTTAAATTTTTTCTAGTATTCTCTTACTTTTTCAACTATCTATTTGTGTATTAGATATTCATGCATCACTAAGACGAAAATTTTTCTCTACTACCACAAATTTATCAGTCCACAATAAGTATGAGTTTAAATCTTAAAGCTCTACTTAGAGGTCAAATGTAACATTTTTCAAATAAAAAGTTTTTTTTTATTATTTTTCAGTGTCATTTTGAAAATTTTTAAATATTTTTCATAGCGGTAATTTTCAAAATATTATCATAATTTTTCTGTAACTTTTGTTATTTAAAAAAAATTATAATGAGAAATAGCTTTTTTTACCAAATCATTATAAACTTATAGTCACAAGACACTTGTGAAATAAAAAAAAAAACAAAATTATAATAACTTCAAAATAATTTATTTTTTTATAATAATTATACGATGACTTTTAGTCATAATCACAAAATTCTAAAATAAATCTTAAATTTTTATTATTATTTTAATAAAAAATTTAAATTTATTTAAGCCGGGATTAAAATTTCTGAATGTATAAATAATATTCTTAGACGTTAAAAAAGATGTAATTTAAGTAGTTTTAATCTAACTAATAAATAAAAAAATAAAAAAAAAACTTGCGAGAAATCTGCAGTACGATTACGTATAAGAGGCATAACTGTTATTATTACGAAGGTTGAGGATAAATTGTGAAAAACGACTTCGGGCGTCGCATGCGAATTGGAGTCTGCTACTATAAAATGCTGATCGCAACTTCCCTAGTTCGGCGAGGGCACAGACCATAGGGTCGCTCATTTCTCCTCTCTCATTTCCTTTTTTTTTTTAAATCGGCGAGGGTTGATATGGCGGAGCAGCTTACAGACGATCAGATCTCCGAGTTCAAGGAGGCTTTCAGCCTCTTCGACAAGGATGGAGACGGTGAGGAATCCTTTATTCCGTCGTCGTAACTTCTCTTGTATTTGTGTTTCGTCTGGATTCGGATTTTTTCCTTCTGTGTTTGAGATGTAGGTTTAAGTAGACGCGGTCTGATATTTGTTTTTCGTTCGCTTAGCTGGATCTGATTCTGACAGGGGCTCAACGTAAGGGTTCTCAGATGCTTTGGCTTTTCTTCGGTATTTATGATTATGAAATCATTTATTCGGAAAGGATTAGGTCCGCTTATTGCTCGTATGATTAATTCTGCTTTTAGAAACGGTGTCGATCCTGATGTAGTTTTTGTTCATTTTTGTTGTTTTCGCGTTTTTGTGAACGTTTTGTGTTTCTGGCTTGATCTGCTTGCCTGATGCATTTTTGTTTGGTTTGTACTTGTATGGGGTCAATAATTCATACATAGGCACTTAGCAGCAACTTTTCTTATATTTTTATTGTATTGGATATGGTATATGCTTTTGTATCTTTCTGGTTTGACATGGATGCCGTACTTAATTTTCATTTATCTGTTAGCTTCTAGTGGAAATTTTGTGTTCTCCATTCAAATTTTGAGCAGAAGAAGTGAGGATTTTTAGATTCTTAGTACCTGCAACTGCCATAGCATCAACTTTCTTTTTAATTTCTGAGAGGTATTGAACCATTGTTCGAAGGATGATCCTTCATTTTCACATGGTGTAGCTCATTTTTAAGTTTTAGAAGGCGGGACCGATTTGTCGACTGGAGTCGACGAACGATCGTAGTCCAAATATCATGACTTGAATCAAGATTAAGGACATACGATAACAGGGAAGGTGCAATGGTAGAATACAAAGCAGCTGCGAGGTTTTGATCAATGAGCGTCCAAGTGTCAAAGAGAAGGTTAGGAGCAATGGTACCGTTGGAGTTCTGTGGTTGTTTGGCTGGTTTGGAAATGGCACAATTTAAGTAGACTTCAAAACCATTAGCACTGAACAACTTGAGGATTTGAGTCTTCCATATTGGGTGATTGTCTACAGTAAGCTGAACATTTACCATCCTTTTGACTGTAGTCATGACAAACTTGAGTTGAGAAGGAATAGAGACCTCACTCGTAGGAAGAAGCGAGTGAATAGAAGAGGAAGCCGAAGATGAGTTGGTCATGGTAAGAGCGAAGAAAGGAAAGGCAGATAAAAGAAAATTTCTGTAAAGTTTAACCTAATGCTCTGATACCATGATGATACCTGCGAAACCGAAGAAGCTACAGAGAGGAAGATGAGCACAGTAAAATCTGATTTCATTACTAATACTTTCTAACATATACAATGTTCTATATATCAGTAAAGAAAATAACATTCTGTAAGAGAGGAATGGCTGTGATTAAGTAGTCATATATCTAATGGCTAAAATCATAGTGTAGCAGAGCTTAGTGGAGAGGAACACCGTCTGCTTAATAAGTTTTATCACTTATCAATTGCTTTATTAGAAAATGCTACATTTGTTCCCTATTCTATTGTCAATTCGTAAATATTAACAACTGCTAGTATTATATGGCTGCTGAAAAGTATGTTATTCAGAACATTAAGGGGCTGTTTGGAAGCCAGATTTATCCTGTATTTGTGTGGTAAATACTGTCAATTGGTCACTTTTTATGGAATAAATCCACCGTCATTTTAAATCATGTTTCGACCCGTTCCTTTTTAAATCCCGATTTTACTAAAATCCGGCGTTTTGAGGTTTTACGGGATTCAGTGAATAGAAATGCACAAAAGAGGGGACAAAGAAGAGGGTTACTTAGGCCAAAGAGCTCTCATTGGGACTTTTTAGCTTTTTTTACCGCTCTCGTCAGTATTTTATTGTTGAGGATTTGTAGAATTTGGGTAGTATATAAATTTTTGTCATGAACTCTTTTCCTTCACTTGTTGCCATTTCCGTTGATGCCACCCCGGCACCCCCATCAAACTGAGCTCTTATCGTGACTTTGTGTTTAGCGACATGGAGGATTTCAAGAAATTGGGTAGGAGATAAACATTAGTTAATAAATATAAATTAATAATTTATGATCTTCGATTGTGTTTTTTATTTGCATAACCTTGGTATTCATTCAGCATCTTATAATTTGAGCATAAAGAAGTTATAATGAATGCGTTTCAATTTATGGACATATGCATGTGTTTTTTTTGGGGGGATTCTTTCCCTACTTTTCTTATATTGAATGATTTCGTGGTAATCTGTTGGAAAGTTTAAGTTGGAGCTGATTTAACTCTAGTACTAAGGGGCATGTTTGGCAAAAAGATATTCCCCAAAGCGTTGAAGTTAGTAAAAGTTGTGTTGTGAAAAATATGTTGATAGAGCCAACTAGTTTAGTTGATAAAAATTTTGGATGTTGTTGGCTAGTAATACATAAAAGTTTTGTTTTGCCACTCACGATTCCCTTAGAAAGCTATGCTGATTGTGACAATTCAATTCTCTTATGTATTACTAGCAATTGGAACTAGGGTTGCACTTAATCATGATTGAAGCCTTGAAAGATCACGAGAGAAGATTGTGATTTTCATTCAGGTTAGTTAAAATATGACTTGCATCATTAGATATGACTCACTGTAGAGATCATGACCACAGTAAGGTATTATTTTTTTTAGCAGTCATTTGGGAACCTTGTTTTTGTTTTCTTTAAAATTTATTATTTTTTTGGTGTTAATTTATATGATTTTTTTATTCACTCAAAGGAGAATTATTTTTTGGATTTTTTTAACGCTTTCCTTCCTTTAGTTTTTAAGGAGGGATTTACATACATAGCACTGAATTTTTATGCCTTTATTTATGTATCACCACAATTTTATGTCTACCAATATAACACCCTAGTGGCTAATTACATCAAAACATATGTTTGAAAAGATGTATTTTACTTTAGACAATACAAGTTATTTTAATGTGATTCAGAAAATAGTGTGTTATATACTTAAATATAGAAATTTAAGTGTTAGACGTGTAAATACATAAGAATTCATTGATATGTACGTAAATCTCCCATTTTAATTCTTTCCATGTGGATTCAATATTTGTTGGTAGTACTTACTGGATGGAACATCGTTTTTTATTAGATTTATGTTTGAGTGACATGGACCTTAGTGGCGTGCAAATGTTTTTCCACATTTTGAAGGCAATTCTTGTGAATGGATCTGCTTCTTGAACCTGTTATTACACTTATAGGATTTTTAGATGTTAGCTTGTTCGTTAGTTGTTTTTAAAGAGCTCATTCTTTTATTTGGATGTTTCTTTAATGAACTTTATGTTTTGCTTACTATATTACTCCTATGTTCTTTCACTATTAATTTTCCTTAAATCATTCTTGTTGTAAATGAATAACTTACAAATATTTTTGTTATTAGTTTATTATGTTGAAGAATATCTTACAAGTAGTTTTTTTTTTCCTTGTTTGTCTTTTTATCTTTTTTATGTAGCAGTCTTTTGTTGTACTCTCTCTGTCCCTTCCCTTATTGGCATGCATTCTTAAAATCAATGAATATAGATTTTTATACTTAAATGTTTTATTATTTTTTTGTCCTTTTTAAATGTTTATATGACCAACTATTGATCGCTCTGCGCTAAAGTATGCTACCGCATAAGTTGGAAATGCAGTAAGGATCAGGATGAATTGTGGAGTTCCTCTGCAATATACAAACTTCCAAATTTACTGGTTTTTCTTTTTTTTGGGAACGAATATGCCCGAAACATATCTGAAAAATAAGTTTTAGGCTTTTACTTTAATCCTTTTTACCGCACAAATCACATTTCTGAAACCATCACCTAAGTAATATGCAAAAACTTATAAATACTCTCAGAAGTTCTGCTGGCTGAGGTGCTAACCAATCCTTAATACTTGCATGGTAAATAAGTTGTATAGGCATTCTTAAAATGGTTTAATCGTTATAATGAGCTAATTGTCCATAAAATTATACAAAGTAAAATTTTTATTTAAACTTATGCAGCCTTTAATTAAAGATGCAACAAAAAAAAAAAATTATTGATGTTGCAAATGATGCAAGTCATAATAATTAAAGGATTATCATTTGTTTATATTATTGGAAGGGGCTTTTTAGTCATTATAATTATATTTGTATTCTTTAAATAGATGAGAAGGATTAGGGTTAGGGGATCTTTTGTTGGATTTGGGATTTCTCTTAGATTTGCTTGGGCTCTAGCTGCCAGTTAAGGATTGGGAGAGTCGAATCTTCCTCTCGAATTGAAGATCCATTGTATCTTGTTTGTTTCCTTTCATTTTTCATCAATTATCAAATTTCTCTAGTGTTTTTCCATGGGATTTATCTCAAATTCTGCTTGAACTTTGCTGAAATTTTAAAATTTAGCCAAGCTTTTTTTGATTTCTGCACGTGTTTCCTAACAAATTGGTATTGGAGTGTTGGGTGGAAAACAAGCTGTTTTTAGATGTTTTTGCGATTGGAGCCTAGTTCCAATTAATGACAGCAAAGATGATGGATGCGTTGGAAGACGAGATGAAACAACTCGAGATCGACGTAGAGGAAAAATATTTCGGGGTGGAGGGAAGATTCTCAGCCATCGAGAACCGCTTTGGAAACTTTGAGGATATGATGAAAAATATGCTTGAGATGCAGTTTAAAGCATCACCAACAATTCCTTTGGTTGAACCAATAAGAAAGAAGATTAAGGAGGACGATGATGAATTGGAGAGTGTTTTCCTTTAAGGATTGCCACGTGAGGCTCTGTTGGTGGGTGGATTGGGGTATTCCGAAGGGAGAACAACAAGGTGGAGAGAGACCGAACCTTTTGGGAGACTGCTCGGGCATGGAGAGAGGTGGAATGTAGACGAGCATAGTTGGGGAGAGCCATGGGGTCCAACTCAACAAAGGGAGGAAGGAAGGGAATTACACCACCTTTATACGGGAGAAGCCAACGGAGTAAGAAACCATTGGGGTATGGATGCGAGATCAAGGAAGCTAAAGATGCTGGTCTTTGAAGGAGAGGATGCTCAAGGTTGGGTGTACTTAATGGAACAGTACTTTGTTATTAAGGAACTGACTGAAAGAGAAAAACTAATGGTGGCGGGTCTATATTTGGAAAATAAAGCTTGATGCTGACATCCAACCATCCATGCCTATCCGAGGAGGAGCTGAAGATCGACGGCCGTGATCGTCCTACGTTATCTTAAATTTTATTTGTAATTTTTATTTTTAATTATGCAATTTTCATTTTTACCCTTATTTAAGGGTCTTATCTTATGTAAGCCCAATGGGCAAAGTTGTCTTTTCATTTTCTTTTAAGGCTTATATATAGAGGCTCTTGCTCTTGTATGAGATCAATGATAAATTATTAAGAAAAGAAATTTTGTTTGCACTTGTGTTCTTTGGAGAGAACTTGGGTGAACTTCCTATGGGAGGGAAGTGGAGTATCCACCAGCCATAGGATGGGTCCGAGCTCGTGGCGTGAAGTCACTTGGAGAAGGGCAATGTATCACCCGTCAATCTTCGGAAGAGTCTAAGGCTCGCAGTTTTATCTTTTATCTTTTGTTTTTGTTCCTTCTTGTTGTTCTTAGTCGTCATTTTCATTCTCTCCCTACTTCAACCAAATCGGCCCTAGCTCCACCACCACTTATGGCCAAGCCTCAAACCATCGGCCCTCCACTTGGTTTCCTCCCATCTCCACTTGCCATCAAGTCTTTTCTAAATTAGTTTTCATATTTTAGGTAACTATCTTGATGATCAAATTCAAATCTATTTGAATTTGAATAGTTGCCTAATTTATCAATCCTATTTTAGGAAACTTGCTAATTCATAGCCTATTTAAATTTTGAATTAAATTGGAATGAAATCTTTCATTCCAAATTTAATTTATTAATTTAGGAAAGCTTTGAATCCCACATTAACTTCCCAATTAATACCTTCCATATTTAGCCCCTTGTGTTTTAGGAAAGGATTTGAATTCAAATTCAAAATAATTTGAATTTCAAATGCTTTCTAATTGAGCCTATGCCCTTGAAGAAAATAATCATCAATCACCCTAAACCTGAGATTAATTCTCAGATTTAGTCATTAATTACAATTCATTGCTTGGTCCACATTCATTGAACTTGGACACAACTTTCCCCCCTCTTTAGGCCGGCCCACCCCTCTCTCCTTCCCATTATTCCTTGCCATTAATGACTCCCTAATCACTCCCTAAATTTTAGTTAATTCAAAATCAAATTGAGAGTGATTTAATCCAATCAATCCTAATTGGAAGTTATTAATTAGGCAAGCCATTAAACCCTCACCTAATCCCTCTCCTTCCCCCTCATGCCACCGGCCCACCCTCTCACTTTCTCTCTACCCGCAACCCACATCAAATCCTAGCACCTAAGGCTAAACTTATTCTACTGTTGTTTAGATAGTTCCCAAAGGCTGTCACGAGTTTTTCCTGCATTGTGACCTACTGTCCACCTGGTTGGTAGATCCCTGATTGCTGTCCCCCATCCAGAAGTGCCAAAATCAGCTAGGAAAGCTGTCCAAGGAGGCCTCCCAGCTGCTATCCAACTGATCGGATAATTACAGGTTGCTGCCATCAATTTTGTTCTACATCAAAGCCCTAACCTGGTTCCAATGGAGGGAGGCTAGGTATCCGATCAACTCATGAATTTAAGATGTGGTTGTTGGAACGTTTCTGAGCCATTCGGAAAGGAGACTTCCATGAGTAATTTTATGCCCTAACTCAGAAAGGGACAATTATGGAGTACTGGAAGAAATTCGAACTGTTGTTGAGGAGACTGAGGAAATCTCTGAGGAAGGATTGAAGAGGAATTTCATGAAGGGGCTTAGGGATGACATACGGGCAGGGCTCAAGGTATTGAGGCTTAGGGGATTGAGAGAGATGATTGAGCTTGCTAAAAGGGTGGAGGAAAAATTTAGGAGGGAAAAGTCCAATAAAAACAATATCATGGGAGGGGCCTGCAGGAGTATCTATACAACTCTAACACCAAAAACCTAGATAATATCCTTTCAGAGAGAAGCTCCTAGGGAGAAGAGCAATGGAGTTCGCCTGGGAGGCAACTTCAAGTGACTCACAGAAGCAGAGGTGCAGGATAAATGAGCAAAGCGATTATGTTTCAGATGTGATGAGAAGTACATGTCGGGGTATAGGTGTAAGGACCAAACAATTCAGGTTCTCACCGTTTGTGATGACGAGGAAGTTGAGGAGGGAAGTGGGAGGAGGATTTTTGGGGACTTGATAATGGAGCTGATGGTGGAAGGGAGAAGGATGATGATTAGGGGAGATGCAGGACTCTCCAAAGCCATGGTGTCTTTAAAAATCATGGTAAGAGCCATAAAGGAGGTGGGAGGAGGATTTTTGGTGGAGGTACGAGTTTGGAGGTGATCAGAGTGGAGGAAGGGGGGACATCGCTCTTTCAGTAATGGCTGGTTATACAACAATTCAGTGAGATTTTTCAGCCACCTAAGGGGTTGGGGACAGAAGCACGCCATCACGCTAAGGGAGAGGGTATCACCAATCAGTGTTAGGTCTTACCGCTACCCCCATATCCAGAAGGATGAGGTTGAGAAGCTGATACGGGAGATGTTGGAGGCAGGAATCATCAGGCCAAGTGTGAGCCCTTTTTCTAACCCAGCTCTATTGATCAAGAAGACTGATGAAAGCATGAGCCCTTTTTCTAGCCCGATTCTTTTGGCCTCACATATTTGCTATTGCCAAAAAAGCATTTGACCTACTTTTACATGATCAAGCTATGCACCTTTCAACTCTTGCACATTTTTATGATTTTGTTGTTCAATGCTATCATGATTATTTTTAGTTTCTTTACAAGAGAGGTGACAATAAGAACAACAATAATATCAAGCCTTTATCCCACTATGTGCGGTTGGCCACATGAATCTTTTTCCTCCCTTGTGTATTGTTAAGAGCCAAATTCTCATTTAAATTTAATAAAAAAATTCAATTTCTAATATTTTCTAGCCAAAGGTTTTTAGGTCTACCTCTACAAAAGAGGTGAAAATGAAAAATAAAATAAAATTGGCTCAGGATAACCTTTAGTCAGATGGGAGTCAAATTTGTGAGGGTTTTTGCTTAGAGATAAGTGTATCTTGTTTCGATTCGTCATTGCACTCATGTTAAAATAAATGTTAAAATAAATTTAATTACTGTGACATTCATCCTAATTAAATCTTAATTTTTGATAAGGACATCTTGATCTATATTTTTTTTTGATGAAAATAAGCAATTACACTGACTTAACTGTACCGTGGTTTTTTCTAAGGGATTGTTGACTTAATATTTCCTTTCTGCAATCTCATTTGTTAATGCAATTCAGCTTCTTTGCACTCCAAAAACTTAACCAAAAGATGCCTACCGTGGTTCACAGCAGCATTATTAATTATGGCTTATTCGCTTGTGTTTCTACAGGTTGCATTACCACTAAGGAGCTCGGAACTGTAATGAGATCTCTTGGCCAGAATCCCACCGAGGCAGAGCTACAGGACATGATCAACGAGGTTGATGCCGATGGCAATGGAACTATTGATTTCCCTGAATTTCTTAACCTGATGGCTCGCAAGATGAAGGACACCGACTCCGAGGAGGAGCTCAAGGAAGCCTTCCGCGTGTTCGACAAGGATCAAAACGGTTTCATCTCGGCCGCCGAACTTCGCCATGTCATGACTAACCTCGGCGAAAAGCTGACCGACGAGGAGGTTGATGAGATGATTCGCGAGGCTGATGTTGATGGAGACGGTCAGATCAACTATGAAGAATTTGTCAAGATCATGATGGCCAAATGAGAGGAGCTATATTTATCTGCATACGAGTACTACTTCTGAATGAATTTCCCTTCTTTTAGGTAGCTTTATTTGCTTAGCTGCAGTAGTTCTTCGGATAAACTATAGTGTGTTTTGTGTTGCGAGTTTGTGATTTGGCTTTGAGATTTTCTTATGTTGATCGGTCGTAGTTTTCACTTTGTTTGTTGTGCATGCTTTTAAGGTCTGAAATCTATTATTGATTGGTATATTTAGGGTTTTTGGTAAAAATAAGGCATTTGGTTTAATACTTTCTTAATTGCTAATTTTAGCTGCTTTTAATTAGGTTAGTTACTCCCATTAGTCTGTACTAATGAAGGCTTGATTTGAGATAATTTTATTATTATTATATTTTTTAAGCTGTTATCTTAATTTTTATTTGATCATTAATTTTTTTTTAAATTATACTAGAAAGTTATTTTCTATAATAATTAAAAATTTAATTTATCTGAAAAATTTTTATAAAGCAGTAATGTAGATTTTGCTTAGTAGCCTTTAATATCTTCTGCATTGCTGAACTGTACTTAATCCTATGAATAATTTGCATGGGAGTAATCTATGCATTCAAGGTTTTTACACCTTTTCTCATGGACGAAAGTGGATTAATTGGCAAGATTTCATTTTGTTACACAGTAGCACCATTAGAATCTTATGTTATTTTCGAACTTTATCTTTGGGACTAAAATAAAAACGAATTCTTAATGGGAACTATTTGGGACAATGACCTAATTAGGAAAGTGGATGGATTAAATTTGGTTTATGTTAAAAAAGATAAGAGATTTCTCTAAAATAAATTGATTAGAAAATATTAGAAATATTTTTTTTAATTATATTTAAATAAAATTTTGATTTTTAACGGGTTATAACGCTCATGAAATGTCTTACAAGATTGTATAATAGATACAATAATAGAAGACTAATAATTAATCAATTTTTATGTTACAATTCAAATCAATTTAACTAGTAAAAATATGATTATTATAACAAAATAACATTAAATAGCTGTCGTTTATTACAATAAACATCAAACTTTTATCCCACAATTCTCATTTAAATGGAAAAGAAGCAAAAGTTTTAGCTGAATTCTTCGTTGAAATTATTAAACAATAAACCAAAACTAGTTTCTATGCTTATTACAGGCATTTTTCCTACAAAATTCTGCTAGTTTTTGCACCTAAACAATATTATTGTTCATATAAATGAATATGTACAAGAAAGCTAATTATACAATACTTCAAAGTAGAAGCGCTTTTAAAAGGTTAACATCCTTGAAAATAAAGTACCAGTTCTGTAATTAAAAGCGAATTATACTCATATAAATCTCATTCAAGACTGCTGTTCTCAGTAAGTTGCTGCTGTTCGATGAACTGGAGAACGAAGAGAAGCTAAATAAGCAGCATCTGCCTTGTCAATGCCATCAAATAGATAACTAAAAGGTGGCATTTTTATGTACTTCCCGGAACCTGAAGTTATCTTCAGATTTCCCTCTTCCCAGACCACTCTTCCTCCTGAAATTGTCACCTCCACTTTGCCCTGAAAATAATCCCCATCAGGGAAGCTAATAATGCATGAGAGGAAAATTTTAGGAGTCTGAAAAAATTTTAGACAGCTAATCTCATAAAGCCAACACATTCTGGAATAATCCTATGCAAACAGAAATGAGTTTTGATAATCTGTGCCCGACATGGGACATGGGCTGTTTGGTTGGAAGCATTAAGAGTGTATCGCATTTCTTTTCCCTGGATCACTATTTTTTTGTTTGATTTGCAAGAAATAAAATAAAATAAAATAAAAAATTGAGGGATTTAAAATACCTTAAAAAACTCTTATTTATTTGGTGCAGACTTGGGACGTGTAACTCTCTACATCCGGAATATAGTAAAATCGCGCCACGTGTAACCCGACGACCCCACCATTTCTATGTAGCATGTTTTTTTCCACTTACCGCGCATTTGATTTGAAGCCACCCAAAAAACTAATGCATTTTAAATGCATGCATTCCATAAAAGCATCCATTATTTTGTAATTCTACAATTTATGTACAAAATTTTCCTTGAAAGGTCCAAGAAATGTGGAGCCTTTAAAAGAAAAGGAAAAACAAAAGAACCAAAAGGCACAGTATGACCACCAAAAATACAGCAGCGGTTCAGTAAGTACCAACAAAAAAAGCATACTAAAGAGAATATAAACAAAAAGAAACAAACCAACATACTTGCATAAATTTTAAACTTCAAACATTGATATTACGTAACTGGGAACCAAAACTTACCTTCCCAGTTTTCCCCTCATACACATTAGTATCAGATCTAGAATGGTGAGAAATAGCAGATATTCTGAAGCTTGCATTAGGGTTGAGTACAATTATATCAGCATCAGAACCTTCTAGAATTGCTCCCTTTCTAGGATATATGTTGAATATTTTAGCACTGCAAAGAGAATTATTAATTAGTTCTATATATGTGATTCACACAGATGCTCATTCTCCATATTAACATGCAGTAAATTCTAGAAAAGAAATTCTGACAAAATTAAGAGAGTTATCATACCATTCAGTGCTTGTTATACGCACATAATCTGTTACAGATATTTTCCCAGACTCCTGAAATTACAATGTTTGTAAAGTATTAATGAAGATCAAACCCAAATCTTTCATTGGCACTATAATGTATAAATGGAACCAGCTTGTTTTATTTGAAGCAGATCTGAAACAAATCAGCTCACCACCATTGTCTCCCAGATAAGATGCATCCTTTCCTCTATACCTGTGTTTTAGATAAATGAGGTTAAAAGAAGGGCCTAAATTCAATCACAAAGTAACATAGAGATGATACGATCCATAGATTCTGCAACATACCATTAACGCCATTCGGAATTTTTCTGAAGTCGCCATACCCAAAGGCCTTTTGTGTTGAGTTGAATGTGCAATGATCGGTTCCGACAAGCTGCACCACATAAGAAAGATTTTTTGAAGTTTCTCAACTCTCACAAATTTAGAAAAACTAGTGGAGTATATTACGTAAGAAATTGAGAATTGGAAGTTGAAGATGAAAAAATTTGCTTGTAAAATAATAAGTCATCAAAATTTAGCTCTATGGGGTAAAATAAAAGAGTATATCACACTACCTACAATTAGTCTTTTTCAGTAAGCTATGTTTTCTGTTTTGCAGTTACAAAAGTTTGGAAAGTTTTAACAAGTTTTCACTTTATTGCTTCATTTCTCCAATAAACGAGAATATATATAACCCATGGGCTGTGCTCAACAGAAACTTTGCCAACTAGAAAGAAGTGAAACAGGGAAATACTTCAGAGTGCTTTTAAAGGGATTTCGGGGTTATGAAAGAGTTATTAATACCTGCAAAATTCCTGTAGCAAGTGCATCCTGGAGGGCTTTGTCATGTCCCGTTTTCCTTATTGGAGGACTCATAACATATCTATTTGAAGGAAAGAAACGAGCATTACTATCATGACCACTCTTCAGAAAAAAAAAAACGCAAAATAAAAATAAGTAAGGTTCTTGCTTTGCAGCAGTTGTGAAGTCGGAGTCCCAAAGCCCTGATTCATCAAGGGTCAAACCAGAAACTACAGGTTCACCAATAACCCTTTGACCTGCAACTCTCAAGCGAATTGAAGAATTAATATAGAGTGAAGAAACATTATCAAAAAATAAAAGTATACTAGCAGAGAATGCAATTATAGAAAGTTCCATCAAGAACTGACTTCAATTAAAATATATTGGCAAACAAAAAAATAACCAAGGAAAGGAATGGTACTTGAATAACAATAGAATTTGAATACTTCAGAAAGAAGTATATAGAAGATATCCTTCTGCACAACTCAATACTAAATTGGTGTAGGTCTATAATTGCTAATATACTGACTGGTGGGAGATAGGAGGACAGAAGTATCTTCCAACAACAACAAGCTTTTATCCCACTGTGGGATTGGTTCCATGAATCCTTTTTCTCCATTGTGCCATGTTAAGAGTCAGATTCTCATTTAAATACAATTAACAACAACAACAATATCAAGCCTTTATTCCATTATGTGGGGTTGGCTACATGTCATTTTTCACCATTGTGTCCTATTAATGTTCAAATTCTCATTAATTATAATGCTCTTGACACATCGACGTACTCCATTTCACAAATGGATGGCATTTGAGCAATTTTGTGCAACGTTGAGGGGCTTTGAGCTCATCATGAGCAACATCGAGTAGTTTCAAGCCCATTATGCATGACATCAAGTCCGTTGATTGTTGTTCTCGCATGCTTGCTTGAATCAATTTCAGATGGTAGCTGGAGATCGACAAAGAAAAATCTAGACTGTAAAAGACCCTAAGATATCCTGCATCATAAAGCCAAGTTCCCAACTTGCAAGTTCACTTGCCATTAACTTTCTCTTGAGCTGGCCCGACAAACTCAATGACCTAACTAAAGATTAGCAATTCATTTTCCAGCTACTAGTGCCTATTTGGTATGATCAAATAAAAAGGGCTCTCTGCTTTGAGGTGCATCACCTGTCACATCTAATCAAGAAATTAGACCAGGAGCCATTTTTGTTTGAAGAAAGATAAAGCAGCTCACGCATCTACAAGGGAAAATGGCACTAAAGATACTAAGGCATAATAGTATCCATGCCCAATATATTATCCTGTTTATCAAAGCACCAATACTCGGTATACTCCAAGCAAGCAATTTCATACCTTCAAATTAGTTGTCAAGTCTCTGGATTCATAACTATAACAAAACCAAGAAAGTTATGAGCATATGCCAAATAAATAAACCTTAAAATACTAAAACATTGTTACGGAAAATCACAATGTAATGTCACAAAGATGCATGGCATAGTAGTATATAGCAAGAAATGAAGTAATCTTCTAAGAAAGAATTTGTGACCTGATTTTCTAGCTTTGGCAATTTCCTCCATGGCATCGATGCTCATCACATGAACAACATACAGTGGTGCATTAATAAAGCTAGCCAACCGAATTGCCCTGGCAGTTGCTTCACCTTCCAACTACAATAGAAACTTCAAATTCTGGATCAATTCCAATAAAAACAAGAATTTGATGATAGCTAATTAGATAAATCGCAGTTTTGTTCCTTGCTTTCTCTTGACCAAATAGGATGACAGTTTTTTTTTTCCACTGAAGAACTATTCAAGTCCAGTCAACCGTTTACACTTAGTGGACATTATTAATTTAGTAAGCTGAATGACCGAGTAAGTGTAGGCTCCCATTAATACTCTCTGGAAACTACGAGAATAAATATGTCTGACTCTCGACAATACTGCCGTTTCCTCTCTCAATGCTAGACACATGACATCGATACTTGACTCTCAACATCCTAATATTAATCATGCTAAGCACAAAACCTCTTAAGATAACTTATTATTTCTTAATTACACTTAATATTCTATTTATTCAATTTATATACACTATTTTTAAAATTTAAAAATTACAATAGTGCATCCAACTTATATGTGTCCTATATTTTTAATAATTGACCTGTTTGTTCATGTCGAGTCGTGCTCGTGTCATAATGTCCGTGCATCATAGGAGGGAAGAGACAAATTGCTAAAACATAGTTGTTGCATATGATAATCTAAAACATTTTTGCATATACATGATCTGTTAGACGGAAAACAATGTCAATCACAGGGAGGTATGATGTAGATACCATGCAATTGGGGCAGATATAAAAATAGAAATAGGTAAAGACAATTATGTCTTAGGAAACCGTCTATACAAAATTTTTATATACATATGTAACATTTTGCATCTTCAAGAAATAAGAATATGAAACTGAAGTAATGCAAAAGTCATGAAAAATGCAAGTTGCTAAGTTGTAATATATATAAGAAAGAAACATCAATTGTATGTACGAAAGAAAAAGCTCACTCGTGGATTAAGACAGTTTTCAAAGTTAACAAAATAATCAGGCTAAATCAATGGTAGAAATTAAGATTCAAATAGAAATATCCGTCAATGCATTACCACAGGAGGCCTTGAAAGTGCATGCCCCTCTGGACCAGTTATTCCGAGATCAAAGATCCTCTTCTGCCCTTCAGCAACAGCATCTCCATTTTCAGCATGGACCATGGCTAGCGCACCTAGAGACTTGCACTTTTCAAGACCATGAAGTAAAAGCTCGTCATTGATCATCAATGCTCCTTTGTATGCCATAAAGAATTTGAAAGAATTGATCCCTGGTACATGTACGAAAACAGTGAAGGTAAATATAATCATCGAGTACAAATCAGTAGGTTAAATTAATATTGCAGAGTAAGCAAAAAACAAGCTAGTGAATATAAAACGGAAAAATAATTCTCAACAAGAAAAATGTTCTAACCATTTTCTTTGACCATGAGTTCCATTTCCTTTGAAACTGCTTCATCCCACTTGGTTATGGCCATATGGAAACCATAATCCATGACAGACTTTTTGGCTTTGTCCACGTAAGATGCAAAACCAGCAGATAAATTCCCATTAATTGGAATAACAAAGTCAATATGCATTGTTGTCCCCCCTGCCAGTGCAGCAGCTTGACCAGTGTAAAAATCATCGATTGTCCCAGTTCCCATGAAATCCATCGCCAAGTGCGTGTGCGGATCAATTCCACCTGTCACAGTTGTGCTTCTTTGTATAAGAAAACCCCATTCAACACCAGAGAATGATATCCAAAATAAATTCACCTTAATCCTAATAAAAATAAATTATAACTGGTATAAACAAACAAATTTCCAATGCAACAGAAAACAAGACCTGGCATGACATACTTCCCAGTAGCATCAATAACTTTCACATCATCACCAACCTGCCATGGCATTTGGTTTATCAGATATTTCTATGCCAAAAAAAAAAAAAGTAAAGAGGATTGAAAGATCAGTACAAAAAAAATGGAGGATTTAATTATCTCTCATTAACATTTTGTTACTAAATTAGTGCCTTCATTGTTAAAGACACCAAAACAGTATGCGTAGGGGACTAGGGATCAAAGGGCAGAAAGAATACATGAAGATGAGAATTTGGAAATGACCATGCGAAAAAAGAAAACAACCTAGATTAATGATGAAAGATGAAAAGATGGGATTGATATCAGCATTATAACAAATCAAGCCCGAGACATTTCAATAACACGCTAACATGGCAGCCAGGAGTTGACCTATAATTGAAGGAAGGATTGTTAACAAATGAAAGCCAAAACTTTTGAGATCATTTTGTCCATGCTGCATCATAAAAAATAAGCAGGTTTTATAACGAACTTACAAAAACTAAGTAAACCTAAAATCCAAAAAAAAAATGAGGATGAAGATTACAGTTCTAGAAAATTAAAACAAAAATAAAAGCCCTAAAATGAAGACACATTATTGCAATGCATGGTTTCATCTACAACCAAGAATGGGTATATCTTCCATCTAAAAAAATAATTCCTGATATTTTATTATAACCAAACTATCTAGGGACCCTAGTTTTTTTGGGTACTCTTAGCATTGTTGCCGCAATACATACCATTATAGTGAGCATAACAAAAACAACAACATCAAGTCTTTATTTCACTAATATGGGGTCGGCTACATGAATCCTTTTTCTCCATTGTGTCCTGTTAAGAGTCAAATTCTCATTTAAATCTAATAAATAAAGATCATTTCTAATATTTTCTAACCAAGTCTTTTTAGATCTACCTTTACCTTTTTTAACATAAGTCAAATCTAATACATCGATTTTCCTAAGGCCACCGTTTTATGTGACAAAACCATCTAAGGAGACTCTTTCTAATATTATTTTCCACTCGAGCTATTCCAACCTTTTCACATATATGCTCATTTCGCATCCCGTATCTAAGAGTAAAGCCACTCATCTACCTAAGCATGCTCATCTCTGCAACACTTAACCTAATATTTTTAATGGCCAACATTCTGCACCATAAAGCATTATAGGTCTAACCACCATCTTATAGAATCTTCCCTCAAGTTTGAGGGGGACTTTTCTATCACACAACAAGCCTGATGCATTCCTCCAATTCAACCATCCAACTTGAATTTTACTAATAATATCTTCATCTATTTCACCATCACTATGAACAATGAAATAAACAATAAATGTATAACTTCCATCGTAGACCTACATGGCATGAACCTAAATTGATTTTGAGAAACATTGGTATCACACCGCAACCTATGCTCCATAACTCTCTCCCACAGTTTTAAAGTAAAATATATATTTAATTCCTCTATAATTCGCACAATCTTGTGCATCACCATTATTCTTAAAACTAGGAATCAACACACTCATTCTCCACTCATCTGATATCTTTTTAGTCTTCAAAATAATATTAAAAATTTTAATAAGCCAAAAAATTTCTACATCCCCTAAGCATTTCCACACCTCTATTGGAATATCATCAGGTCCAACAACTTTTCCACACTTCATTTTCTTTAAAACTTCTGTAACTTCAATTTTACTAATATGTCGATAAAAAAAAATCATTATTTTCATTTAGGGTCTAAGATCACTAAAGTCAATCGCATTTTCATAATTTTCATTGAAAGAGTTTAGAAAAATATCTCATCCACATTTATTTAATATCTTCTAATAAAAGCACTTTTTGATCTTCATCCTTAATACACTTTACTTGAACCGAATCCTTACTACTATTTTATTAATATTCTTTAAAAGCCTCCATTTAATCCTAGAACAACATTTTACTTTATTTTTTATTTTCCACCCCTTCAACTTAAAGTCAAAACTAATAAGTGGCATTAATTATATAAATTTTCACTCGGAATAATTTTATAATATTTGCAATCTAAATGATCTATTTTTCTTATAAAAAAAATAATCAATTTGACATTGCACCCGGGCGCCGATGCAGCGGCCCTTGCACACACGTCGCTGTATTAATGCCATACAACACCTCGTTTCCAGAGAACACCCTAACATTAACACAATGTATTAAAGGATTCATGTCATGATTATTCAATAAATTTTACGTTGGTTGTCGACTACCTAACACAACCTTCCACTTTTTCATACAAGACTTGGGACTTGGCAACATCAGTGTTCATTATAGTGAGCATAACAAGAATAAAATAAAGCTATGCAATTAAATTGGTTTTTCAGAGACCCATGTTCATTTGATACAGATTTGCCACGACCCAAAGTATAAACCATCATGTCAGTAGTCCACTAGCACCAGTGACCATATCCAAACCAATGGTTCATAAGAGTTCCATGAAATAGTGTAAATAAGACAACAGACACAAAACATAAAAAAAAGAAGACGAATTATAGCAATAAGCTTATCCTATTCAAGCTTGGCCTCATCTTTCAAGAAGGTAACCCCACAAAACAAAAAAGAACAGAAGATGAATGTTTCCAACAAGTTGCAATCTTTCTCCACTTTTTTCTTTAAATTAATACCAAATACTGAAAAAAAATATAATAAAAAAGCATATTTTCATCTCTGATAAGAAAGATCCTGAAATACATACCAACTGCACTACAACAAAATTCACACAAAATAAAACAACTTTTGGTTCACATAGCAAACAAAATGTTACATGAAATTACAATACTCCCCAAGAAAATTCAGATTTAAAAATAAGGCCATATCATCTACCCATATGGCAGTTTATTTGGCAAAATTCAAATTTCGTAGTTATTCCAAAAACGTTGTACTAAATTAATGACTTGCACAGATTTTCATCCAGATGAAATGCCTTTTTTCTATGTGAAATCCTTTATATTATAGTGGAAAAGAAAAAAACTTGTCTATGACAATTCTAATGCCAACGTTAAAACCTTATATTCAGGTCAAAGATCTTAAATTTGAAAAAAAAAGAGCTTGTATATAATAAAATCTTATATCCAAAAATATTAGATCTGATGAGACCTTATATTTGAATCAAAGTAATTATAAGTAAAACACCTTAAAAATATATTTGATTAAAATTAAAATTGCTTAAAACATGTATATCTAATAAAAAGATATATATATTTCTTATAACACTAATTAGGGTAAGTGATGCCCTTAGATGGAAAGCTTATATGGACAAATCCTATAACAATAATTAGTAATTCACATTTCAAAAAAGGCCATATCACCTACCCATAACCCATGTGACAGGTTATATGGACAAATTCATATTTAGTAGTTATTAAATAAACGGATGTGCCAAATTAATGACTTTGAAGGATTTCCATATTTGGGTCAATTACCAAATAATGAGTGAATCAAGTTATGGGACTGTTTGGTATAATATTTTAGATAAGATCTACGCAATATTTAGAGGCTCTTTGGTTTGAAGTAAAGTGGGTGTAAAATATTCTTTTTGTATGAGTTTTGAAAATATTAATGTTTGATTCGATAAAAAAGGAATGTAGTGTAAAGTATTCTAAATGTAGTGTGAAGTATTCTAGTTAATTTTTGAGGAGAAAAAAAAAAAAAAAACTCGTCTAGTTTTGACCAAATTCCTTTTTGATCGCAATCAAATTGCCTTGTCATTGTTGGCCTTCGTCGCCACCCATCGCCACCCGCCACTGCCAACAACCATCGCTGCCATCATTGCCATTTTCGGCCACCAACCAACACTATATTTAGACTTTACACTACCTTCATTTTACTTCTAGCAAACAAAAAATATATATATCTGCATTTATTTTCCACTCATACAAACAACTCCGAAGGATTCCATTGACGCTACATTATTTTTATATTGCATTCCTTTTTAAGCCAACCAAATAGCCCCTTTGCTTCAATACTGCCAAACAGTCTGTTGGGGATTGAAAGTCCTGTTTTGATAAATCCAATTACAGCACAGGTATTGAAATTAAGTCTCTAAAATTTTATTTAGTGGGATTTACATTTTGCTTAAATCCTGCATGCAGTAGGACACAAAAAAGCCCTCGTATCTGATAATATAAGACCTTAAGAAGAGTTGCATTGAATAAAATAAGAACTTGTATATCATAAACACTCATATGAATCCGAGTCATTCTCTCTAAAACCTCCTTATAAGTGAAGAATATATTTTATATCTAATAAAATTTTAAATTAGTGTAATAAATCTTATATTTGATAAAACTTTAAAGCTGCAAATCTTTTTATGACACAAAATGAAGCTGATTTCTTTGTATAGTGAACCGTATCATTACTCTAAATACATGTATCGAGCCTTGGAAATAGAAATACGAATTAATCACCGGAAGAAGGAGCCATGTACCGCAATGTTAGGGCGAACAGAGACGATGATGCCGTCTTCTATGTAAACATCCGCTACCACCTTGTGATGAGCGTTAACCACAGTTCCTTGCTTTATAAGAATCTTTCCCGAAGAAGAAGTGAGCTCTGTGTCGCACTCCACCGAACAAAACTGCAGATCGCAGTGCAAACAACAATTAAAAATCTTTTTGTTTTTTTATTTGAGATTAGCGATAAAACGTTAGGGTTCATCCAAATAAGCTTGCCCCTTGCATCGGATGTGATTCGGAGGCCGAAATCGTGATGGAGATTAGAAGGAGAATGAGAGGGGATAGTATTATTCGAAGCAACGAAGCCATTGACATCCTAGAGGGAGAGGCAGAGAGAAGGAAGAATGGTACAGTTCACTCGCTATAAAACGAAGGTAAGTTTTGTGGGTGCTTGACTCTCTCTCAACATTTAGGTGAATTAAGAAAAATTCACACCGCTTAACCCGACCCAAAAAATTCGGATTCGGGTCAACCCGTGTAGTAAACGGGTTGGGTTCGGATCTTATTTTTTGACCCATTTAATTTTCGGGTCGGGTTCGGGTCAACCTGCCAACCCGCTGGTGACCCGACTAACCCGCGACTAATATTAGTTGTTTTATTTAGGCTTTCGAGTTTCGAGCGAGAGGCACTGAGGCAGCGCACTTCTGAAGTCTTCAGCTCTTCGCCTCTTCCGTCTTATTCTTTTTTAGGGTTTGCACTCGTGACTCGTCAGTCGTCAATCGTCATCTCCTCGCTCTCTCATCTCTCTGGGTTCTTCGAGCATTGAATCCGTGGACGTGGAGTTCCTAGTTCTGTTGCTATCTTATGGTATCGAGTATTGACCTCTCTCCTCTCGAATCTCCCTCCCTTGTAATAAATTGTGAATACAATTTAAATTCTATTGTTTCTTATATTTAATTAATTTCTTAACTAAAAAAGGAAAAATATTGAAAAAAAAAAATTTCTGGAGGGTTGGCGGGTCGGGTCAGCCCGGGTCAGGTTCGGGTTCTGATTCTCAACCCGTTTAGTTAAATGGGTCGGGTTCGGGTCGACCCGTTTAAGCCCGGGTCAAGTCAGGTTCGACCCGAACCCGACCCGTGAACCCGAATTGACACCCCTACTTACGCCCTTTCAAAAAATGATTCAAATATGAAAGGTGAAGATTTTAAACACAAAATTAATAAAAGAAAAAGTTAATCAAGTAAATTTAAAGAAAGGCCTAGTAGTCATGGATGAATTATTCTATGCAGAAGTTGAATGTCATTCAGAGTCTAATAAAAATGCACCAAATCACCCCTACTATGTATCGAGGCTCGGTACTGCTTGGTGCTAGAAGACGTAGATGCACCTGATTCGTCTCTGGATGGTAAGTTGTGTATGGTGTCTGCACATAATAATCTCTCAGTAGCTATGAGGCAATTGTCGGGGTATCAAAAAGAGATTTCAAAATTAATCTGATTCAAATTCAATTAATTCGAATTCTAATTCGAATTCGGCTCGTTTAATAAACTAGTCAAAATGACAGGCTCAAATCCAACCCGCTAGAGACCCAAGTGAGAAGAAACTGACTTGCTAACTCTCTTTTATAATTTTTTTTTATATATAATTTGTTACCTATAAAATTTAGATAAATTGATAAAAAAAAATAAGGAGATTTAACCAACAAGCAAAAGAATTTAAATTAAAAAAATAAACAAACCACTTTGAAGTTAAAATCGATTTCATGTGTCAATCCGAACCTAACCTTTTAATGAATAGGTTGGAATTCGAGACCCGTACCCGATCCGTTTATTAAATGGGTCAATCCAAACATAAAATTTTCAAATAGAATTGAAAGATCGGGTCATTTTTGGCCACCCCTAGGGTGACTGGTTACATTACGAGTTACTACTTCAATATTTCATAACTAACATTCCATTTTGATTGTGACAAAAAAAATTTTTTTTCTAGAGAATTATTTTAGAAACTATTTCTCAATTATGGAGCAGGAGTGCCTAATCAATTAAAAACTAATCAAGTGGCTCATTTTAATGAGAAATCTCTGATATAATCTAATAATAAATTAATCACTTTAACCATTATTTGTGAGAATGGCTTTCGCATGCTATCTTAATAGTATCTCATCATGCTTTTGTGTTAAATGATGCATATAATATTGAATGATCTTATCCACTAACTAATCTAATTCTTGAGTTAGTTTGGTTATCAAAAGTAATCAACTTTTATTATATAATCTTATTTTAAAAAAATCATTTATTTGGAGGTTCTCTTAACCCTCCTAATTCTTTTTTATTTTTTGAATATTGAGTATGAAGGGTTAATCTTTAAATTCTTAAAAGAATTAGTAAATAATAGAAGATTTGCCCCTTCACTTAAATCATTGGTAAACTCTCCCACTCAAATTACAAATTATAGATGATTTGCATCTTCACTCAAATGTTTAGTAAATTCTCCCAACTCCTCTCATTTGAAAATCTTGGCTCAACCGCTAATTCATTATCTCCATGAATTGGTTTTGTTGCTGCGGAGATTATTATGATGCCATGTCTTAGATTTCATTTGGGATGGATTTTTTACTGCTTCTTAAAATAACTTTCTAATACAAAATTAAAAATTTTGTACAAATAAAAAAAATAGCTTTAAGAATCAATAAAAAATTGTCTTAAACAAGCTGTTAGTTTATTACATTATGCAATGTTTTGTAGCTTTTAGAAGAAGAAAAACCATCAATCTTCGTTTGTAGCTTAATTTAAGCTTCGTGTGATACGGCTTTCTTAATGATTTCGAAAGCAACTTTAAAGTACACAAATTTCTAATTTACAAAATTTTTATACTAAAATACTGTTTTAAAAAACAGTAAGAAAATCATCCCAACTGAAACCTTAGATATATCCTCAAATATTAACATTGGTTGTCACGACTATAGTTGTAGCTTTGATTCATATAATATACGCCTAATTATTTAACTCCAACACCCCTACATTTCTTGTAATCACTGTGATGTATAATGCACGATGGACTCATAAAATGGGGGACTGAGATCATACAATTCATTTACTGTTTTGAAATGTATGAGAGCCTTAGAAGCTATCCAAGACTTTGGAAAATTTGGGAAGGTGATTGTTTAACGTTGGCAACAAGTTTCAAGAAAGCTATCTGATTTTGGATTATTTTTAGGAGGCTAATCTTATAAGAAGATTTAGGTTTCATTTGAAACCACTTTTTTTGTTGATTCTTAAAACAACTTTTAATACATAAATTAAAAGTTTCATACTAGAAAGCTGCTTTAAAAAGCAATCAAAAAGTCATCCCGAACTAAGCCTTAGGCTTTGTTTGGGACAGCTTTCTTACTACTTCTTAAAACAACTTTTTATTATAAAAAATAATTTTTTTTACTAAAAAATTGCTTTAAGAAGCACTAAAAAAGCCATCTCAAACGAAGCCATAGCTTCATTTAAGATATCTTTTTTAAAAGCAACAAGAAAATTATTTCAAATAAGTCTAAGATTTCATTTGAGACAACTTTTTTATTGCTTGTTTTAAAACAGAATTTTAATATAAAATTTTTAATTTTTTTAACTAAAACTTTGTTTTAAAAAATAATAAAAAAAGTCATCCAAAACCCAAGAGGAGAGTTAATTTAGGCCATATGGTAAGCGTTGAAATACTATGAAAAGCTTATGATGTTACTTGTTAGGAAGGAATTTCAAGTGCTATTTGGGGTGATTGTATGGAGATTTTGGTGCGTAGAGTTGAAGCGCTATGTGATTGAGTTTGAACAAACATTATTAAATTTATTACAATGGCTAATAACTCTTTTACATGTTGTTATTAGGAGATGGCACACTACTTCATATTATTTATGAAGCCTTTGAATAATTGAACAAGTAAGAAATTAAACTTTGATGAGTCAACAAGGTGAGATCACAACATTTGATTTTTCATTAGGACTAAAGTTCAACTTAACCTTTATCATTTTTGACATTCTTACACCACAACAAATATCTATTCATTACAAAGGAAAATCCATAATAAAAGAAATACAAATTAGATTGATAGTTCAAGAAAGCTAAATATAACTATGAATGTTGCAATTGTTCAAAGTTAAACCTATCTTGTCTCAACTCTCTTGAACTCCAAAAACTTCTTCCTTCATAGATCAAGCTTAAGCAGTGGCAACAAAACATTAAAGGTAATCATTCCATATTACAAGAAATATATGTTCTCATCAGAGAATGCATTGGCAATTAACTGTGATGTTAACCTACAACAAAATTAGGCTTAATTTGGGACGGCTTTCTTACTGCTTCTTAAAATAGTAATAAAATTATCCCAAATGAAATCTTAGGCTTCGTTTGGGACGGTTTTTTTGTTGCTTCTTAAAATAATTTTTTAATAAAAAAATTAAATTTTTATACTAGAAAGCTGTTTTAAGAAGCAACAAGAAAGTCATCCCAAACGAAGTCTTAATCTCCCAAGGTGATAAAACAATTTTATTGTATAATATATCTCCCACTAGAGAGGCTAATCTAATTCATCAAACCAAGAAACAACGAGCCACCGAGTCTTTCTCCAGATGAAGTATTTATTTCATTAAATCTATTTTTGAAATAATCAAAATATTATTTCTTCACAACATTCTTTATATATACAGATACAAAATTTATCATTGACATGGGTCCTGTAATTGGCATCTACAAAAGTTTTGATGCATCCTAGTGTGGCTTCAACTCATAAAATATCTTATAATTAAAACAAATAAGTCCAATCAAACAAATTATCTCTATCTTAAAAATTAGAAATCATACCACTTGAGCTATGGCTTGCACAATTTTGATATCTGAGAGTTTTGCCCCACTTCTTAAATGTTCATGAAATCCCCCCACTGAATACATGCTTCTATTATGCTAGAAGCACAGATTTTTCTTATATTGGGCAGGAAAATGAAACGCATCATCTGTAAGAGCACCTGAAATTGAATTATGTTAAGCTTTTTTTGCTCAATATATGATATCATAAGGCTGCATGTAAACTAGAACACTCGATACTAATTTATATAATGCTCATTTATATTCATTTAAAATCTGGATATATCAATATAAAAAATTTTAAATAATGACCGATCAATTTCTGTAACTGCACAACAACATTTGAGAAGTTAGTGGCCATAGAATCATGAAGAATGTAATTGAATAGCAAATTACATGAATGATAAATGAACATGATGAAATAAATATGATATTTTAAATAATATAGACTAAGGCTTCATTTGTGACAGTTTTTTTATTGCTTCTTTGAGCAGATTTTTAATACAAAATTTTTAATTTTTGCACTAAAAAGCTTCTTAGGAAAACCGTCCCAAACGAAGCCTAAACTGATATCATAATGAATCATTATTAAAAAATGAAGTAATTGCCATGTAATTGATGCCACAATAATAGCACAAATCTTTGAACACTGACTGGGACTAAACTAGAAAGAATTACCTCGAGCATGAAGAAAAAAATGCACGAGCAAATCTGTCCTACATGTGACCATCCTGAGTGCAAATGCAGAACAAGGCCAAGAGAGCAGCCATCTCTTTGATGGGAGACCAGTTAAATGTTGCAGCTGCTCCTGCTTTTCAGCTTTCTTCTCGGCCTACATGCTGGAATTGCATATTCCTTTGCATCCTGCAAATCTTCATAAGAGCCAACCAAAGGTTAGACTCTCGAAGTGGTAAACGACAAGAGGCAGACTACAATGATAAACCCCGAAAACTAGTTAATAAATCAGAAACAAGAAGTACAAAAAGGTGGAATGGACATGGAAAGAATTCGTTTTTTTTTACAACTAACTGGAGACTCTCATTGTGTTAAAAACGGGCAGTTTTCAAGGACAACCTATAGTCTAGTTAGTTCAGAAACAAGCAGTATTAAAAGATGATCGGATTTGTTTTATTTGCATTCACCTTTTTTATTTCCCATCACTAATCTTCCCAAATTTTTACGAGTTTTGTTGATAAGATGAAGATGCGAAAAACTACCATAAGTTGTTGAATGCCTCCTACAGTTCTGCAAGCGAATTGTTGCTGACTCCAGTATCTGCCATCCCAAGAAGGTCAATTGAAAAAAAAAAAAGAAACTGGGAAGATGGCACATGTTAAAAAGGTCGTAATGCAATAACTATAGACTATCTGGCTGTTTAATTGACCGCTCCAAATCATACAAAATGAAGGGTAAAAACCACAATAAGTAGGGCAGTAGAGGAAATAAGAAAGCAGTAGGAAAGAGAGTAAATTTGATGTGAAACTACATCGAGTTACTTGAGAAATTAAAGCGTAATTGATTAAAACTTACTAATGAAAAATTTATTGCTTCCAAAAAGAGAAGAATTAGGAATTTAAAGTGTATACTTGCTTAGGCAAAGAAGTGCTTTTGATATGAACCGAACAATCCAATCAAAATTCAAGACAAATAGCAAGTACTAAATGCTCATAACATAATCCACCATTTAATGATGAGAGGTTCACCTTGAGTACCGTCTCACTCATGCACTCTTTGGGCTTAGCGGAGAAAAACAAACCAAGTGACGAAAGATATTACCATGAAGAAGACGACACCAATGATCTTTGTTGATGGAACGGCAGTGGAGGAGGCGGTGGATGGTCGATGACGGTCCAACGACTTGGTGGAAGGTGCTCTTCAATCGACAATGTTAGTTGGTACAAGATGCGGTCGATGTACCCTTCAACAGTTTCGTCGTTGCCAAAGAAGACGTCAAAGAACGGGGATCCAAGAATATCCGTCCTTCCTTGCTCGTCGAATACGAAGCCGTGGTCAATCTCAGGATCGGCCATGCATCATTGATGAGATTGGGAGAGGACATCGTCTTCTTCTCTTGGCTTCAAGTATTATGAGCAACTAAGGTTTCACAAGAGGGAAGGCACAAGGGAAAGGGGCGGCCAAGGGTGGAGAAGAGGGGGCAGTTTGAGATGAGGGAGAATTAGGTTAGGTTAGGGAGGGAGAGGAAGAGCTTTAATCCAAATCTAAAATTAGTCTCAGATTTTAAGTAGATTTGGAGGGATTTAATTTGAAATTTGAATTCAAATTAAGGAAGGATAGGGGGGCTTTAATGGGAATTAATGGGGGCCATCAATGGGTGGCCGGCGGCATTGAGAGGGAGGGAGGGAATTGGGGAGGAGATTTGGGGAGTTTCTAAACAAGATTTGTGAATTAGGAAAGCTAGTAATAAATCCAATGTATTTGAATTTAAATTGAATTCATGACTAAAAACTTTCCTAATTAAGATTGACAAATAAGGAAAGTATTTGAAATTTGAATTTCAAATTTCAAACAAGGGTAACTACTTTCCTTTTCCCATGGAGCTAATTTAGGAAGGGAATTATGACGATTGAAATCATGATAATTGAGGTGGATCCAATGGGAAGGTCGGCGGCAATGGGGGCTTGGGGGATGACGTCGGGTGTGAGGAGGGGAGGTTGATCCGCCGGTTGGAGAGGGGAATTTGGTGCTTCTAGAAGGTAGGATTTGAGTCGGGATGAATGCAATGGTGGAGCTCGATAGGAGGGTGGTTGTTGGCCGGCGGGTATGGAGAGGAAGGTGGGGAGGGAAGATGGAAACCACGAGTCTTGGACTCTTCCAATGACTGGTGGGTATTGCACTTGCTCACCTTGAGCTCTCTCTCTCTCTCCCTTCTCTCTAGTGCTCACACAAGAAGAAGTCAAAAGAAAATTTTCATTTATCATTCCTCAAAGAAATTACAACACATTAGACCACTATATATAGGTCTCCAATCATGAAAAGGAAAAGTACGAAATTGCCCTCTGGGCTACAATAACAAGACAATTCCCCAAAGGGCTAAATGCGAAAAAACAATAAATAACTAAATAAACATAACATGAAAATGTATCAAAAGTAGAGGCGTTGAATCGTAGCCGTAGATCTACGATTCCTTCGTCGATAAACATGTCGGTAACGTCTGTCGATGTCCTCATCAAAATTGAACCAGAAATGATTAGAAACAATGGAAAAAAAATTACAAAAACTATAATCAAAACCAATTGCAACATTTAAAATGAATGAAAGACCAAGGACATAAAGAAGGGATCACAAATGATTAGGACAGGGCTGAAAAAAATGGTGGTAGTTCTATCTTCATCCATAAGTTTCGAATTTGATAGAATAATAAAAAAATGATGATAATGTTGACCTCCATACATATTCGAAGATCAATTGAGTGCATCAAGAAAGGCGATTAACATATATGGTACGTGTCCTCTAACCGGTAGTTTTGCTGCCAAATATATCACAAGTAAAAGGTTATGACAGAGGCCCTTTGACCGAGTAATTTTGCTGCCAAATGGTATCACAAAATTACGGTTACAACCAGAGCCCGTATGTTCCCCAATGTCTTTAAATCTTTAAGTAATGAATAAATATGGTATAATCGATAGGGCACAAAGCCCTTTGTTAGTTAAGCTGGACTCAAATCTGTACTGTTAAGCAAACATTTACCCCAAGTCTACGAGGTACCTTTGGACGATGCAACCAGTGGCCGCTAACAAGGATCATTCGATCAAGTTAAGTAGATTATCTCCTTTGACTAAGTAGACTAGGGATCATGATGACTCATGATGATGGAACAATGGAATCTTAATCGGGTTCATCCCTGGATAATATGTATCTATTCAACGACTATCCTTAATCAAAAGTTCTCTATCATTATTGGAAGGGGTAATTAACTATAGGAGCTTCCGCCTATAGAAAACCAGAACTCAGATTATAAAGTTTTCACAAAATGAGGGCGAAATCTCAACATAGTGTCTTATCTATAATCCCAATTTTCCTTCTGAAAATTCACCCCAGAACCTAAACTCATTAAAACTCTTCTTGCCAACACAAAAAGAAAGGGAATGCGTCCACACATAAAAGAATTCCGAGAAAATAACATTGAAAATTGATATTGTTTTTATGCACCGGAAAGATAGTTGAAATAACAGCAGCAAGCTTTGAGTTGCCTCCGCATTCTAATATTTTTAAGTAAATAACATTAGTTTCAACGAAAAAAAAAAAAAAACTTCAACATTTTCTAATCCATAATTAGAAATCACATTTCCTCCACGTTCTAATATTTTTAAGTATTAAATAAGAATGTACTGACAAGAAGAAAATTCTGAAATTCTTTCACCAGATTCAGCAGCTGCCATTGCATTTACTTCTGCAGAACTTATATATTTGAACAGAGCTGATGACGTGAAAGAGAATCTTCAGAATATAATGATAACTATAAATGCACAATTCCCTACAAAAAATCAAAATAAAATTAATAATTGAGCTAAGTCGTATCATTGAAACAAGATGTAATGATAAGAGGAAAATTCAAAAAGACATTCACCTAATTCAGCAGCTAGAATTGCATCCAGGTGTGCAGATATCATATCTTGAAGATTTGAACAGACTCATTTTGACAGGCGGCAAAGCATGTTAACCCGAAATGAATTCCTCGGAATTTTCCATGCATGCTTGGAAATCGATAAGGGTTCATACACAGCATTCCGTAACTGGCAAATAAAACAAGAGTTGAATGTAGCTATTGTTCAGAAAATACTAAGGAAAAAGAAAGGAAAAATGTCAAACTTGTTTCAGAAATGCAACATTGTAGCTACCAACTATATGGTTGAGAATATTGCTCATGGGCTCTGGCTTGATTATGAATTTGAAGCCATTGATCTGAGATTTTCAAACGTTTTGCTTTTCCCTTCACTAAAATTATAATCATACAAGCCAACCAACCGTTGAATCATTTTGACTGAGACCTATTAAAGTTCACTTGAAATCAGGATAATACTTTGCAAAAAGCAAGCACTGAGAAACTTCCCATGCTTCCCAGCAAGAAGCCGTAAAAATATGTAGGACTCATTGCACTCCAACAAATGGAGGTCCATAGGGAACCATAGGCTATTTCGTGTTGCTCACTTGGCGCTTGAAGGCATTTCTCAACTAAATAATACGAGATTTCCAGTCTGCTGTAAAATCCACGAGGTTTGTAACAATACTGAGCTAACCTGGCAAAAAACTTTACAACATGAACTCGGCTGGACAGATATTCAAACCGTTTTAAAATGATCATCCCCTACCAAGTCTTTATGTGAATTTTAATGCCATCATTCACAGGATAAAATCTGTGCACCTAACTTAAAGCATAGTTGTGCTCATAGGATTAGCGAAGTAATGCTTTTGCAGTTTTAAGGATGGCCTCTTCAAATTTGAAGTGAAAAGGCTCTGCAAAATTGCTGGTGGAGGAGATGAAGTGGCAGTTTGATGCACCCATCTCACCATTATGTGATTGTCCAGAACCATAGTTTCCAATAGCCTTCTGCAGTTCTGCATAGAAATCAAAATATGAACCAGTCTCTAAAAAATATGCATAGCTCTTCTACAGATTGATACGCAACTCGACAAAGCGTGTAAACCTAGGTTGCGTTACATACACATCTTAAAAAAAAACTATGAATTTCCTAATAGCCATTCCGAAAATATAACAGAATGTGAGGCGTTTCAGTGGCCACTGACAGTGTATAAAATGCATACCTGTGGGTTTAATACATCCATTTTAGTAATAATATCCTCCTGACCATGAAAATAAAAAAAATTATAATAAGACTTAGGGAACAAGCAAAATTAGGAGAGCTTATATGTAAGATGATGGGGAATCGGTCAATAAAATGAAAATAATAGAAAAAAATGCGGTGACAAGTAATTAGAAGTACATGAATAGATACATTTTAACTTGCCAGTGACAGCCCAAAGCTGGTCCCACCATAAAGTGGCATATATATGTATATAAACCCTTCATGATTGCAATTGTGCAATAATATAGTTTAAAATTGCGCAATGAGGTGCGCCTCTGCGCAATTCTGGGCAAAATCGCCTCATTGCTTAAGCCTTTTTGGTTCTTCGTGAGGCGTACGCCTCTTTCACTGTGAGGCATGCCTCTCTGAGGCTGAATTGCGCAATTCAGTGTGAGGCGCACGCCTCTAATAACCGGGACCACACACTTAAGTCTAAATGAAATAAGCTTTCTTCCTCCCCATTCATATCAGCCTACCCGAAATTGAGCAGACAAAAAAAGCCGCAAGCTAGCAAGCTCTTCCGCAAGACGTCCCTCAGCCACCCTTCACACCGGTGCCGCCTCACTCCGGCGATCTTGAAGTGTCCGACCGCCCTCTAGGAGAAGTCCACAACCGATTTTAGGTATTTGTTTAGTTCAACGAAAGATTTTTCAAGTGAGAAAATTTGGTGTTTTTTTATTTTTTGAGATTTTTTTGTTTGTTTTCGCATTTTTGCATTAGGAAAGATGGTTAAAGGAAAAGAAAAGGCAAATACGTTATTGTGGCGTGACCCTTCTTGGAAATACAGTGTGCAAGTTGATGTAGGAGGCAGCGAGAAGACATGTGTATTTAAAATGCAATTTTTATGATAAGGTGGTGAAGGGAGGAGTAACTCGCATGAAGGAACACTTATCCGGCTTACATAAGAATGTAGCACATTGTGCGAATGTTACGGATAACGTGGAGGAAATTACAGCTTATATGAAAAAGAGTACGACGGCCAAACATTTACAACATGAGCAATTTGATGAAAGGGTCGAATATGATGCTTACTTCGGGAGCGAGAGTGGAAATGGCTCTTCCTCCACTATACATAATAGAGGTGCACGGGTCCTATGGACCATTATATGCTAATCCAGGAGAGGATAGAGGACAAGCACAAATGATGCCTGAGGCTGGTACCAGAGAGGGTCGACGACAGGTTTGCATAGATATTGACAATTTTTTTTTAGAATGTCATACCATTTAATGTTGCGACATCGCAGACCTACTTCAATATGCTGCGGTCTGTAGGGTTGTATAGGAGAGAGTTGAAGGCACCTTTCATGTACGAGTTGCGAACATGAATTATGAAGGAGGAGCTGCAGAACACATAGCAGAGCATTGATGAGATTAAACGGACATGGATTGAGACTGGTGTTACCATTATGTCATATGGATTGTCTGACATGAAGAGCAAGAGTTTGATTAATATCCTTATCAACAATTCCTACGACACGATATTTTTACGATCAGTTGAAGCTTCAGATAAGGTTAAAAATACTGAATTCAATTTCAATTTACTAGATGGGATTGTTGAGGAGATTGAGGAGCAATTGGTTGTTCAGGTGGTGACTGACAATGCCAGTGCATACAAAGCAGCTGGTCAGATGTTGATGGAGAAGAGGAAACACCTGTATTGGACCCCCTGCGCAGCACACTGTACCGATCTTATATTGGAGGAACTTGGTGAGTTACCTCAACACAAGAGCGCTCTTTCTAGGGCGAATAAGATCACAAAGTTCATATACAACCACTCATGGGTCTTAGCCTTAATGAGAAAGTTTTCAAAAAAGAAAATCATTCGTCCTGCAAACACTAGATTTGTTATTACATTTGTTCACTGCAAATCATTTTCAATTCCTAATGCAAATTTATTACATTTGTCATATCTTATTTGACACTGCAGAGCCTGCTGGATGTGAGACAACCTCTTGAAGTAATGTTTACATCAACACAATGGCATAATTCTGCGTGGCGGATGAAAACTGAGGGGAAGGAAATATGAAGGCTTATTCTAAATGATAAATTCTGGGTTACTGTGACCTATGCCATATTGAGCACGATACCCTTGGTACAAGTTCTACGTTTAGTGGATGCCGAGAAGAAACTAGCCAATGGGTTTTATTTACAATGTTATGGATGAGGCGAAGGAGTTGATTGCATATAACTTGAGAGGAGATGAGGCAAGTTATAGAGAGATTTCGGATATCATTGATGCTCGGTGGGAGGTCCAGTTACACCGTCATCTACATGCAGCGACGTATTATCTCAATCCTCAATTTCAATATTCAGAGAGGAAATCCTCAAACCCGGAGGTGAAGCTTGACTTGTATCATTGCATGGAACGACTAATACTGAACCAGAACGTCAGGGAGCTTGCAGATTTACAACTTGTTCTATTTCGGAATAGGGAGGGATTTTTGGTCTGCAAGCAACATAATCAAATATTGCCAAATGGTCTCCAGGTATACTTATTTTTGTAAATGCATAACACTTTAATATGTTATGATTATCATTTTTCTTCTTGAAAATAATTGAATGGTGGATCCAATTTGGTGATTCCACTCCTGAGTTACAGAGTTTTGCTGTTAGAATTTTGGGCCTCAATTGTTCTTTTTCTGGGTGTGAGAGAAACTGGAGTACATATAGCAAGTGCAAACAAAGAGAAGAAATCGACTTTTAACACTCAAAATGAACTCCCTTGTGTATATTATGTACAACAAGAGGTTAAGAGAAAGGAGGTTGAGGAACAAGGGGTTGAAGGATAATGAGGACCCGTTGGTGTGTGATGATGTGGCATCTGATAATAAGTGATTCATAGATAATGAGACATATTTGCCATTATCAGACTTGCAGCTATATGATCTAAGTGTGGATGTCTTGAGGGGCGAAGCAGATCAAGTTGACACATCCACTAGTTCTGCAGCATAACAACCAAATAAAGATATTTCACAACTTCCTATATACTATTATATTATATTTATATCAAGTGGGAAATTAATATGATATTGATTATTCTTATTGAACAGGAAAGAGAAAAGTGAGTCACATTGAAGATGATGAAGATATGACATTCATAGATATAATTGAAGAAGAAAATCGCCTTAAAGACCCATTCAGTGATGGGACATGATTGGATTTTGTATGTTCTTTCTTATTTGTACTTTCGGAGTTTTGATAGACTAATATTTTGTGGTTCTATACTTTGGGACATGATTTTTATTACATCTATTTTCTTACTTTCCAATAATTTCATTTGTCATTTAGATGTTTTTATTGTATGATAGAATCTTATTATTGTATGATAGAATCTTACGATTATTTACCTGCTAAAACCCTTAAATTCTCATTTACGCAATTCTTTGTCCGTGAGGCTTAAGCCTCACATCGCCTCGAGGCTTAAGCCTTGCCTCACGGACAAAAAATGCCTCGAGGCTTATTTACGCAATTTTAAACCTTGGAATTACCTAAAGAATGAACAATTTTCTACTCAAGTAAATAATGTTAAATTTGACGTCTAGTCCCATAATATTGTATAAATGTCAACACCATACTAATACTACATTTAAACTTCTGACCATCTAAAAGCTGTTTGAGTTTCAATTCCTTTACATGGCAACTTACTAATGAAAAAGTATAAGAAATTGATGTTGCGAGTTGAATTTCAGGACAAAGATTATTCAAAGAAGTTTTCCTCATTGTATGAGAATAAAAATTGATGCTTATGCAAATAATCAGGTTAAAACCTCCATCTCTAATCTTGCGCCATGTAGATTTATTTTGAATCCTATGACACCTAAAATTATTATTCCTTTAAGCACATTTGACCAAATATGAAGCACTAACATTGAGTGACATTGGAAAGTATAAATAGCTTAAAGTTAAGACCTACAAAGGGTTCTGAAAAATGTGCACTATTTCAACAAAGATGGATAATTCAAATATTAAAGAAAAAAATGACACTAGACATTAAATACTGAGAAGAGAATAAGACTTCAGATATAAATAGAAGTAAAAGTTGGACATTTAATGAAATTAAAAATAATAATAAAAATCAAGGATGTCACTGTGACTGCCAAATGTTCATCATATAAGGCATGTCATAAGTAGATAGCATAAGAAAATGAAGATAATAAATGTTTGATTCCTTGCCCAATAGTATTTCAGAGGGTTAATTAATTTAAGTTCATTTCCTAAACCTTTCTACAATACTTTTAGTACTACTAATGATAGAAAATACACCTATTAGATAGATAAAATTAGAGGTGTCAACATTTGACCCGACCCGAAAATTTCGGGTTGGGTCAACCCGAACCCGAACCGGTTTGGGTCAACCCCGAACCCGAACCGGGTCGGGTTCGGGTTAGGGATTTCGACCCGTTTGTAAAACCGGGTTGGGTTCGGGTTGACCTGGAAACCCGAAATCAACCCGGTTTGACCCGTTTTTAATTAATTTAGGAGGGTTTTAATGAATTTTTATGAAATAAGTAAATGATATTTCAAAAAATTATAAACATTATTGCCAAAATTAAATTAATCTTGATTTATTTTAAATTAATTGAAGTAAATCTTACCTTAATTTGATTTAGATTTAAATAAATTGAATTAAATAAAAAAAATTTAATAAAATATACCCGAATTGGGTCGGGTTCGGATTGACCCGAACCCAAAGTGGGTCGGGTTCGGGTTCAGAAAACTGACCCGTTTGCAAAAATGGGTAGGGTTCGGGTCGGGTTGAACAGTGTCGGGTCAATTTCGGGTTGAACCCGAACCTGACCAGTGACCTGGTTTTGACAGCCCAAGATAAAATTAGTGTCAATATAGTAGAGAGAAAAAGTGATAGACTTGAAGTAATATGAACAGATGTTCTTCAACATACTTAGTAAAAACAAGCTGTTACCTTAGATGGAAATAAAACAAATAAAAAATGAGGGTTCGCAATGCCAACCTCAAATAGTTGGGATAAGGCTAATGATGATGATTATCACTTTTAACATATCTAAATGGATGCATTAAAGTAAGGAATAAGAGGAGAAAATGAATTTTTTCATTTAAAAGCTACCAAAATTTCAATTACCGACCAGAGAATGCATACCTCCAATATACAAGGATTCTGCATGATAATCCCAAGAATTCGACGTGTAAGCCCCTTATAAACATTCTTGTTAATGGTTCCATCACCATTGATCCAAGGCAATATAGGCTGGAATACACCAGCCATTCCTGCAACAGGATTTCTAATACTGCCAACCGCAATATCTTGCAAATGAAAAGATTCATCACTCTCAGATTCCTTAATAATAACACTTTCTCTAAAAGGTTGTCCTTCAATACGATATTCACAAGGATTGTCAGACATATCATGAGCCCTTGATTTATTTTCACAGCCAACACCGACTCCAGGGTTGACCAGAGAATTATCTATGTTACCATGCTGATGTTGAAAAGGTCCTCCTGGTGTTCCAGAACTGATGCCTTGGGGTTTGGAACAAGAGAGAAAATCAAAACGTTGGTTATGAATCTTCACATGATTAGGCACGCTGATAAAGTACTTTGAGGTATGTGAAGCATCAACCACTCGAACAGAATCAAATGCATTGACCTGCAAAACAATTTTTGCAAGGACAAAAGAGATAATACATGATCAAGACTGACCCAACAAATAATCAACAGCTCAGTTTAGAATCCTTTTGTTTGCTAAGAAAGGATTAAAAGAATGGCAAGGAGGAATGAATGTATCATATAGACAACATGAGATTTCTGATCAACAAACAAAGTTCCAGCATTTATTCCTTTATCCAACATTCAAAATATATAAATAGAAATTTCATTTTTTTAATTGCTTTTTGATCTAATTCCATGTAACATGCAAGAATTATTAGCTTGATATCACTATCAAGAAGTAGACCATCCAGGAAGCCCACCTAAAAGCATTAATTGGGTCCAACCTTCATCGCATACATTCCACAGAAAGGACTAATTACAGTCATGGAATACAGGGGATTCCTAATCCCATAGTTCACCATAACATACATTATTAACTTTAGATGCGACAAATAGATTATAGAAACATGGGCGACCATTTGCAACCACCTCACATAAAGCATCACTCAAGTCAAATCAATTTAAGGTCAACCAAAACATGAGATTTATCCATCTTTAATAAGCTCCAGTATGTAGCACGGCCAAATATAATACATTATCCATTTCAATATGCTTTTCTATAAACATTATAACATAGCATGCACGTGATAGGTTGGACTAAACCAAAATACCTAATAGAATTGATATGACAAACTAAATTAACCATTATGATCCATGAGTACAGCAATTACATGCATATTGATTGTACCATAAGCCAAACTGACAAATAACAACCATTTCAATTGTGTAATTTTGACTTAGGTTAACCTACACAATATCATGGATAGTGTAGAAAATTTACATCATCTTACGGCATACGGCTAGTATTTTGCCTTTCTAAACTGAAGCCAGTGTCAAAAGATATATGCTGGTTTAGGACATAAAAACCAGGTACAAATGCATGGTTATGAATAAAGTTGAAACAACATTTCAAATAAGCAAATATAAAGAATAATTCCAATATCAATATTAAGTACACAATTATCTTGTGTTTGCATATGAGTATTAACACTGCTATTGCCAAGTCTCAAGTTTTGAATGAGAAAAATGAAAAATTGGGTAGGTGATTATAGATAAGAGTTTAAAATATAATATTATAGAAATTAATATAATTAGAGATAGAATTATAGCTTTAAATATTACTATTGATGCTAAGATTATTAATATTATAAGTATTTATGCTTCTTAAGAAGGTTGAAATATATTTTCAAAATTAATATTTTGGAATGACTTGAAAAATTAATATAAAGGATACCTAACGAAGAATTTTTTTTTATTGGAAAAGATGTTGTAGAAGATTTTAAAAATATTCATAGTGATTATAGGGAGCGACTAATGAAGGTAGTAGGACCATTAAATTTTTCTTTGGCTTATGATTTTGTAATTATAAATACCAGTCTTGGCCCTACCGAATTTCAGTTAGGTTTTGGTGGTAGAGACCGATGCATCAGGTTATGGATTAGGGTCAATGCTCATGCAGAATCATAAGCTCATCGATTACTTCAGTCAGGTGTTGATAGCTAGAGCTAGACTGAAGTCAATCCATGAGAGGGAGTTGATGACCATCGTGCTAGCTATTCAGAAGTAGCAACGTTACTTGTTGGGCAAACATTTCGTTGTTAGGATGGGCAAGAGGAGCTTGAAGTACTTATTGGAACAGAAGATGGTGACCAAGGAGCATCAGAGGTGATTGTCAAAGCTACTAGGCTATGACTTTGAGATCCATTATAGGCCTGAATTGGAGAACAAGGCTACTGATGACTTGTCTAGATGCATGGAGAAGCTTCAAGAATTAGCTATATGTCGATACCCCTAATACTGGACTGGGGGGCCATTAAATAGAAGAGTGTGCAGGATAAGGAGTTAGGACGGATTAGAGCAAATCTACTTAGGGATGATAGTAGTCAACCTGGCTATTCTCTAGAGGGCGAGAGACTGCTGTACCAAGGGAGGTTTGTGATGCCTCAAACCTCCGTCCATATCCCACATCTGCTATAGGAGTTCCATGGGAGTACGGTGGGGTTACATTCTGGTGTGTAGAAGACCTGCATGAGATTGGTAGTTGAGCAATATTAGAAGGGGATGCATAAGGATGTGGAAGACATGGTGGCCAAATGTGAGATATGCTAGCGAAAAAAGTACATGGCCATGGTTCCTATAGGGTTACTTCAACCCCTAGCTTTACAAGACAGAGTGTGGGAGGAGGTCACCATGAACTTTATAGATGTAGTACCCCAATCTGATGGGTTTATATTGATTTTGGTGATGATTGACAGATTGAGCAAGTATGCTCATTTTATTCCCCTATGATACCCTTGCACGACCATGATAGTAGCGGTGACATTTCATCAAACAAGTGATAAGATTGCATGGAATGCTAGAGTCTATAGTATCCGACAGAGATAAAGTATTCCTCAGTCACTTCTGGAAGGACCTGTTTAGATTGCAAGGAATAGTGCTGAAGAGGAGCACCACTTATCATCCCAAGACTAACAAGAAAACAGAAGTAGTGAACAGGAGCTTAGAGACATACTTACAATGTTTTGCTTCCGAGACACCTAGGTTATGGGCTGTGGGCTCCGAAAATTCGGCCCCGGCCTCCCTGCATGCTTTTCTTTTTATTTGGCAAGGGAGTTTTAACTGATTAAATTCCGAGGTAAATTTTGGAAGGCAGATGGGTTTGTAGATAAGACACAACACAGAGATTTCGCCCTCATTTTGTGAGGACTTTATGATCTGAGTTCTGGTTTCCTATAGGCGCAAGCCCCTATAATTAATTACCCCTCCCAATCATGAGAGAGAACTTTCGATTAAGGCTAGTCGTCGATCAAATACGTAGATAATACGTGTTATCTGGCATATAATAGCAGCAATAGGTTTGAAATAGAAAATGTAGAGATTTTAATTTAAAATAGAAATTTCACCATCGTGCACTTAAAGCGGATGATGGGGGAATGGATGATAGACCCGATCAAGATCCCATGGTTCCGTCGTCCCGGGCCATCGTGGTCCCTGGTCTACTTAGTCAGAGGAGGTAGTCGACCCAACCTGACAGAAGGATCCTTGTTGGCAACCATGGGTTGCTTCGTCCAAGGGGACCTTGTAGACCGGGGGTGAATGTTTGTCTAAGGGGACAAATTTTAATCCACCTTAGCTTACAGAGGGCTTTGTGCCCTATCGATCATATCCTATTGATTCATATCTCAAGGATTTAACGCCACTAAGGAGCGTATTGGCTCTGGCCATAACCGCTATCTGTGGTGCCATTTGGCGGCAAAACCACTCGGTTCAGAGGGCCCCGAGTCATAACCGTTTACCTGCAGTGCCATTTGGCGGTAGACCGCCGGTCAGAGGACATGTACCACGTCCTTATCGGCAAGAGACTGTTTGAGAATGGATCCTAGTAATATTTTCGACTAGGCATTTGGCTCTTTGTGAGCTAGAGTAGTTTTTATTTTTGTCCACCTCGGCAAACTATTGCGGATGACGGATGAATTTTGCTTTTATTGGGTTAATGGATTTATTTCATTTTAAATATTTTTGGGATTTTGAGATTTTGAGATTTTTGAATTTTTCTGGGATTTTGGGTGGAGCTTTGGAGTATTTGAAATGGACTTTAGATATTCGATAGATATTTGATTAGGAACCCCTCCGGTTGGAATTTTAATTGCGTCCTCCCACCTGACGTAGAGATACGTCCTCCCACCGCTAAAAAAATCGGTTTTTGCTCGGTATTGCTAGCTATTATTTGGTATTAACGAAGAATATCATCATGTGAAGACCAATACCGAGTTATACCGAGCAATACCGAGCTATACCGAGCAATACCGAATTTTTTCTAGGAAAAACTAGGTATTTTTTGTATTGCTCGGTATAGCTCGGTATTGCTCGGTATAACTCGGTATTGGTCTTCACATGATGATATTCTTCGTTAATACCAAATAATAGCTAGCAATACCGAGCAAAAACTCAATTTTTTAGTGGTGGAAGGACGTATCTCTACGTCAGGTGGGAGGACGCAATAAAAATTCCTCCGGTTGAGATCTGCATTCAACACGGCCATCATCGGGGTGTTTGGGGTCATTTCTCTTAATGGATTGAACCTTGCCAACTCTATCAGGCTGTCGACAGAGATTCGGGTTTCGTAGGCTTTATGCCCTTGATAGTGAATTCTCATTGTTATAGGTCTTGAATGCCTAATATGAATGTATTAAGACAAATATGACGGTCGCCACAACCGTATATTTGTTTTTTGGTTCGAACCCTGTCGACTTCTATTGACCCGTATAGAAGAATTGGTTTCAAACTTGAATTCACTTGTCAGCCTGCGCAGCATCACTAGATGTCACGTGTGTACCGATAACACGCTCGCCGGGGCCCATGCGGGTGTTTGGGGGCATTTTATAATTGAACCATGTTCACTCCTTTTATCTGCTTAGGAGGATCGGGTTCAAATTTAATAACCCGCGCAGCATCCTTAGACGTCACATGTGTACCAATAACACACTCACCGGGGCTCATGCGGGTTTGAGATTATATTTACCCCTTTTAGTGTGTTTATGTGTATACAAGCTATTGTGCACGTGCGGGGGTATTCTTGGAATAGACGCCTTCTGTCTGCTTGTACGAATGTTGCAGATCCGGTGGTGGCGTAGCAGCTCTTGAATAGAGTTGTTCGCTGCTTCGCACAGGTAGACTGTCGTGCACTACTTGTTGCTTTCTACAAGTGGATCGTAGTGCACTAACGAATCTCTTGCTTTTGATCCGTAGGTGTTTGCATTTATTGTGACTCTTTGGCACTTTGCTTGTGAACATTATATTGGGTACACCATGGGTCTTCTATGGTAGTTTATAGGAGTATGCATCTGTCACCAACCCCTCCATGCACGCTGATTGGTGTTGACTATATGAGGATATTATACCCACTGCATATATGTTGCTATAATCTATAAAAGCTCTTTTCATTATATATTGCATCATATGTATCTTCCCTTGATTTACATGGCTTTCATCACCACCTTGTGGACAATCTGTAGAATATATGAGTGTATGGCTATATTTGTAACCTATCACTTCTACATCATTTCAATCGATGTTACTTATGAGTGGATTGCCAGTTCTATTTGTATTGTCTTCAAGCATGCCATTATCGTTCATGAATGATCACAAGTATCCCATAGTTGTTTGTAAGGGATTTTCATTCTCCCTTCACTAGCTAGTTGATTTTGACTGCTAGGATATTGCGATGATCATTTCCTTTGTGCTTGTAGGGAATGAGAATGTACGCTTGCCACGATATTAGCACAGGTGATATGAACAATCATTGTAGGCTTCTATGTTCACATACTCATTATAGAGATATTGCTAGATCTCTAAAATTTGGTTCATGAGCGTTTCATTCCACTATCCATGGATGAATCATTTCATATATTTGAGAATCATGCATCATTTAATGCATTTGAGAATCATGACCCCATTTTACCTTTGTATATTGCGAATGAGGTTCAACATTTCATAGTTTAGCTCATGGCTCTTGCCACTTATGATTATTAGTTCTCAATCAAATAATTTGGAATTTAGCACTTGCATTTTTATGATTGAGTTCAAGTATAGTTCTCATGTTGTCATTTGTTTCATTCACATTCAAATTCATTTAGAATTCACTTTGAACTTCTTTTGGTTCATGCTCCTCGTAGTTACAACTTCTAGTTCAGTTCATAGAAGTCAATGTTCAAGCTTGTAAGTCTTCCTCATCTGATTCAAGTCAAGTTCGTGTTCTCCTTGATGTTGTATAATTCAAGTTCAGTGTCCACGGTAGTCCAACTCAAATCTTTGTTTGAGTTTATATGTCCAAGTCAGGTCTTTGTTCATTTCAAGTTCTAGTTTTGATTTGAGTTCCTTATAGTCCAAGGCTGATTCAAGGTTGATTCAAGTCTTTGCTCACATAAGTATGAGTTCAAGTTCAATTAAAGCTCAAATCAATTTTGAGTGTAGTCCTTTGTAGTTCATCAAATTTCTTGAGTTCAATTCAAATCCTTGCTTGAGTTCAAATGACTGAATCATGTTCAAACTTAGCTCAAGTTTGAGTCCAAATTTCATTATTGTTTATTGCAAGTTCAAGTCCTCATTATGTTCATTCATTTGGATTAAAAAAATTAGTTCATTTTATAGTCCAAATAATGTCCAAGTAAAGCTCCAAATTGTCCCAAGTATGATTTTATGTTTACCCAAAATTTCGGCAGCCTTCCGGCATCTCTCCCGTTTAGGGGAGAACTACGGAAAACGGGACCTCCCGCCACGCTAGAGAAAAGCGTGCACTGTAGGTGTCCTCAGACGAGGGCACCGCGGCCGTAATAATTTGTTCCCCCACCACGCCAGAGAAAGGCATGCATGGGCTTTCGAGCACTAGTTTAAAATAAGCAATTTTATAATTTACCCCGCCTCGCCGTAGGCGTCGCACCGGGTTCCCTTCCCACCACGCTAAAGAAAAGCGTGCATGAGTTGGTTTTCCGGTCCAACACTAACGCCGAAAATGGGGTTTTGATTACCCGCCTCGTCGCAAGCATCGCAACGAATTCCCTTCTCACCACGCTAGAGAAAAGCGTGCATGAGTTGGTCGTTCGCCTCGTTGCAAGTGCCGGGAACGGGTTTTCAAAGTTTTAGGGTTTAGAGATTATACCTGCGCGGGGTCGGCACGTAGATCAAGGTAAGATTTTTTGTATTTCTTCTTTTTTTTTTCTTTTCTCATCCTCTCACAAACACAAACACGAATATATAATAATAATAATAATAAAACTAATTATATTACTACAGACTAATAACTATCATTAACCATAATTATAACCACAATGATAATGGGAGATAGCAAAAGAAAGATACCCACTGTTTTGACTTCAGACTGAGTAAAGCTAAGGTGATTCAGTAGAGAACTAGGCTGCTGTCTGGCTTGTGGTAGACTGAATTCAAGTGGAGAAATGTGCTCTTGCAAGTGGGCTGGTTTGTGGGGTTAACGGGTGACTGGCTTGTGAACTGGGCTGATTTATGCAATGGGTTGTGGTGAAGATATGAGAAAGTGGTGGGCTGTATTGAAATGATTTTGGACTGAAGTTTGTAGGAAAGGAAAGTGGCTGTTCTAAAGTGAATTTTTCTCTTTTTTTTTTTGTTTGCTGTTTGAGTTAGCTAGGTGTATGAGTGGAGATGAAATGGTAAAGAGAATAGAAGAACAGAACAATAAAAAGAGGCTATCGTGGCTTTTAAAAGCTGCTGTATGCTTCTTCTTTTCTAAAAAAATAAAATCCTCTGTAGATCTTCACGTGAAGCAAATGAAAGAGGGGAAGTTGGTTGAGTGTTCCTGCGAATGAATTGGAGCGGACTGCTCTAAGACTTGTTTGATCTAGTTGCTGGAAGGAGTTGAGCGGTGACACTGGTATGAGAGCAGAGAGTTGCTGGTTGGATAGCTGCTGGGAGGGGAAAACAGGGAAGAGCTGAGTTTGGTTGTAAAAGGCAGAAGTAGAGGGGCTGTTATGATGTTGTGGAGTGGTTTTGCTGAAGAGAAAAAAGGGAGAATGGGATGGAAGGTGGAGGTGCTGCTGGCAGTTTCACGTGAGGGAGGGAGGAAGAAAGGGCATGGATCAAGTTCCTGCACAGTTGGGGGAGTTGAGAGTTACGGATTGTAGTGGAGAGGTGTTCAAATGGAGGGGTTGAGTATATAATAGGTTATTCAGCTCTTTATTATTTTTTTATTTCTCCACTGGCTGATATGACTTGGGCAGCTGATAGTTGACAGGATATGATTTATGCAGGATTTAGCAGAGATATGGAATGGGCAGCATCAATTCCAGAGCAAGTAATCATTTTAAGGCTTTTTTTTTTTTGCATACTATAGCAAAGGTCAACATGGGCTAATTGGATGAGTTGAAAAGGCACTTGTTGAGGGCCCAGCAGATTATGAAGAAGCAGGTGGATGAACGTAGGAAGGACATCCAATTTGAGATAGAATACATAGTATACTTGAGGCTACGCGCCTACAGACAAAGGACGGTAGCTCACAGGAGAAATTAAAAGTTGGCCATGAGGTACTTTGGCCCTTATAACATAATATAGAGAATTGGAGCTATGGCTTACCGATTAAAGTTACCCTTGGCCGCTACTATATACCCAATGTTCCAAGTATCACAGTTGAGGAAAGCTATTGGGAATAATACAACCAGATTTGAATTATCGGGGACAATCACAATAGATTTGGAGGCAATGCTGGAACCACTGGAGTTGAAAGGGGTACAACAGGGACAGGGTGGATTAAAGGAAATGTTGATAAAGTGGAAGAATCTACCTAATTATGATGCCTCCTGGGAGCCATATAAGAGAGTGAGGCATCAGTTTCCATTTTTTCATTTTGAGGATAAGGTAGATCTTTGGGAGGGGGTTATTAATAGGCGGGTCTAGCCTGAACCATCAATGGTGTACTAGAGGCGGAACAAGGGTTTCGCCCCTCAGTAATGCCGCCCCTTTGGGGGTGGGTTCCAACAACAATTTATGGAGTAATTAAGAGTGACTAGGAGGAAAAATTAAATTAGAAGGGATTTGGGTATTTTACTCAATTAATTTATGCTTATGTAGAGTTTGGTGGCTAGGGTTAGCTTTATCTTGATGTTTTGTTGAAATTTCCTGCTTCCTAATTTTCGTGTGGGCTCTAGCGACATCTAGAGATTTGGGAGAGCAAGATCTTCCTCTCCAATGGAAAATCTATTGTATGTTGTTTGTCTTTTTCAATATTTCATCAAATCCAAAGGCTTTTAAGTGTTTTGCCACAAGATTCTTCTCTATTTCAGATTCTATCTTCATGAAATTTTAATTTCAGCAAACAATTTATACACTTGTTTCAAATCAGAATGTTAACAAAAATATTTTTGAGTAAGATTCAAAATCTTAAGATTTTGATTATGCATGAGGAAGTTAATGTTATGTGGAAAAAAATATTTAGTGATATTAAGAATGTAGCAAAATATGTGTTTAGACTATCAAAAGAAAAAAAACTCATAATGATAAAATAGTTGGTCGTATAATCAACATATATAAGCAAATATTAAAAATAAGAAACTTTGTTATAAAAATTGATTAAAATGTTGAATCTTAAAAAAATAGAAAAGATATGCAATACAAACAATTTATCTTTTAATGATATATATAAAATATTATATACTAAGGAAGACGAAAGATGTATGTATAAGTTAGATAAGCAAAAAGATAGGAGAAGTAAATATTTAGCTCAAGTGAAGTGCTTTAAAGATAAACATAAAAATTTGCTTTTATTAGAAGAGCATATTCAACAAGGTGAATGAAATATTTTGATAAGCTTTTTAATGAAATTGTGAGAATACAACTGACTTTAGTGACTTTAGCACCCTGTGTTGAATCTAATTTTTAATAATAAAGGGGATGTAGAAGAGTATGAATTATTGTGAAATTAAGTTAATGTGTCATACATTAAACCTATGAGAGAGAGTTATTAAGCATAGGTTCTAATGTGATACTAATGTTGTTGACCTCTATACATATTCCACTATCAATTGAGTGCATCAAGGAAGGCGACTAACAAATATGTCGCTTATCAGGAGCATGAGGACACCTCAATAGTTACCAAAATAACTTAAATTATCTGATCGTGAAATAGATCACACTGATGCACTCAGGACATCGAATTTGGTAAGGAAGAGTCATTCCTGCATAAATAAATAAAAAATGATGACTAGAATGACTGTTGGAAAGCACGACGCTTCACCAAACAACCAAAACGATCTCTGATTGTCAAACGGATTGTACCAATGCTGTTCGCTCTAGAAAAATAATATTTAGCGTGAACCTCACTCTCGCAAGCCTAAGGTTCCAATATTTTTCCCGAGGTAGATTGAGTTTAACATTTAACTATATTTCTCCTGAGAGTAGTGTAATATCCAATTTTACTGGTACAAAATTTAATTCTTTTCAAGTTAAATAAGTTTTAAAAACTCCTAAATAAATTAATAATTACTTAATAATTAATTACTGTTAAGAGATTTTAGTATTATTATTAAGTAAAGTTAATTCCTTATATATTTAATTCTGAAACAGTGCTTCCAAAGGGTTGGAATATGAGAATGCAGTTACGGTGGGGCCTCATTCCCGCATCCTACTATATACAATAAAATAAAAGAAGTGTGTGCTGTGTGGATAAGAAAGGTGAAACAACAGTGTTACGTTAAGCCAAATGGATAAAATCAGTTATTTGAGAGGGGTGAACCTCTCGAGTTGTTATTAGGCTAGATATTCTCTGAAAACCGGAAGGCAACAGAGGAAGTTCGGGAGAGGAATTACTGCAATTCAAGGTACCTTTTAGTGTACTGGATAAGGCATGATTCGGTAAAGTGCCTTGCTAGAGAAAGGAACGGCACTGTGCTTCCTTCACTATTGATTTGTTCGGCCATAGAAGTAGTTGCTGCGACAAAAATAGGAATAAAATTCCAGTTAAGCATTCGGCTGAATGCTTTTCAGAGGAATTTGGAAAGAAAACTACAACCTTGTAATAGAGATCGGCTGAAGGGGCTGAAGAGAATTCTGTTGTAACATTGAAGGAAGAAAAACAACTGCAGGTAAGCGAAATGATTAGATTTTTTAATGAACTTATTAGAGATCAATAACCAAGATTTTTATGTGATTAATTTAGAATTGTATGATGAAATTTTAGTTTGAAGTAATTTGAAGGAACAGTGGTTTTGGTGTGGTATTTTGGAAAGTAAGAGTTGAAGAAGAATAAGTGGTAGAAAAGAAGGATTCTTTGGAGTATGCAAAGGAGAAGTTACGAGGTGACTTACAATCGTAGAAGAGTTCGTAGTAGGGAATTGGAGAAGACTCGGCAAGAAGGTAACTAATGTCAAATTAATATTTAAAGAAAGTTATGTGTTATGATGAATTTATTTTCTTTAAAATGTTTTCTCCAAGCTTTTGAATATGAGCTACTGCTTATACCTTTTGTCATCATATATGTTCACATAAGGTTTGGTTACATCATTCAAATGGTTATATGTAATAATGTAAAGTTCTTGAAAATTTATGCATATTACTTATACCCAAGATATGTCATGAATGATAATGAAGATTGATATGATATGAATTATGAAAGAATGTTGAATACTAAATTAATGTAAAGTTTGACTATGAATAATGTATGCCTTATCATTATAGTTGGGACAAAATGGTTCTCATATTAGAACTACATGGTAAGTGGGGCAAAAGGGACCCCAGAGAATTATGAAACTTGCATAGCAGGTGGGGCAAAAGGGACCCCAAAAGAGGCAAAAGGGACCTCTAAGTAATTCAATGATGATAATGCCAGGTTTACCTAGACTCCATTGAATAATGTTATGAAAATATAGCCAAATCTTTCACATAAAATTTATATTCAACAAAGATTCAAAAGATATCAAAGCATAATATTGATCAAAACTTATAATATTTCAATAATAATTTTCAATGTTGTAATTATTCATGTTATACTATCTTAATTGCTAATTTATTCTGCATTACTTACTGAGCCTTATAGCTCACCAAAACTTTCTTCTAGTTGTTGTTATATGAAAGGGAAAAGAGAATATTGATGCAAGCTAATTTATGCAAGTGTTCTTCTTTTCATGTTAGGTTACCTTTGTTAGTGAGTTTAAATTTTCAAAGTATGAAAGCAAATTAGACATGTATTACTTTGAAATTATTTGGTTTTCCTTAGTGGCTCTGTACTAGCTTTTGGATGAAACTTGGGACTTGGTACATGCTTCCTTTATTGTATTGAATGAAGTTTATATGATCTTTTATATGAAGTCTTAATGTAATGATATGAATGAGATGTTTAGTAATGGAAATGTTATGTTATTCTTGTTACACTCAACCTTACTGTTAAGGGATACTGTGGGGTGTTACAAGTAGTGCCAGAGTTTATTTAGTTATGGGTTCTACTTCCTATGAGTGCAAGCCCTTATAGTTAATTACCGCTCCTAACGTATTAGAAGAGCATTATCGATTAAAGATAAAATATATTAACTCTGTGCAAAAAATATGGAAATATGCAACAGTGTTTTAGTGTTTTAATCTTATTTATAGGGGGATAAAGGTACACCCGATCAAAATCCCATGATTTCATTGTCCCGGGTATATCGTGGATTTCAGTCTACCAATACTGACAACAATTGATTGTAGTATCCATGGAATGTGATTAGCAGTCATAGGTTGCCTCCTCTCAGAGATCTCAAGTAAACTGAAGTAGAGAAATATGAATTTTAATTTGGTTAAGTATGGGTTGGGGCTTATGACTCTGTTTAAGAGTTGCCCATGGGATTGGTTTTGTATAGGGGCTTATGGGCTATGTCTTTCATTTGAAAGTAGCCATAATAGTGGGTCTTATGACTTTTATTAGAGATGTCCCGAATAGTGGGTCTTATAACTTAGCCCGATAGACTAAGATGCTCAAGAATTTTGGTTGGACAAGTCTTATGGCTTCCTTAGAAGTTGTCTGATGACGGATCTTATGACCTAGCCTTGTAAGCTAAGTGACCGGTATGATGGGTCATAAAACCTAGCCCTATAGATCAGGATGCCCAAGTGAGGAGTCTAGGGTTATATTATTACCTAAACATTTCCCTTAGAAGTCAAACTTACAACATATTAGAAGGTGCCAGTGTGTTAATCGGGGATTAGAGGTTAAGTCATTTGTACCTAAAGATTTTGCCTAAAGTCAGACTTACGGCTCTCATTGAAAGTTGCTGGTTGGTGTGTATTACAACATGATGTAGGCAAAGGGGGGGTCAAATCAAACCCAAAAATATTTGGTTTTGACTTCCCTTGAGCTTACTATCTCAATAAATTTTGAGCTGGAATTTAGCTCATTTATGAGCTAGTTTTTAATTCATTTATTGAACTAAAAGTTAGCTCATTATTAGTTAGGTTTTAGTTCATTAATTATCTTAAATATGTAATTTTTATAGTTTTTATCTCTTAAATTTTAGTTTGTCCCTTAGATTTCCAAAAATGACTTTTGCATTCCCTGTGCTTGTTGTTTTCCGTGCTTGGCTCCTTGACTTCCACGGTTGGCTGTTTCCGTGCCTTGGCTCCTTGATTTCCTCGGTGGGCTCCTAGTTTTCCGTGCTGGGTGGCCTTTCCCGTGCCCCGGTGCCTCAGTTCCGTGCTTGGCCTCTTGGGATTCTGCGGCTGCCTCTTCGGGTCTTGGCTGGGCTGTTTTCCCGTGAAGTTGGGGGGGCTTTTCCGTGGTTTGTGTTGCTTGGATTCCTGTGGGAATTCAATTATGTGGCTGTTTGTATTCCCCTCTCATACCTATATATATGAGAGGTTTTGTAATGTTTAAAAAAAGTGATATATGAATGTTTGAAAAGAAACCTACGGGTTTTGTTGGAAAAGCTTGCGAGCTTGTTCCATTCTCCTTCTCATCTCCTATAGGAAAAACTTGCTAGTTCTTTCCACCCTTCGTCTTGGCTTCTAACCTCTTTCGTCTCTCCGCAAGTACCACCTCACCTGTATCCTTCTTTTAATAGATGAAAGCTTCTTTAGGTGTTTGTTTTAAAGTCATAAATTTGTCAAATGTTTGTAAGCGTCAAAGTTTGTAAGAATCCTTGTTTGTAAGTCCTTTTATAATATTAAAGTTGTGTTTTATTTTGTTAGTTAAATTTTGTCAAGTTTTTGAGTATTTTATGTCTTTCTATCATCCTAGAAAGAGTTTGTTTTCGTGATAAAAAATTTGGGGAAAATTTGGGCCCCTCCCCAAATTTTTTATTGTATTAATTTGGTATCAGAGCAAGTTAGGAAGTCCTAAGTTTATGAGTCAGTTTGTCATATGCAATGTCAAGTAAATCTTGGTAAGTCATAGTAGTCTTGTGAGTCTTGTGAGTCATAGTAGTTATTGGTAGTCAAATCTAAAGCTAACTCATCGGGAGACGAGTTCTAAAGAAGGGGAGTCTGATGTAGGCAAAGGGGGGTCAAAACATTTTGAATTATAAATTTGGTGAGCTTCTAGGTCCTCTACTAGAATCAGCTCATTAATGTCTAGTAGATAGCCTTTTTAGCTCATAAATTGATGTTCATTCCACCATTTGCTGTCCCTTTGGTTTCCGTGGATGGCTCTTGGGTTCCCGTGCCTTGACTCCTTGGTTTCCCCGGTTGGCTGCTGGTTTTCCATGCTGGGTGGCCTTTCCCTTGCCTTGGTGCCTCGGTTCCGTGCGGGCCTCTTTGGTTTCCGCGGCTGCCTCTTCGGGTCCCTGGCTGGGCTATTTCCCGTGGCTAATGGGGGGCTTTTCCGTAGCTTTCATGCTTCGTTTCCTGGAGTTGACTGTTGGCTTTTCATTTCCCTAATTTATATTATGAATATGAAAGGTCATTGTGGCTATTCGTATTCCCCTCTCATGTATATATATACTAGATGTTTTGGGATGTTTAAGTAAGTTTATGATGTGATTTTTGGAAAGAAACCTGCGGGTTTTCGGAAAAGCTTGCGAGCTTTGTCCACTTCTTCTTCTTCTATCTCTTGGGGAGACTTGCGAGTTCTTTCCACCCTTCTTCTCGGCTTCTAATCTCTTTCATCTCTCTGCAAGTTCAACGCCACCTGTATCCTTCTTCTCAAAGAAATGCAACTTTAGGTGTTTGTCTTGTTTGAGTTATTTGTAAGCTATGTTGCACCGATACGGATACGGCGACACGGATACGACACTATACGGATACGGGTACGGCGCGGACACGGCATCATAATTTACAAATCATATATAAAAATTAAGAAATCAATCAAAATATAATATTTGAAATTACAAAAAAAATGACAACAACATCATTTGTAGCCTTGTAGCTTATAAAATCAAAATATAAGTAAGCATTAAATGTCTAGTATAACAACAAAAACATAAACATAAATTGTCTAGCACATAAAGTTTCAACTATTCAATAGAAGGAATGATATGATTAACTTCTTCAGTGGTTTGTCTTTGAACTTCTATATCATCTTCAATAAATATCATAGCTTTTAATTCAGGCTTATCAAGTGAAAGATTAGTAATTTCTAATATTCTCATATCATCAAGAGACTCAAATCCATCTCGGAAATGAGAGAACTTTGCTCGCAGCCGCGAAAGTAAATATGATGCATCTTTTTTTTTTCGGATTTATTTTTTGCTTTTCAACGGACACGTGTATCGGATACACGTGTCCTTTTAAAATTAAATAGTATTTTAATTGGATACGTCTTTGGTGTATCCGACACGTATCGGTGGAGTATCGGAGGCGTATCCGTGTATCGGTGTATCGGATACAGTACGCCTTCATAAATAGGTGTATCCGTGCAACATAGTTTGTAAGTGTCTAAGTTTGTAAGTCTTTTATATTATGAAGAAAAGTTGTTGTTTTTAGTTTATTCGTCTATTTTGAGTCCTTTTGTGTCTTTTCTATTACTTAGAAAAGTTTTTATTTTATGATCAAAAATTTGGGCCCCTCTCCCAAATTTTTGATTGCACTAATTTGGTATCAGAGCAAGTTAGGTAGTCCTAAGTTTTTAATTTGGTTAGTCAAGTCAAGTCTTGTTGAGAGTCTTGTAAGTCTTGTAAGTTTTGCAAGTCTTGTGAGTCTATGTTTTTCAGGTTGAGTCTTTATTTGAGTCAAAATTTTTTGTTGAGTCTTTCTTTTAAAAAAATGGAAAAAGACAAAAAGACAAGAAAGCAAGCCTGATGAAATTGAATACCCACTTTTGATGGATAGATGGATTCCATCAAAGTCATCAAATCCTTTGGAGTATGAGCTCTACAAACTTCAATCATGGATACACTTATGTACAGAAAGGTACATGAAGAAGAAGCAACATTTACAAGATCAATTTCTGAAAAAATGAAAAGAGATCCTGAAGAAATATGAAGAAAAAAAATTAAAGAGTTGGATGCTCCGTCTTCCCCCCTCAGAAGAAATCAAAAGCTAACTCATCGGGAGATGAGTTCTCAAGAAGGGGAGTCTGATGTAGGCAAAGGGGGGTCAAATCAAACCCAAAAATATTTGGTTTTGACTAACCTTGAGCTTACTAGCTCAATAAATTTTGAGCTGGAATTTAGCTCATTTATGAGCTAGTTTTTAGTTCATTTATTGAACTAAAGGTTAGCTCATTATTAGCTAGGTTTTAGTTCATTAATTATCTTAATTATGTAATATTTATAGTTTTTATCTCTTAAATTTTAATTTGTCCCTTGGGTTTTCAAAAATGGCTTTTGGATTCCCTGTGCTTGTTGTTTTCCGTGCTTGGCTCCTTGGCTTCCACGGTTGGCTGATTCCGTGCCTTGGCTCCTTGGTTTCCTCGGTGGGCTCCTGGTTTTCCGTGCTGGGTGGCCTTTCCCGTGCCCTGGTGCCTCGGTTCTGTGCTTGGCCTCTTGGGATTCCACGGCTCCCTCTTCGGGTCTTGGCTCGGCTGTTTTCTCGTGAAGTTGGGGGGGCTTTTCCGTGGTTTGTGTTGCTTGGATTCCTGTGGGAATTCAATTATGTGGTTGTTTGTATTCCCCTCTCATACCTATATATATGAGAGGTTTTGTAATGTTTAAAAAAAGTGATATATGAATTTTTGAAAAGAAACCTACAGGTTTTGTTGGAAAAGCTTGCGAGCTTGTTCCATTCTCCTTCTCATCTCCTCTAGGAAATACTTGCGAGTTCTTTCCACCCTTCGTCTTGGCTTCTAACCTCTTTCGTCTCTCCGCAAGTACCACCTCACTTGTATCCTTCTTCTAATGGATGAAAGCTTCTTTAGGTGTTTGTTTTGAAGTCATAAATTTGTCAAACGTTTGTAAGCGTTAAAGTTTGTAAGAGTCCTTGTTTGTAAGTCCTTTTATAATATTGAAGTTGTGTTTTGTTTTGTTAGTTATATTTTGTCAAGTTTTTAAGTATTTTATGTCTTTCTATCATCCTATAAAGAGTTTGTTTTTGTGATAAAAAATTTGGACCCCTACCCAAAGTTTTGATTGCATTACAACCTAGCTCTTATAAACAAAGCTGTCTGATGGTTTGAGGTTTTACACATTTCAGGGTTCTGACATCAGCGTAAGTGTTTTGTTGTGTTCGTGCTAGTAAGTTTTTTTTACAACAGTAGTTTGTTATTCTACTTTAGCACTGTTGTTTACTCTTTACACATTTCTAGTACTTTGTCATACTTGCACTAGCTAGTTTTACTCTTTTCAGCATTTTATTTATTAAGGGTTGATTTTTTCCTACTTACTTGCAGGTGCTCACAGCCAATAGTTTAGAGAGGTTTCTGATGGCTGCAGTTGAGGCTATAAAGAGTTGTTGTTACTTGTTGGAGAGCTATTTGTAATTTGAGTGTTGTCGTTTTTTGGACAGTTGTTGTTACTTGTTGGAGAGTCGTTGTTAGTTTGTACTTAGGCTGGATTATTGGAAATATTTTATTTTTTGCATTTTCTTTTATTTTAATTACATTAATTAGATTGATTAAATGGGTTTTAATTTTAATTAAGATTAAATTTTAAATTGCTCAGCTCACTAATTTGAATTTCAAATGCATTCTAAAATTAATTATGTAGTTTGTTAATTTAAAATTTAAATGTATTTTGAGATTATCTAATTTTTTAAATCAAGTTGATTTGCTTATTTAATTGGTTAAAGTTTAATATTAATTAACATTTTAATATTAATATTAATTTTAATTTTAACTTCTCAGTTTGAAGAGTTAACGTGGTCCCAAAATCAAAATCAAAGAGTTCTCGATGAGTCCACTAGTCAAGGAAGAAATAAAGAGAGAGCCCTTACTCAAGAAACATCAAGCTAAGTTGGGTACCATTGCCAATGAAATAGCAAATTAAATCACCGGCTTCACTATCTCCAGTAAGTGTACAAGACGATTGAAGAAATGTGCATGCCTCCATAAAAATTCTGTTAAAGTACAAAGCACTGATTGAAGGAATACATCTCCTTCAGCAAGCCCAAAAAACCAGCCAAGATAGGATTAATCTCAAAGTTCATTCAGAGCCAGGTCAAACTAAGGGAATTTTCTTGTCAAGAAGCATTGAATTGATGGCTTTCACCAATGAATTAACATAAACCCAAACGCTATGTTATTGGTGCATATCCTGTGCGAAATCCGTCAAAATAGAAAACACAGGACAAAAAGGTATATTAATTACATCTGCGTCTCAGGTGAAGTTTGATAGGGTTCATTCTTCATCAAGTCCATCAAAATATAGGCAGGGGACATACAGCATGTTAATTTTATCTAAGTCTGATAAATCTAAATCGGGTTATGGGACACAAATATTAAGAGGAAGGACGATATGTGACACTTTAAGATAAAAAGAGACATACAAGAAGGCCAAACTAATTAGCTAACTTCAATAAGACAAGAAATAGAAGTGAAAGATAAATTAGATTGAAACTAAATGAGCAAATTATGATTGGTCAGAATCATTCAAAATTCCTACCAAAGCAGCGAGATGTGCTGGCATGGAAGCATAGTTTGTCATCAAAGTATATTTTCTAGTTACAAAAGGGATCAGAATGTACTGAGCAACACATTAATAGTCTATAGATTCTTTAGTTCTGAGCTTCTAATCTACAAATAACAAACCAAGAAAAAAAAAACATACTTTTAAATTGAAAGTTAAAAAGTTACCTTAACAGCTAATTGGAACACTTCCAATGTGTCCACAAACATTTCAGCCACCTTTTCACCTATTAAATCTCCATAAACGTTAGGTTAGATTTCGAAGAATTCAATTGTCCTTTGAGTCAAACCAAACACTAACTAACTTTCTAAATCTGAAACACTTTGAGGGAAGTAAAACAGACCTTTTATTTTTAAAGCTCCAGAAACTTCGTCCATGCTTAGTCCTTGCTCACCAGCCTGACAAATGACAGAGTGAACAAACTTAAAATCTGTAGAAGAAGGTCTTGCCTCATTCGTAATAGCAGATGCTGATGCAAGCAATTCAAAATATCTAGTCATAGCATCCCAGCAAGATTGACGGCCCATGTCATGAGTCAAATCCGCATTATCCAAAGAAGATGTCGAACAAGTTGTTTCAACTGAAGTGGAATCTCCTGCCAAAGCATGACTATTATCTTTTCCATGTCCTAAACATTCAAAAGCATCAACTCCCAAAACTGTTTCCATATTTAGGAAAACCTTGATACTAGGGAAGCCTTTCTCCCTGCGATCACCATCTGCTTTAGACTGAGGCTTAGGTTTCTTAACCTTCTCACTGCTGCGTGGCACATCAACTTTCCGTTTCAATTTTTTTGATACACCAATGTTACTCATGTCTTCCAGTGATGAAAAAGACTCTGAACTTTTAAATTCATCAGCTTCCCCAATGCCACAATTTGGCAAGCGCGGTGAAATTGAAAAATCTCCAGATAAAACAAGAGAAAAAAGATGGGCAACCTCCCCACACTGTAAATCTGGAGCAATAGCCACTCCATCCTTTATTAGATCACTCTGCTGTTTCTGAAGCCAACTAGAAAAGTTAGTGGCTCTTTTACCAGAATCATTTGGAAAGGGAGAAGACGAAACATTATGGAAAAACTTCCGGGAAAGTACAAAAGGTCGACTTCCATGTCCAACGACCTGAACAACAAGAACTAGGAATTATAATATTCAGAAAATCACAGGTGATACAAAAGAAATAAAGAAACGAAGGGAGCATAAATGACAGTTTAATTTAAAGAGTAAATACTATCATCAACTACATTTTAAAGTCTTTGAGAAATGCAGTATACTTAATAAAGAAATGCATCACACACAAAAAGCCCTTCTTCATAAGTACTGCTTATCAAATGATACAGATACTTAAGGTTATAAGTAAGGTTCTGCAGTTGAAATCAAAGTGTAAAATGTTGATCTTATAAATTGCATACCATTGAGTCGAAGATCTAACCTTAGTAGAGCAAAAACAAATTACAAGGGAAAATAAATGAAAAATACAAGTTTGATTAGGTTTGCATCACATTTGGATCAATTTAAACCCTCAAATATAAACTTTCATGGAAATCACCAAATTTAATGTCATTGTGTTCGAAGCAATTCAACATATAGAACTATATTTTGAATTGAAAAGAATTGAAAATTAGGGAATTAAATCCCATTTACATTTTTACTAAGTTAACAAAATCCATTTACTGATTATAAATGCAAATCATGGTAGCTGGGCAATTAATCCGTGGCAATAAGCACTTTGGACGGCATGCTGTGTGGGCTCCGAAAATTCGCGCCCCGGCCTCCCCCGCCTTTCAGGGGAGTTTTAATGAATTAGGATATGGAGTAAATTTTTAGAAGGCAGATTGGGTTTGTAGATAAGACACACCCAGAGATTTCTCCCTCATTTTGAGAGAACTTTATGATCTAAGTTCTGGTTTCTTATAGGCGCAAGCCCCTATAGTTAATTACCCCTTTCGGTAAATGAGAGAGAACTTTCAATTAATGTCAATCTTCAGTCATATATGTAGAAATATATGTTATCTAGCACGGGTCGGTATTTAAAAATTTTATAGTTAAAATTCGGAATTTCACCATCTTGCACCTAAAGCGGATGGTGGGAGAATGGATGATGAACCCGGTCAAGATCCCATGGTTCCGTCGTCATGAACCATCGTGGTTCCTAATTTACTTGGTCAGAGGAGGTAGTCGACCCAACTTGATAGAAGCAACCTTGTCGGCAGCCATGAGTTGCTTCGTCTAAGGGTATCTTGCAGACTTGGGATAGATATTTGTTTGAAGGGACAAATTTGAATCCAACTTAGCTAAAAGAGAGCTTTGTGCCCAATCGATTATAACCAATAGATTAATATCTCAAGAATTTGATGTCATTGAGGAGCTCACATGCTGTGACCATAACCGTAATTTAGGTGTCATTTGACGGCCAACCAGCCAAATCAAAGGGCCCCGATCATAACCATACATCTGCAGTGTCATTTGGTGGTAAAATCATCGGTTAGATGACACGTGCATCGTCCTTATTAGTAGGAGATAGATTGAGAATAAATCCTAATAATATTCTCGACCAGACAGTAGCTCTTTGAGAGCTGAAATGTATTTTTTAATCTTATCGAACTCGGCAAAATGTTGCAGGATGAATGAATTTTGCTTTTAGTGTTTGATGATTGAATTTTAATTTTAAATATTTTTTAATTTTGATATTTTTTGGATTTTGAAATTTTGAATTTTGTGCTAATTTGGATGGTATTTGAAATATTCGAAGTTAAAACCTTCGGTTGAGATCTAAATTCAACACGGTCATCATCGGGGTATTTGTGGGGAATTTCACTTGTTAGTTAAACCTTGTCGACTCTTTCTACTTGCTGACAGAGGATTAAGTTCATTGACGGCTTTATGATTTATTTAGTGAATTTCTTGATTATGGGCCTTGAAGGCCTAATATGAACATATTAAACAAATATTCTGGCCGAAATCATGACTGTATATTTGTTTAACGGATTGAGCTGTGTCGACTTTTATCCTGTCACATAAAAGAATCGAGTTCGAACTTTGGTTCATATATTGACCTGTGCAACACTTTAGACATCATGTGTGTAAATACAACACGCTTTCCTAGGCCCATGCAGTTATTTGGGGGTATTTTTGTAACTATTTGTTGAACCCTGTCGACTCTATCTCATTACTGACAAAGGATCGGGTTCGTTGCGAGCTTTATGCTCTCGTCAATGAATTTACTTTGTATCAAGCTTTAAAGGCCTAATATGAACATATAAAATAAATATCTCAGTCGACACCGTGACCGTATATTTGTTAATTGGTTCAAGTTGAGTCAACTACTGTCCTATCAAGGAGAAGGATTGAACTTGAACTTAAGTTCATTTCTTAACCTACACAGCATCCTCAGAAGTCACGTGTGTAAATAAAACACGCTCATCGAGCCCACGCGGGTATATACTTGGATATGCATTTTCTTGCATTTGTGTGTATACATTTTACCGTGCATATATGGGGGCATTTTTGGAATTTTTTTATGTTGATCAGTTGCGCGTGCAACTGTCGTTTGAATGCAACATTCTATTTGGAAGGTCGTACACACTTTTTGTCAGCTTGTAGAGATATTGTGGATATGGTGGCGTGGCATCTGATGCATTAGCGTGTATAATGCATTTTGCATAATGTGCTTGATGTACAATATAAAGGCCTATTGCATTAATGTAGTGCACATGCATATGCATAACATATATATATGGATGATGCATCCATACTCTTCCTATTTGATCACATTGTGCATTTGCATGATGATTAAGCACTCTCCCGTAGTGTGCGATGTATATGTGATATTTTGCATTTGCGTATTAATTTGCACAATACCCATTTGCATGCAATATAAGATGTATATATGATATAGCTGCGTATTCATATATACATTCATGTGGCCATATGCATGCTAGCATATTTGCACATATATTCACGCATTTGCTGTATGCATTAATGTAATTATCATACTTATGTGGTGGATATATACGACATAATTATATGTTATACATTTATGTGAAACACCTGTGTATAGATTTATGCATGTATTTAGATGTTGATATGTATCTAAATGATGCATCTACATTTCATATAGTATGCCAACATGCAATTTAGTAGCTTAATGTACAATCATTATATGACATATTTTCATGATCTATGTGTATAGTACACATGTACATCATCTATTTTCTTACATAATAGTCAAATGCTTACATGACATACATGACATGTTTTGTATCTAGCAATAAGTATATGCCAGATGCATTTAGCATGCTGAACGTGGGTGCACAATGGGTCTTGTAAAGCGGTCTGTAGGCGCTTGCATTCATTGTGTCATCCGCCTTTACTTGCAGAAGAATGATGTATTTACTTGATGCTGAGTGAAGGTTGGCTGCAGGGATGTTGTGATATCCATTGTCTTCCATTTGCCATCGTCCATGTGTAAATTGCTATGTACCTCTCAGATCTTCAACTATTATCCATAAGCAATTTGCATTCACTCACGAATAGGCTTGCTATATTGCTTGCAAATGGCACCATGGTGTATATCTGCATTCATCGAGGACCCATTGTTCCTGCAATGTGTTTGCTATCAATGATTGCACGGGCTACTATATCTTCTTGCACGAGTGTTGTGCAAATTAGTGTCAAATTTCAACTTTATAGTTTGCAAGATTGGATATATTTACTTGTGCTTTGATATTGCCCTTAGAGTCTTATTCATTGCACCTTGGTCGTTCAATTTTCATAGGAGGCCAATATATTGGCCCTTGGTCAAGTTGCATTCACTGCAGACTCTTGCATACTTGCTTTCAATCAGACTATATATTCCTTCTTAATTTTCATCGCTTGCGAGGTTAAGTACCTTTACTTGTATTTTGATATCAATTGCAGAGCATTGTTACATTCATTATACATCGGTTTTATGTCGTAGAAGACAAGTGTATTCATGACCTTCACCGCTTGCAAGGTTTATTGTGTTTGTTTATGTGTTGATGTTGATCGCAAAGTGATGTTGCATTCATTTTATATTCGCTGCCAAGAACAAATTAGTGTGTTTGTTGATAACTTGATTATTATTAACTATATGAAAACCCTGTATTTATTGCACGTTGACTTTTAATTGTTAATAAAAAATTGTTATAATTGTTTTCAGGTTGATTATCATTGACTGTAAGAATGCTACTACGCTGCTGATTTCCCGCACATGTTAGCTAGCAAGTTGCCATTTTCATTGTGTATTAACCTTCAGGGTTCACACGACTTGTATTATATATCTGCTAGCTAGTTAATATCGATCGTATTCGTAGTTTATTTGTTGTAGTCACTTATAAGCAAATTGTTGTGCACATGTAAGTTCCTTATTCATTTATTTTTATTTGAACATTAGGACCATTAATTAATATTTGCGCTTTAAGGTGAGTTGTGTAGTCATTAATTAAGAGTCTGGGTTCAATTATAGTCCTCTGCAGTTCGTTTGAGTTCAAATTCTATGCAAATTGCTTAAGTTCCCTTCGGTTCATTTTTATTCAGTCACATAAAATGATGGCCTTCCGATCACCCGGTTAGGAAAATAGATGTATTGGATTTGACTTATGTTAAGGAGGGTAGAGGTAGACCTAAAAAGACATGATTATAAAATATTAGAAATGTGCTTTTTTTATTAGATTTAACTTTTAACAAGGCACAATCGAGAAAAAAAGATTCATTTAGCCGACCCCACTTAGTGGGATAAAGGCTTGATTTTGTTATTATTATTCGGGTTCTCTATTTAGTTTAAATTTCGGTATCCTCCCGACGTCTCCCCTGTTTAGGGGAAATTTTAGTAGACTGGGATATCCCACTACACTACAAGAGTGTTTATGGTAGGTGTCAGGTGACACGACGGCCGTATATCTTCAATCCCACCATGCTACGAGAGCATGTATGGATCTACGAACTACCTGCCTTGAAAATGTGCAATTGGCTTTTCCCGCCATGCTACGAGAGTGTGTAAGGTACTTACAAATGTCCCTGCCACGCTATAAGAGCATTTACATGGCATACCCGCCTCACCGTACGCGTTGCACTGGGTTTCCTCTCACTGTGCTACGAGAGCGCGTATAGGGGGTTCTCCGGCACGACGCAAATGCCGAGAATTGATTTTTTGAGTTTAGAAGGTTATACCTGCGCGATGTGGACAACGACTACGATAAAAAGCAAATTTCTTTCTTTTTCTTATTTTTCTTTCTTCTTTTTTTTTGTCTTTTTTTCCTTACTTTTTTCTTTCTTTTCTTCTTTTTTAAGGATATTTATTTATTTATTTATATTTATAATTATAATCATTCTCTTAATGAAACACCAGGAGAAATTATGAAAAGAATAAAAACAACTTAAGTCATTTTTTGATACATTGATATAACATTTCACCCTAAAAGTTCAAATATCTCTCATTGGATCTCAAGAGACTATGAATGACAAGCGTGACTCTAGTTCCTCTAGTGCTCGTACAAGGGGTTCTTTATAACCCTTCAAAAATATGAAATATTTTAAAATTTTCAAATAATATTTTATTTTATAACCAACTCAAAATAAAATCACCCCTGTAAAAAAATTAAATCTCGACCAATTCCAAAATAAGACAACACATTAAATAATAGTGTGACAGCTACACAAGCCAGCACAAAATGCATGCAGGACCCTTTTGGCATCCTAAGATTTGAATTTTTCTTTTATGCATATAGTTGTAATATTTGCTATATAATGATTGTTTGATAATTGTTTGTGTTGTGAGCACTTACCAAGTGTTAGGATAGAGATATTTGCATGGTTGTGAAAACTGAATTAGACATCGAGCCGGAAATATGAGAGGTTTAAGGTTTAATGGTTAGACCAAGGTTGAACTAGATGATGTAATAAATATTATATTATTATAATAAAAATAAATGATATAATAATTGGGTCTAATCCATGGTTTAAAATTGCGCAATTAGAGGCGCGCCTCAAGGCGCGCCTTTGCGCAATTTCACCCAAAAACGCCTCGAGGCTTACGCAATTCTGTTCCTGGATGAGGCGTACGCCTCACCTGGACTGAGGCGCGCCTCAGAGGCGCAATTGCGCAATTCTGGGTGAGGCGTACGCAATTCAGAACCGGCCCCACCCACTTAAAATGTTGGCTTTTCTCCCCTTGAACCCGCACGGCATTCCTCCTCTCCGAAAAAATTTTCCTCCCAGCTCTCTGTACGCGAACTGGACGCGTCCCGCACGGTCGGCCGAAGCTTCCCGCCGCTCCTCCCGCCGGCGCCGCCCCTCTCCGGCGAAGAGAAAAGTTCCGGCCACCCTCTAGGAGTACTCCACATTCGATTTTAGGTATTTTTTTAAGTTTAGGGATTTTTTTTGCAAGTTTTAGAGAAATTAGGGTTTAGTTTTTTTTGATTTTTTTGGAATGTATTTGTTTTTTTTTTTAGGAGACATGGTTAGAGGTAAAGAAAAGACGAATACGTCATTGCGGAGGGACCCTTCTTGGAAGTATAGTGTACAAGTTGACATTGGCGGCGGCGAGAAGAGCTATGTATATTTAAAGTGCAACTTTTGTGAGAAAGTTGTGAAGGGTGGAGTAACCCGCATGAAGGAGCACTTATCATGCTCTCACAAGAACGTAGCACCTTGTGCAAAAGTGCCGGACAATGTGAAGGAAGAAATAAGTGCTTACATGAAGAAAACTACCACTGTCAAACACTTACAACAGCAACAATTTGATGAAAGGGTCGACCAAGGTGCCTATTTTGGGAGCGAGAGTGGAAAGGGCTCCTCCTCCACTATACATAATAGAGGTGCACGGGGTCCTATGGATCAGTACATGACTACTGAAGGAGCAGATAGAGGAGAAGCAGATATAATCCCTGCAGGTGGTACTAGAGAGGGTCGGCGACAGGTTTGCATGGACATTGGGAGGTTTTTTTTTGAAAATGCAATACCTTTTAATGTTGCTACATCGCCTGCCTACTTCAGTATGATGCGGTCTGTAGGATTGTATGGAAGAGGGTTGAAAGCACCTTCTATGTATGAGTTGCGCACTTGGATTTTAAAGGAGGAGTTGCAGAACACCGAGCGAACCATTGGTGAGATTAAAAGGACATGGATTGAGACAGGTGTGACTATAATGTCAGATGGATGGTCAGACATGAAGAGTAGGAGTTTGATAAACATCCTTGTCAACAATCCCTATGGTACAGTGTTCTTAAGATCTGTTGAAGCTTCTGATGAGGTGAAGAATGCTACATTTATTTTTAATTTACTTGATGGAGTTATTGAGGAGATTGGAGAGCAGTTGGTTGTCCAGGTAGTGACTGATAATGCCAGTGCATACAAAGCAGCTGGTTTGATGTTGATGGAGAAGAGGACACACCTCTATTGGACACCTTGCGCAGCACATTGTATTGATCTCATATTGGAGGATCTTGGTGACTTACCTCAGCACAAGAGTGCTCTTGTTAGGGCGAAGAAGATTACAAAATTCATCTACAATCACTCTTGGGTATTAAGCTTAATGAGAAAATTTTCAAAGAAAGAAATCATTCGACCTGCAACCACTAGGTATGTTCATATTTTTTACATTGTAAATCATTCCAACTGTATGTTCATAGTTTTAACATTTGGGCATTGTAGGTTTGCCACCTCCTATTTGACACTTCAGAGCTTGATGGAGGTGAGGCAACCTTTGGAAGCCATGTTTACATCAACTGAATGGCTAAACTCTGCTTGGGGGAAGAAGAGTGAGGGAAAGGAGATAAGAAAGATAATTCTGAATGATAAATTTTGGGCTACTGTGACCTATGCCATTTTGAGCACGAGACCCTTAGTGCAAGTTCTACGCTTAGTGGATGCAGAGAAGAAACCAGCTATGGGTTTTATTTATAATGCTATGGATGAGGCCAAGGAGTTGATTGCACATAACTTGGGAGGAGAGGAGGCAAGTTATAGGGAGATCTGGGATATCATTGATGCTCGGTGGGAGGTGCAGTTACACCGACATCTACATGCAGCTGCATATTATCTTAACCCTCAATTTCAATATTCAGAGAAAAAATCTTCAAATCCGAAAGTTAAGCTTGGTCTATATCACTGTATGGAAAGATTAATACCGGAGCAGGCAGATAGGGAGCTTGCAGATTTATAGCTTGTTCTGTTCCGGAATAAAGAGGGTTTTTTTGGTTTGAATGCAGCAAAAACTACCATTTCTAAACGGTCTCCAGGTATAATTAATTTGGTAAATGCAATACACTTTATTCAATATTCTGAATTTTGATTATATTTTCTTCTTGAAAACAGTTGAATGGTGGATCCAATTTGGTGATTCCACCCCTGAGCTACAGAGTTTTGCTGTGAGAGTGTTGGGCCTCACTTGTTCTTCTTCTGGGTGTGAGCGAAATTGGAGTACATATAGTCAGGTGCAAACAAAGAGAAGAAATCGACTATCTACACTCAGAATGAACTCCCTCGTATACATAATGCACAACAAAAGGTTAAGAGATAGGAGGTTGAGGAATAAGGGGTTGAAAGATGATGAGGACCCGTTGGTGTGTGATGATCTGTCGTCTGATAATGAGTGGTTCATAGATGATGAGGCAGATTTATCATTATCAGACTTACAGGTAGAAGATCTAAATGTGGATGTATTGAGGGGCGAAGCAGATCAAACGGGTACATTCACTAGTACCACACCACACACATCTTCTAGCTCTGCAAGCAAAGGTATATGTTCTCTGCCAGTCTGCTTGATAATGAGTGGTTCATCCAATTAATATGCTAATAATCTTTTCTTTTAATGAACAGGGAAGAGAAAAGTGAGCCATGTTGAAGATGAAGATGACATGGCATTCATAGATACAATTGGAGAAGAAGATTCACTTGAAGACTGATATTTTGTGATGGGATATGATCATATGACTTCATTTTATATGTTTTTTGTATTTTGGGAGTTTTGATAAACTGATATTTTATGTTTTTGTACTTTGGGACATAATTTTATTGCATCTACTTTCTTATTTTCCATTATTGCTATTATTTTCCTGCTAAAATCCTTAATTTTTCATTTACGCAATTCTGTGTTCGTGAGGCTTACGCCTCAGACCGCCTCGAGGCTTACGCCTCGCCTCACGGACGAAAACCGCCTCGAGGCGCAGTTACGCAATTTTAAACCTTGGTCTAATCAAGTCAATTTTGTGAAATTGTACTCGTATCAGCCCTGAATTGAGTCAAATTTGGATTGATGAGGCTAATTTGGGTTCAATTTGGACCGATTTGGGTTGATCTTCATCAATTTGATTTTAATTGGATAAAACTGGGTTGAAGTGGACTCAATTTAGGCCCAATTTTAGTCAATTTGTGTTCGACGATGCTCGATCGAGCCCAGTTGGGCTCAAATCGACTCGATCGGAGTCGAGAAATATGAAAAACATGTCAACAAGAAGTTATAGCTTTCATTTTACTTCTTACCCACTTTGCAAGAATTCTAGCTTCCATACGAAAACCAAGTATTATTTCTACGATGCCATTCTTTGAAAATACATTCCTTTCCGTAGTCACCTTTTCTGCTTTATTCTTCCATGACTAAGTCATTTTACCAATAAATAATTCATTTCAAGGTTTGCCTAAAACTTCTATGACAATCTTCATGATGAAAATAATCAATTTTGCACACAAAAGTTAAGTTCAAGTATAGTATTTCAACTTGCCTCTCCCAACAGCCTATCATGCAAATTCTCAATTTCTCACCTCTTAAAATTTAACAATTTAAGCTAGAAGCATCACTACATCAACATCCCCTCACCCCAACAACAAGAACATATACACCTTGTTTTGGAACTGGAAATAACGATGGGCCAAATCTAAGAAAAGTAACGTAAAAGATGCTTATGTTGGCGAGCATTATTCAAATGCCAAACAACATACGAGTCATCATAAATTTAACATGGAAATAAATCGAATTTAGGAGAGTAGTACCAGGTAGTTCTTCTCCCTGAGATAGCTGAATGCAGCAAAAATGTCACCCTGGGGATACTTCTGTAGAGTTCTGGCAAGTAAATTTTGCACTCTGGGAGATTTCGAGCAGCTTAGAAAAACAACCTTAATAAGCTCAATGGCATTGGAAATGGACAAAGATTTGTATATTTGACTTAAACCATTATTTCCCCTAAACATGAGAAGCTTTCCACGAGATGAATAATTATTTGATCTGTTCTGAGCAGCTGCTGAAGAAACAACGGGATTTTTCTTATCAACATCATGCAATACACCTCCACCACATGAAGAGGCGCTACATTTTTCCTGTAACAAATATAATTAGATTTAGTGACGAAAAATTGGAACAAAATTTCAGGATTTTCTGAAACTTACAGGTTCAGAAGAAGTGAACTCCAAGTCACGAGATAATCGATTATTAGTCCACCCTTCTTCAGGTCTACATCCAACACTCTTAGCATCCTCCTTTTTTGCTAGCCTTTTGTATTTAAACACTTCCTCGAGAGCCAACTTTATATCCGCGTCTTCAAAATCATCCCAACAATAACGTTGAGAATTTGAATTGCAGATATTTACGCAAGATTTTTCATTAAGAACAGTATCATGCAATTTAAAACCTTCATAACTCTGCTCATAATCATCAACCTTAAGTGATTCCTGGTTAGCCATAACCCGTGAGTTATCCAGACAACGAGTATACCTCTCTCCAAGCAAGTTACAGAGTCTCAAAACTGCTCTTCTAATATTAGAATTCTGATTCAAAGTGGCCATTCTTCTCTTGCATGTGTCTGGTTGAGCTGGAAGATCACAGAGTGAAGACCACTCAACCCGTGCAAACCTTGCTCCAAGCATTGCCCTATGCTTTGCATACTGCATGACTAATTTCCTAAACAATATATAAAAGAAGAAAAATAAAAAATCAAATTAAAAATGCATATATGACCCTAAACAATACTCATATTTATTTAAAAATAAATAAATTAAACATTAAAAGAGATCGACGCAACACTTGCAAGAATCATTACCTATCTGAAATGTCAGTCCAAGAGAATTTTCTCTTACGGCTAGGCTTTAGCTTATCAAACGCACATTGACTGATTAAAGCTGCAGTTTCAGCATATTCTTCATGGGATTGAGGCTGAACTTCAGTAGGACTCCGTTTACTTTCTCTACGTGCTTGATAGAGACGAACATTTTCACCTGCAGATAGAGAGCAAGAATCCAAACGCATTACCTCATCGTTATCTGAAAAGGTACTTTCATTTGCTTCATTTAACTGTCCTGCCGGTACATTTGGAGTATGATCACGAAAAGCATGATTTAGAAGCCGCCTCCTCTTTCTAGGAGATCCAACATTGTTTGGATTCTGACTTTGTCCCCATCCTTCAGATTTCAAGTGACTGCAGCACCCAGTAACACGGGCTTGCCGCTTATCATAGTAGACACGGAGCACCTAAAACAATTTTTATTGCTAATAAATAACAAGTGTTAACGGCAGGAATACATCAAAGAAAAATAGGAATTTTAAAATTTATTAAATGAGAGTTTTAAGAAGAATATTTTCTAATAACTGTGGGCTCCGAAAATTCGGCCCCGGCCACGGCCTCCGCCCGCACTGTTGGCTGTGTTTTCTTTCGCAAGGAAAGTTATAACAGATTAAGTTCCGCGGTAAAATTTGGAAGGCATATGTGTTTGTACATAAGACAATACCCAGAGATTTCGCCCTCATTTTGTGAGGACTTTATGATCTGTTCTGGTTTCCTATAGGCGCAAGCCTCTATAATTAATTATCCCTCCCACTAACGAGAGAGAACTTTCGATTAAGGCTAGTCATCGATCAGATACGTAAAGATACGTGTTATCTGGCATATAGTAGCAGCATGGGTTTGAGATTTGAGAATTTGGAAAGTTCGATATTTAAAATAGAAATTTCACCACCTTGTACTTAAAGTGGATGGTGGGGGAATGGATGATAGACCCGATCAAGATCTCATGGTTCCATCGTCCCGGACCATCATGGTCCTTGGTCTACTTAGTCAGAGGAGGTAGTCGACCCAACCTGACAGAAGGATCCTTGTCAGCAGCCATGGGTTGCTTCGTCCAAGGGGACCTTGTAGACCTGGGATGGGTATTTGTCTAAGGGGACAAATTTGAATCCACCTTAGCTAACAAAGGGCTTTGTGCCCTATCGATTATATCCTATTGATTCATATCTCAAGGATTTGATATCACTAAGGAACGTACTGGCTCAGACCATAACCGGTATTTCGTGGTGTCATTTGGCGGCAAAATCGCCGGTCAGAGGACACGTACCGCGCCCTGACAGGAGATTGTTTGAGAATGGATTCTAATGATATTTTCGACTAGGCATTAGCTCTTTGTGAGCTGAAGTGAATTTTAATTTGTCCACCTCGGCAAACTGTTGCGGAGAGTGGATAGATTTTTACTTTAAGCGCTTGGATGATTGAATTTCAATTTTAAATACTTGGAATTTGCATATCTTTAGGATTTTGGATTTTTGGGCACTTAAGTGGCATTTGAAAGTATTTGTGAACCCCTCCAATTGATATAAATATTCAACACGGCCATCATCGAGGTGTTTGGGGGCATTTTCATTTGAAAATATTTGTATTTTATGGATCAACCTTATCGACTCTATCGAGTTGTCAACAGAGGATCGGGTTTTGTAGGCTTTATGGTTTTGTGAATGAATTTCTCTTGTTATAGACCTTGAAGACCTAATATGAATGTATAAAATAAATATTTTGGTCGACTTCGTGACCGCATATTTATCCGATGGTTCGAACCCTGTCTAATCCTATTTACCTGCTTAGGAGGATCGGGTTTCGTAGGTTTTATGTCATTTATTAGTGAATTCTCTTGATTATAGGCCTTAAAGGCCTAATATGAATATATTAAAACAAATACACCGGTCGCCACAACCGTGTATTTGTTTGAAGGTTCGAATCCTGTCAACTCCTATTGATCCGCATAGAAGGATCGGGTTCGAACTTGAATTCACTTATTGACCCGTGCATCATCCCTAGACGTCACGTGTGTACCACTAATATGCTCGTCGGGGCCCATGCGAGTGTTTGATTGTAATTTCCCCTTGTGTGTACCTATGTGCATACATATTAAGGTGCATGTACAAGGGGCATTTTAGGAATATTTGTAAACACCTTCTGTCCGCTTGCATAAATGTTGCGAATACAGTGGTGTTATGTAGCAGCTTTTGAATTGAATTGTTCACTGCTTTATACAGGTAGATTATCGTGTACTACTTGTATGATTTATGCAAGTAGATTGTAGTGCGCTAACTAATCTCCTGCTTTTAGATACAGGTGAATCATAGCTTTATCACCTGGTTGCAACGAGGTGCTTCAATATTCTGATGTAAACTCGCTTTTCTCATTCACCGAGAGGACCTTGAAATTTGTGACCATTGCTTTGAAAAGAACTCCTTCCAAAGTCTTTAGTGTAGTAGACTTGTTATTTCCAGTGTTTGTGGACACCAGAACTATTTTCTTCTTAAGTATAAGACTAAGAAGAGATTTTGGAACACCAGGAAGTTTAGTTCTAATTTGGACAAACATCTCTTCCATTATACTAGGAGATGTCCTTTTCCACACATCGAGTCGTCTTCATATTTGACGCACCCACAGCCTCTCAATCACCACTGTTGTAGGTGATATATGTACTTGTGTCCACAGGGGCTTGGTGTACTTGCGATATACCCACTATTGTTATCCACAAGTGGCTCGAGTTTATTTACAGAAACCCATTGCATCCACTGCGACCTCTTGGAAATATTCGTAGAAGAACCATTGTCTTTGCATCATATCCACCTTTCACCATTCTCAGGTGGTTTGATGTTTGCATTTGTTTGTAAAAGCATTTTTCTTCAATTACTCCCCTTTTGCATGTAGGGATCTGCATATTTGTTCTCCTTGGGTGGTTGTCGCTTGTAGGAGTATTGCACATTATCTTACAAATCCACATTTGAAGATAGGTTCCTTGTTGTCTTTCAAGGCAATAAAAGGGCAATACTCTTGTTTGTATGATTGATACATGCATCAATCATCTTTGTCTTGATATCATTCGGATCCATATCACTGTCATTCATGCATACTCATATGTATCCCATAGTTATTTGTAAAGGAATTTATGCTTTGATGTGGTCATTTCACATTCGTAGCCATTTGCACTTGATGTGCTAATCAACCACCTTCTAGTTGCAAGGGATATATGTATTTGTCTTCGATCGGATGATTGTTGACACTAGCGGGCATTTGCATTCACTGTATGCTTCACTGAATACATCCGTAAAAGGTGTTATAGTTTGATTGGTATCGAATGTGAGGGGGCAATGATGTTCAAATCAGACTCAAGTCTGAGTCCTTTCAAGTCCAATTCAAATCAAGTTCATAAGCTCATTGTGCAAGCTCAGTTCTATATCCCTTGTAGTCCAACTCACGTACTCGTTTGAGATCAAATTATTCAAGCCATTAATGTTCAAGTCCAGAGTACAAGTTCAAGTGGTCTTGTTTAATTCATTTCATTTTCAAATTGATTTCAAGTTTGAGTTCACTCGAGTCCGAGTTAGGTCCTAGTTATCAAGTTGAATTCCAAATTCTTATTGTATTTTGTTCAAGTTTGAATTGAATTAATTTGATTTGTGTTCAAGTACAAGTCCTCAAGTCCACTGTTCATTTGAGTCCAAATTCTTGTTCTTGTCCTTTTTGAGTTCAAAACAGGTCCGAGTGCAGTCATATATTTACCCGAAATTTCGATAGCCTCCCGGCGTCTCCCCCATTTAGGAGAAAACTACGGAAAACTGGGCCTCCCGCCACGCTAGATAAAAGCGTGTACAGTATGTGCCCTTGTATGAGGACACCGCGGCCGCAATTTTTTTTCCCCACCACGTTAAGAAAAGCGTGTATGGGTCTTTGGTACATGTTACAAGAAAAACAGTTGTTTCCCCGCAAGTAAAGAGCCGCGTACGGGTACTTAAGAGTTGTTTCAGCCATGCTAAGAAAAGCGTGCACCAGGCTTACCTGCCTCGTCGTATGTGTCGCACTAGGTTCCCTCCCACCATGCTAGAGAAAAGCTTGTATGGGTGGTTGACCGGCTCGTCGCACACACCGATGATAGGGTTTTGGAGCTAAGGGGTTGCTCACCTACCTCGTCGTAGTTGTCGCACCGGATTCCCTTCCCACCATGCTAGAGAAAAGCGTGTATGGACGGTTTGCCGACTCGACACGCACAAGGGAGGGTATAAGTTCTAGAAATTATACCTCTGACGGCCGACGAACCGGCGGTGAAGGCACGAGGAGCGAGGCGAGAGGAGGCTCGAAGACCGAGGCGGAATAAGCAAGCACATCTTTTTTTATTAATTATAATTAAGATTAATTAATTACAATTAATTAACTAATTATTTTTAATTAATCATTTATAACTAATTAAAATTTATTAAAACTAATTAAAGTGATAAATTATAATTAATTTAAAATTAATTGTAACTTATTAATATTAATTAATTTCAATAAATTATAATTAATTAATAATAATTAAACTTATAAATTATAATTAATTAAAAATAATAATTATTATTAATTAGGATAATTATAATTAAATTTATATTATATTTTTTTATATTAAAAAAAAGTTTAAACCCTCTGTTCGGCGGATTTGCAGGATTTAGCCGAGAAAGCACTCGACAGGGAGAAAGTTACCTTAACAGGCACGATCTCCCGTTCTTGCTTCCGATCAAAATGTGTAACTTCCGAACCGACAGGATGGGAAGTCGTGGAAGGAGCAAAGTCAAACGGCAACACAGGAGCCATAGAAGCCACGTGAAAGGGAGGAGGTTGCCTTCACAGCCGCGAGCTCCAGTTGTTGGTCCCGATCAAAGTGTCGTAACTTCCTCACCGACCGGAAAGGAAAGTCGTTGAAGGCGCGGAATCGAACACCCACGAGGGAGCCGAAGAAGCAACGGAAGGGAGAAGGTTACTTCACAGCCAGCGATCTCGCGTTGTTGCTTCCAATCGGAATGTCGTAACTTCCGACCCGACTGGAAGGAAGTCGTCGAATGGAGAAGTCAAACAGCACAAAGGAATCGGGGAAGCAACGCGAAGGAGAGAGAGACCACGAGAGAGAGTGAGCCAGAACGAGAGAGAGCGGGAGCGTAGGCCAAAGGCCTCATTCCGTTGTCTTTTTATCGACGCGAGCAGGTCGTGCGAAGAAGCGACATCGGCGTGGCCTCGACGTGCGAACGTCGTGCGGATGTGCAACGTGCGGGATGGCTTCGGCAAAGAGCAGGTGAGCAATTTAAATCTTTTTCTTTTTTTTTTTTGTTTATGTTAGACAGGTCAACAATAACATGATGAATAATATAATGAGATACATTATAGATTAACTCAAAAATGTGAAGGGAATTTAGCTATTAAAAAAATGTAAAAACTTTTGGTGCAAATGAGATACCTATTAAGTTTTGAAAGTTATGGGGAGTATAACAGTGATTTGGTTAACAAATCTTTAAATTGATATTCTAAATATTAAGAGTATGCAAAATGATTAGAAACATAGCATTTTGGTACAAATGTGCTATCAAAGTTTTCTTAGAAACAATTTTGGGCAATTGTGCTTCATAGATAAATTGAAATTGACCCCAATAATATCAAGGTGATTATAAAAATGCCACCACAAAAAAGTACTAGCTAGTTTGTTATTTACAAGGATAGCTAACATTCATTTAGAGAATCATATCAAATTAATTATGCAGATACAAAGCTGATGAAGAAAATGATTGTTTCAAATGGGGTAAAAACATCAAAAAGCCTTCGATAGCATCAAGAAACATTTTCTAAGCCCACTTATACTTGCGACACCAAATTTGAGGAAGCCTCTTATGCATAGTAGCATTAAAAAAGCCCCTCAAAATTTTGCTAGTGAAACACAATAAGGTAAAGAGAATGCATTTTATTAGATTTCTGGCTAAAGATATCAAATTCCAAGACAATCCAACTTGACGAGCTCAAGAAGGTCTTTCCCAATAGTTCGACGGATTAATGCAAAAAGTTAAAAGACAATCCTCATTCAATAAAACATCTACATAACTAAATAATAAATATTTTCAAATACAAAAGTTTTAATAACTTGAAAATAATGAAAGGAGACTCTAAAACTACAAACTTCAACAAACCGTATTGAAAAACCATGATCTCCACATCTCAAGTCTATGGCTCAAAAAATTGTACAAGGTCATACTCAATAAACCCAAATTGGGCAGACTCATTGATAATTTCTCTTATTCAACAAGCTAAGCGAAACACCACAGAAAGTAAGCCCTCATTTCATTAGCCTGACGGCAAAAGCTATCATATCTCAAGCCCATCCAGCTTGATAAAGTCAAGTGATCCAAATCTAAGAGGACTTCTAAAATTCAACAAAAGGTAAAGACAGCTAAAACAAATGATCCTTCAAGGATTTCCATATCTAAATTAAAATGTCAACTTCTTTCAACAAATCTGTCAAGTACAAAATGTCATTCGAAGGAAACTCATCTTCTTCCTCGACAAGCTTGATAAAAAAATTTTCTGGTCAATAAGTCTAATAGGGAAACATTAGATCGACAACCAGATATGGCGGTTCAACAGGAAACACCTAGGCCGACAATTTTCTAATGTAGGCGGTTCAAAACCGCCTCCCTTAATGCCTAAATAGGCTTGTCCCCTATATGTGGGCCCAATGAGTTTAAATTTATTTGAAAATTATTTTTTTAGGAAGGGCTTGGGCGGTGGAGAGCTTAATAAATAGGAGAGCTAAGGGGCAAGGGGGGGCATGCTGAGATTGAAGTTTCTCTTGGAGTCTCTTAGAGTTTGAGGGCTCTAGACCTAGCATCTAAAGATTGGGAGAGAATGATCCTCCTCTCGAATAGAGGATCACTTGTATCTTACTTTCTTGTTGAGTTTGTTTCCTTTCGTTTGTTGCAATTTATTATTTTGGGGCTGATTTCGCCCAGATATTGATTCATTCTTGCTGTTTTTCTCCAATTAGTGATAGGGTTACTTGCGAACTCAAGTATTTCCTATCACAACCCTTCGTCATCGAACTAAGATAAACCCTGAGGGCTAAGTCACTGCAATTCATCATTCATCAAGTATGCCAAAGCATGAATAGTGCAGAAGTGTTTGCTCAGGAGCCATGAACCCTGCTTTTGCAAGCTTAAGGTTCCATTTTTTTCGAGGTAGATTGGAATTTAAATTAGCCAAATTTCTCCTGATGAATGACATCAGAGTTTATTTAGTTCTGAGATTTCACTTCATATGAGCGCAAGCCCTCGTAGTTAATTACCCCTTAACACGTAGAATATAACTCTCGATTAAGGATGAATCGATTTTTAGATGTGTACATTGTTTAAAATTGCTCAATATGAGGCTTGCCTTGAGACCTGACTTAGTGCAATTTACGCCTCAAAATACATATATTTTTCCCTGATTTATCTATTCTTGTTAATTAGATTAATAATAATTAAGTTAATAACTATAAATAAAAATTTTCTAGCTTCTTTCTAAATATATATAAATTTATTTTCTTTCTAATAAACCTAAATTCCTAAACAAAACAATCATCTCTATAAATTGAACCTGACTTAGTCTTTCTTTCATAAAAATATTTTCTAAATTAACTCTCTTAATTTATAAATTAATTTAATAATTACTAATAATTCAATAAATACTAAAAATTCTTAAAATCTTCCCTTACGCACAATTCTCACTTTTCTTTCCAATTATTAAATTTATTTCTTTCTTTCCATTTTTTTTACTAAAAATATTTTCTAAATTAACTCTCTTAATTTATAAATTAATTCAATAATTACTAATAATTCAATAAATACTAAAAATTCTTAATCACAATTTCTTTCTAATAACCTGTCAATCTTGCTTCCTCCCGGCGGCTCTCTCAGTTGTCTACCTTCCTCTCTTATTTTCTTTATTACTCTATTGCTTTATTTTTTTTTTCTCACTTCTCCTTCTTCCTCTCAGACAGGCTTCTCTCGCTCCAAACCTCTTCTATTCGTTCAGTGAAAAAGGAGCAAGCAAAACGAAGTTATCTCACATGAGCAGCAGTTACTTTCACACATCAGAACACATTTTCTTGCTCAATCGCACGATCCGGCTCCGCTAGCCCTTCCCTCGCCATTCTCTTCTCTTGATTCCGCTCATATGCTCGGTTCTGTTCTCTTGCTTGCATTCCCATTTGATTAGAGCCGTTCTGCTGAACCGGTTAAGCCCGGTTCTTGTAGAAATTCTTTTCATTCAAATAATATGCTGAATGGATGTTTTGTAATTCTTCTGTTGGACTTGTTGGTCGTGATTCCAAATTAACCTAAGACCATGGAAGCATAATTATTGTTGTCATCCATGGGAAAAGAAATGTGGTAGAAATTGGTTGCAAGGATAAAAAAGAAAAGAAATAAGGCTGCAACGATGAAGAATACAAATGAGAAGATAAGGTAGAAGGAAGATACTTGTAATAATAAAACCTTGCAAGTTCTAGACAATATAACGATGAAGGCTATAGTTTATAGAAATAGTAAAAGAAAAAATGCCTTAAGCTCTAACACAATGAAAATAATTGGAGAAAGTTGGTTGACTTTCAATTTATTTGTCTTAATTTATACAAGTCCAGGAGGTCCACTAGTAAGAAACACATAACATTTAGGGAAATGATATATACTAACTAAAATAAAATTAGCACGTGGATTGGTGACGTAAAAGTAGTAATCCCATAGATCAATGTAGCATTAAGAGCATAAGGTGAAATTTGATCACTTGCTACAATAGCTAGTGACATCCAATTGTTTGGGCAGAGAAATGAAGGCAGCTGGCTGGGCGAGATCTTCAGCATACGCAGGGGCTTAGGTGGGATCCCTATTGCGGATAGGGAGAGGCGAAAAAGCAAAAGATAGATTCCCAGGAAAGGCAAATTTCCAGAAGTTTAACTTTCCACACAAAAACATTCATGACGCCATCAATATACGAAGAAGATAAGAGTCTAGCATATAAGGAGGATTGGGGTCAATTATAGTACTTTGAGAGAGAGAATAGGGCACCAAGGGTTAGATTAATTCTTAAGGATGATAATTAATTTAATGAAAAAAAAACTGAGTGTTAGACGTGTCATCTGGTTTCAGCTCATGGGGAAATGACGCAAAGACCAATGGAAAATTATACTAGGCGAAAGCTATTTGGAATTTAACTATGACACATCAAATACAAACCTAAGAAACCACTCCAGGTAATTCCCAAGTGTTTGGAAACTTCAGACGCAATTTGACAGTTTGCTTAACAAATAAAACTGTAGAGCCATTAAATCCCGCTATATTTCTTCCATACATCAATACAGTGCTCAGATTACATTGCCACATGCAGTAGAAAAAACCATGTCACAATGGAACGATTTCATAGAAAGCTACATTTGTTGTCAAAAGTTACTTTGGTGTTCCAGGCTCAGAGAGATTGACAGGTTGCAGAATATATAGCAATAAAAAGGCCAAAATATCATATAGTACTGATAATTGAAAAAAAAATTGCGTCTCAGCAGAAGAAAATTCAATTAAATAAGTATAGAAGATACTGTTCAGATCTGAATACTGACTTGCTCCAATGTGAGGTTCAGCTCCCTAGAAATCTTTACACAGTCACTGAATGGAATTTTCTTTGTATGATCAACGGTTTTAAAATGCTTAAGCAACTCCAGCCTTTGCTCAGTAGTCATAACTCGAATAGAAGACCATGAACGGCGATGAAATACCTATAAATATATAATCCAATCGAATTCAAGGATGTCAAGATGGTAAAGAATAATAACATAAATTTTGTACTTTTTTGTAGGCAAAGTGGCAAACAAAGTGGATATTCATCTCTTTCAATGGGAAGAAAAAGCTAGCCAACCAAGCCTAAGCAAGAGTTTAGGAATAAATCCTAAAATTTATACTTGAAATTTACACGATTATGCATTTGCTGCTTGGATGAAAGCCCGAAACAACGCAACATGTGGTTGGATTGGCTAAGTTATTTTCTAACTGGTCCATAGGACCTCTACTTTTGAGTTCGAGTTCAAGTTCAGTCAAAATGATTGCTTTTGACTTATTCAAATAAAGAAAATTAATTTTATAAAAATATTTGAAATCATCAATCAAAATTACCATTTGTATATAAGTAAAATAAATTTATTTATGCATGTAGAACCGTAGTGATGATGATGGTGCACCCACCCACAAACAAAAATGTACATATATCACATATCGAATTGATTTTGAAATTAATCAAATTTACTCTAAGCGAGCCATATTTGAGTCAAAGCATATCAATTTCAACATTGATTCAATAAAGATTTGGCCAAACATCGAGCGAGTTTCAAGCTTTGACCATAATACTAGCCCTACTTTGTCATTAGGCAATGCTAGGTCTATGAAACAAAAAACTATGTGCCAACGGAAATAAACAAATTACGTGCCAATGGAAACAAATTAATCATCTTATCATATGAAAGTTATTGATATTCCATTCACCACAAATATCAATATTACCATTAATATGACATAAGCCAAGTTGCCACTAAGGTAATAAAAGTGCAAGCTTTTTATTAATGGGTATTGATCCATCAAACGATGGTCAACTTAAAACTTGTAAGTAGTTTAGAAATTTTCATTGATGAACTCAATCCATGGGATCGCATACCAAACAACCACCACTTGCCTATATTATAGTTGTATGGACAAAGTCTTCAAAATAATTTCTAATACTCATTTTTAGAGATAATGAACAAAATGGTCCCCTAACTCTTCACGAAAAACCAAATGGTCATTGACTATTTATAAGTGTAATTTTAATCTATTGACTTTTTAAATAGGGACCTAGATGATCTCACGGAAAAAGTAATTTGATCCGTATTTAAAGAGTCAGAGGGCCAAATTGTTACTTTAATATAATCCAAAATTATTTTAGTCCTTCAAAAATAGTTAGAGGAACAATTCCACCCTTTTCTCTTCCTTTTTACAAATAAAATTTCGATATAAATATCATTTACTTCATTCCAGTACTAATGTAAAATGTAATGACAAATCATAGCCATAAACATCTTGAGAAAACCTATTGACCTCATAAGACTAGGTAATTCATGTGTGACAATATTAATTTGATGATAACAAGTATAGTGTAATGTCATCAAATGACTTGCTAAGTATTTCTAATAGGTAATTGAATATAGTAGCAACCACGGTGATGATGATGTTCATTAGATTAAATTTGAGTTCTAGTTACTTGGAGATAGACCAAGAGGAGAATCAAAAGACAAGAAAAAAGGTTTATCCAAGGTTTCCTTATTCTAGAGTGCATTTAGATTTCAATGAAAATTATTAGATTTAGATTAATCAAAGATCCAATGATGAAGAACACAATAAAAACATTTTATATTTTATTATGAGTAAAAAAATTACTCTTAAGTTATTATATAAATTGAAGAAATAATTTGCAAAATCATTTAGAACTACTTGTAGGCAATTAAAATTAACGTGACAACAAGAGATTTAAGTTTCCTATGAATTTCTGAATTCTATAGGATTGTGCATAATATCCTAATCATTTGGGTGATTGTGCATACAATCTGATATGACTTAATCGTCAAAAATATAGTAGTTGATGATCAATGTAAAGAATCTTGTTACAGCTGTCATTACAATTTTTTGCCAGAATTCTTGATTTAGAATCACACATACAGGTAACAAATCATACATACAACTGTGATAAGTTCAGATAAGATTGAACTGGTCATATATACAATGATCCAGTTAGTCATTTTTCAAACTTTAAATTGCTAAATCATCTTGGATTTTGTTTATGGACAATTCAAAAGTGTTGTGAACTAATGTGATGCTCATAAATACATTCCATCTCTTCTTCTAAGTGCTAACAAATTTATGGATCTAAGGATTTCAATACAAAATCTTTTTTCGAAAAGTTTTTGAGGAAAATTTCAAGTGTTCATTCAACCAATCCATACTTAAGGAGCTTGATCTTGGTAACAATTTTTCTCTTTCAATCTTTAGGTTTAGGAAAATTGATTTTCATTAGTATATGTTTAATCTTACTTAAGGAAAAATTCTATAAAATGGTGGCTAGACCTGCAATGCTTTGTGGTGCAAAATGTTGGCCATCAAAAGAGAAGCATATTCTGTTAAGTGTTGCAGAGATGAGGGTCCTTAGGTGGATGAGTGACTTTACTCTTAGAGACGGGAAACAAAATGAACATTTACATGAAAAGGTTGGAGTAGCTCCAATTGAAGATAAGATCAGAGAGAGTCTCCTTAGATGGTTTAATCACATAAAACGGCAGCCTATGTTGCACCGATACACCTATTTATGAAGGCGTATTGTATCCGATACATCGATACACAGATACGCCTCCAATATGATACTGATACATGTCGGATACAGCTATTAAAATATTATTTAATTTCAAAAGGACATGTGTATCCGACACGCGTGCTTGTCGAAAAACAAAAACAAAATCTGGAAAAAAAAAAGGCGTGTCGCATTTACTTCCGTAGTTGCAAGTGAGGTTCTCTCGTTTCCAAGATGGATTTGAGTCTCTTGATGATATGAGAATATTAGAAATTGCTAATCTTCACTTGATGAACCTGAATTAGAAGCTATGATATTTATTGAAGATGATATAGAAGTTCAAAGACAAACCACTGAAGAAGCTAATCATATCATTCCTTCTATTGAATAGTTGAAACTTCATGTGCTAGACAATTTATGTTTATGCTTTTGTTGTTGTACTAGGCATTTAATGCTTACTTTTATTTTGATAATATAAGCTACAAGGCTACAAATGATGTTGTTTTCATTTTTTTTGTAATTTCAAATATTATGCTTTGATTGCTTTCTTAATTTTTATGTATAATTTATAAATTATAATGTCGTGTCTGTGTCGTACCCGTATCCTGTATTTTTAAGAATTGACGTGTCCCGTATCTATATCGTGACGTAGTTGTGTCGCCGTATCCGTATCGGTGCAACATAGACGGCGGCCTTTTGATGACCCAGTTAGGAAAGTAAATGTATTGGATTTGACTTATCTAAGAAGGGTAGAGGTAGACCTAAAAGGATATGGTTAGAAAAAATTAGAAATAATCTTTCTTTATTACATTTAAATGAGAATTTAACTTTTAACATAGTACAGTGGAGAAAAAGGATTCATGTAGCCGACCCCACATTAGGATAAAAGCTTGATGTTGGTGTTGTTGTAGTATAAGTTTAATCTTAAGTATCAGAGATTACTAAATATTTATTTAGTTCATGATTTCCATTATTCTCCACCAAAGTTTAAAAATTTTTTGATAGGAGATTTACCTTAGGTGCTTGGGTATCCTCATCGTAAATATATGTTTGGATTGCACTTGACATAAAAGAGAGTATACCATATTTAACAAAATTCAATCCATAATTAGACCAATAAGTCAAATTAGTAAATAAGAGTATGACAGGGAGAGATCATAAAAAATTTCAAGCCTCATGCTATTACAACAAGGTACATTCTCCCAAATATCTTGAATCTCCATTGCACCAACCAAAATTGTGCTAGAAGGAATTGCATCTAACCAAAAATTCATCCAATCAATGCAAAAATCTAGTAGAATCAAATAGAAAGTCTTCTACAAGCCTCATACCGTTATATTTAGAATCACAAAACCTCCCTTAATTTACAATAAAATTTTCAAAATTCCAAACCGCATCCAAATTGAAAAGAACCACAAGAGCTTGTGTAATACCATCAATCAAGTAGGCAAGAAAATGCATTACTGTCACAAACCGAATTGCAAGGAACCAAATAGAGGAAAACCATAAGGTCATGACATAAATAATTGCATGGAATGAACCAAAGAAATCGTGTCCTAAGCATTCATCTCAATACATTGAATAACTTTATATAGTCCCATTTTGCAAGCTGTTAATTTTAAAACGATGCTTGTAGAAAACCTTTCAACGTTCAATGGGACAATTACCTTATCATCTAGTATGAATTTCACATATATTTAATTCACATCGTTGGCAGACTTACAATTTCCATTATTAAAATTTCCATGCAAATACTTTTTTCAAGTGACACATGCAACAATAATGCTAAAAGATCAACACGCTACCTAATGAATTCAACTGAATACACTATAACAAGTTTTAAAAGTAGAGATTATGAAAATAACTAGCCAGAAAATATTTTTTGGATTCAACAATTTTCAATCACACAATCAAACAAATTACTAGAAATTATAAAATAAGAAATGACTGTAAAGATGTAGGCCAAACAGGGTCAGCTGCCTGGAAATGCTCAGACGAAATGCAAGCAAGCGCACGGGAGGCTTCCACTTTGTCTTTCGCACCTGTTCTCTTGCTCTGTCCAAGACACATACAACAAGTAAGAACCGAATGGAGAAGACACAAAACCCGATTCTGTCTCCCGTCTCTGGCTCTGTCCCGCACTCCGCCTCAGATTCTACGGACTGAAAGCCTCAGGCTGCCAAAATTCCCAAGAAATAAGGGATTGGTACAAGGTTGTTGAGCTGAGATTTTAAGAAAATCTGAGCCATCCATCTAATTTCCTGATTTAGGAAGTCAAATTGAACTAGAATTTGACAAAAGGGGCTGAAATTGAGCATGGAGTAGACTTGACCCAAATCGATTTGGATCTGATTGGGTCCGATCGAGCCAATTTTGCGAAATTAGACTTGAATCGGCATCAAATTGCATCAAATTTGGTTCGACAAGGCTCAAATAGGTATGATTTGAATTGATTTGGGTCGGTCCCGATCGATTTGAGTTTAATTTGATAAAATTGAATTTAATTTGATTAAATTTAGGTACAATTTGAGTAAATTGATGATCGATTGAGTTCGAATCGACTTGATCTTGACTGAGACGACACGAAAATAAAATCAACACAAAACAAAGGGTGGCCAAATAGAGATGAAGGTTCCACAAAAGTAATTTCACTTAACCACCTAATCCATTCTCTTCAAAATGCTATTCCAACTCATAGGTTAATATTCATGAGCCCTTGGACACCTTTTCTAGATAATTTAATAAATCAAGATTTGTTCAGCTTTTAAAAGAATGTTCAAATTATATTAATTTTGCATGGCATGCTATTATAAACAACCCTATGCTGTGCCAATATAGTCCATTTTAATGTTCTGTCAAATCAAATACCATAGTAAAAAAATATGACTATCATATCAAAGGACAAGATTTTGTTCTTTAGTAATACATATGAAATGTTATACTAAACATGCTAAAACCTTGTCCTGAAAAAGCAATAAATAATAAGAACGATCTACAAACCATATTGATGTGAAACAAGAATGCGATGGAGTTAATGTAAGGAAATTAAAGAGAGCGAATTAACAAAGTGTTTCCACAATAAGATTATCACTTAAAGCAAAAGATTATTCCTTAGAGTTCTTAGTTTTTGACTTGCTTAGGCAAAGAAGATCGAGTCGGTTAACCTAACAATTTAAGAAAATGTAAATATCAATTGTAAAACTACGACGATAAACAAGAATCCGCGATTTAATAATGAGAACTTTCACCTTTGGAGCCCATACGCTCAACTAGTCTAGGCTTTAGCAGAATAAGAGTCTCCACATTAAAACAGAGGTCACTCCGAGGAAGAAGGAGCCTAAGATCGTCGTTCTTGGATAGGGGGCCGGAGTGGTGGAGGATGGCGGTCGTCCAAGGATGATCCAACGCCCCTTTGATCTTTGCTCATCGATCACATCCACTAAGGTGTAATGAATACGATCGATGTAATCTTCGATGGTGTCGTCGAAATCGAAGCCCACGTCAAAGAACGGTGATTGGAGGATGTCAACTTGATCTCGATCGTCATGCACAAACCCAAAGTTCCATTCGGGTTCCGCCATGCATTCTTGCCGGGAGTTGATGGAGAAGGGCTAGCCGTGAGCTATGGAGAAGGACGTGGTCACGGGTTAGGGAGGAGATAAGGGGTCACGGTTTTGGAGAGCTAGAGGGGGTCGGCTATGGTGGGGATCCAATGGTGGGGTGCAGGAATTATGAAGTAACTTCAGATTTTGGAGGGCCTAATGAGGGGATTTAATTTGAAATTCAAATTAAATCAAGAAATAGGGTGATGAGGACATCGTCAGCAATTTCGACATGTGTGCCATCGGAGACACCGGAGATCGACGGCCACGATCAGGAGTTTTATTTACTTTGTCATGTTATGTAATAATTTATTTTATTTTTTCAGTTTTTCCATTGTTACCCTTATGGGTATTTGGTCTCTATTGTAGCCCAAGGGGCATTTTAGTCTTTTGTTTCCATTGTCATTTTGAGGCCTATATATATGATCATTTCTTATGTAATGAACTAATGAATGATGAATGAAAAATTATGTTTGTTTCTACTTTTCTAGCATGAGTGCTTGAGAGGGAAGAGAGCTTAAGAGGAGCAATTCGCAAGGCCCACCGATCGTTGGAAGAGTTCTCGATTCGTGGTTAGATTTATTTTCTTTTATCTTCTCGCTCGTATTCGTATCCATCTCCTTCCCATCCACTACAAGAATAGCCCTCTCATCTCCACTTGCCGCCGCCCCTTGAAAGTTCACCGCCGGCCACATCCCCGGCCCTGGCCATCCACCCTGCCGGCGAATCCCCCTCAACCGTCCACCCCATCTCCACCACATACCCGAATTTGGAATTTGAATTTTAAATTTCAAATTCTTTCCTAATTTGAAATTCCAAATTTGGAAAGTTTTCATGACGGTTCCTAATTTTAATTCCCTTTGATATTGGAGTTTAATCGCCTTGTGCCACATCACTAATTCAAATGGGAAGCCACTTCATGAAATTGCCTCTCCCCTTCCCAGCATGCCGTCGGCCACACTAGGGAGATTCCCCCATTAAATGCTATTTAATGCCATGACCGTTTTGGAATCAAATTGGATTTCAAAATTTCCCTCCCAATCCTCTTAAAACTGAAATTCAATTTCAGTTTTAACTTTAGAAAATCCCTCCCTCTCCCTCATTAAGCCGCCGGCCACATATATGGGCCCCTCTTGATTACCCATTAATTTCCCCTTAATTACTTTTGGACATTTGAAATCCCCTTTCAAATTATTCCCTCCATTATACTAAAATCTGAGAATTAATTTCAGATTTTAGTAAACCACTTGCCACCTCATCTAACCTAGCTCCTCTAATTTTTCCACACCCGCCCATCTCTCCCACTTGGCCGAAACTTCCCCCACTCCTTGAAAATCCCGCCGGCCACCTCTCTCTCGTCCTTTGAATAGAGAAGCCAAGGAAAGGAGAAGACGACGCCTCCCCTCTCCACTTCAATGTTGAATGGCGGATCATGAGATCCATCTTCCACCAAGTCGTTGGATCATCACCGGACATCCGCCAACCCCACCTACTCCGACTACTTTCCCGTGGACAAAGACTTCCGGCATCTTCTTCCTAGTGGTGATCTCAATTCTAGTTGCAAAATCTTCTCTCGCCAAGCCTAGTGTAGTTGAGTGAATAATCCCCAAGGTGAAATTTCTCATTATTAAATTTTGGATTGTTGTTTAATAGCTCTTAGCTTTGCTACGATTTTTGTTTATCTCCGAGGATTAGTTAATTTACATGTACTCCTTCGCCTAAGCGAGTTGAAAACCAAGAATCTTTATTGAATTATTTTGTCTCGACAATAAGCTTTCAAGTGAAATTAAATTGTTTAATCCTTCTTAATTGTCTTAATGAGCTCCTACACATGTTGGTTTCACATCATAGGGAGGGGCGGCCAAGAGGGGGGGAATTGGGGGCTGATTTTGTGGGATTATAAGGGTGATTAGGAGAGAGAAAGAATGCCAATGAAGGTGGCCGGCCACATGGAGAGAAGAGGGGAATTTGGGAGTAAAGAGGGTGGGGCCCAAGTTTAAGTAGATAAATGAAATAAATTTGAATTTTATTTCAGATTTAATTAAGTATTAAGTAACTTCCCAAGCCTTATAATGAGAGGAAAATCAAATTTGAAATTCAAATTTGACTTTAATTTCATTAATGGGCTCGCTTAATGAAGGGCCACCAATTAGGAAATTGTTTAATCAAGGGTTTGAAATTCAAATGCTATGGATTCAAGATGGAAAAGGAGGCTGGCCGGTGGGCGGCTGGCCGGCGGGAGGCTGGCCGGCTGGAGGCCGGCGGGATGTTGGCCGGCGGCGGCTGAATTGGCCGGCGGGAGATGGAGGCAGGGTGGCCAGCGGCTTTGGGCTACTTGGAGTAGGCGGCGGCAAAAACAAGGGGGGGAAAGAAGAGATGGAATTTTCAAAGCTTCGACGACGGCGGATTTACTAACCTCGCTTGTCTCCACGTTGGATTTCCACAAGATTAGCTAGTACGAAAACTAGAACTCACAAAGAGATCTAGTTTTCTCCGGCGAACTCACTAAGAGATCTTGGAGGAGTGAACTCACAAAGAGAACAAGGATCAAATTTCATTTCATCAAAAACTAGCTATTACATAAAAAAGGGCCATATAAATAGGCCTCAAAATGACAAAGAAAGCAAAAGACTAAAATGCCCCTTGGGCTACAATAGCTACCAAATACCCCTGAGGGAAAAAACGGAAAAACATAAAATAAAAATAAACTACTACATAAAATGATGAAAATACAGATCATGATCGTGGCCGTCGATCTCCGGCATCTCCTGAAGGTACATGTGTCGAAATCGCTGCTGATGTCCCCATCATTCTCCCCAGGTGGGAGAAAACTCGACCCCGTTGAGTAGATATCTATGGAGCCCTCGTACAACTCTAGGAGATCTGGGTCTAGGCTCTGTAGCAAGTCCCTATCAGTCCAAGTATCCTCTATCTCCAGTGTCCCTTTCCAATGAACTCGGTATCTTTGGCGCCCACCTTCCTTTGTGGAAATGACCTCATTATCTAGTATTGCTTCGACCTTCTCCGCTATAGGTGAGTAAGGTAAATTGGGGAGTGGAGCTGGGTTGGGGATCTCACCCGGTGGGGTCACACAAGGCTAATTTAAGGAGTGGCTCATGGGGTTAAAATTCAGGTCCTTCAAAGGTTATTAGGTCTTCTATATTAAATGTAGGATTCATGTTCAAGCCTCCAGAGAGGTCCAGTACGTATGCGTTACTATTAACCTTTGAGATTATCTTAAAAGGTTCGGTGTCTCGAGTATGCAGCTTCTTTACGGCGCCCGGAGAAAAGCTCTAGGCGGACCCGTACCATCACAAAGTTTCCAACTTCGAATTCTTTGGACCTTCTTTTGTTATTAGTAATAATTTTAAAATGGGTGTTACTTTGTTCAATTTTCTTTTTAATTTCATTGAGTAACTCCAGAAGGTGAAATGCAGATGTAAATGCTAGAGATCGGGGGTGCATGATGAATGACAAGACTCATGAGCTCACAAGCAAAAGTTTTAAGCATAGACAAAATAGGAAGACAACAGACTACAAAGCACACACACAACATACTAACTCACATGAACACATAGCTAGAAAAGTGGACAAGTCACAAAAATAGTGGTTTTAAAGTGTGCGGTCTAAGGGAACTGGGGTAGGGGGAGAAATGAAAACACTCTTAGCTACCAGGGCACTTCTATAGGTAGTTTCAGTTAGGGTCGACAGCAATCTCCTAGTGGGGATAGTGTAATTGAATAGATTCATCAAACTAGGACAGAGATGGTCCTTATCATGGTGGGGCGAGGCTATAACGGGCAAAATGTAGGAATCAGGAATAAAATAGGATGATTGGTCCTGACTCACCCCCATAAGGGGATCGCTCAAAGATTCGTCAGATGGTATGGGGCTCACGCTTTGTCAAATACTAAAGTTGGTACAAGGAGCGATGAGGTAAGTCAAATCGGGAATGACACACTTTGCTAAATATAAATCCAAATGAGCAGCTTCAAAGTTAGACTCTAATGAAATAAGAGGGGGCTCATTGTTCAAATCAGGCTCAAAAACTTTCAGACTCAAAGTACTGTCTTCCGAAAGAGACTCAGGTTTGGTTGCAACCCTAAGATCCATGGGTTCCGTTTTACTTAAATCAGGTGATAAATTCGATTGACTTACTTCCAACTCGATATTATCTAAGTCGCCATCAGAATTATCCATAATTAAATCAGAATTATCCAAAACTAAATCAGAACTATCCAAAATTAAATTCAAAGTGGTCGAAGTCCAATTGGTTCCTTTCGAGATCACATTATTATCATTCAGGCATACGTTGTCCAAAGGCTTATCCTCGAGGAGACTAGGATCGGGGTGGGTTAAGGTGTCGATATTTAAAGGTTCTTGCTTTCCTAGCTCAAGGTTTAAGTCATTCAGGGAGTCTGATTCAATCTCTTTAGTTTCATCCTCAAAGAATTCTTCGTTATTAGTGATATTATTAGCATCCACGAAATGGATGCACTCAGTCTCAGGTTCAAGGGACCTCTTCTTCTTAATGTATTTCTTTATTAAACTTACACTCGTAGGGTCAGGGACTGGGGAGGCTAAAGGTTGACTGGGATTGCTAGAAGTGGGTCTCAGTGGGGAGTCAAAAGAGGTTGATCTATCAGAATACCCAATAGAGGATCGGCCATTAAGGTTAGGTGAAGACCTACAGGGTGGGGCAGCAACCCTGATGTTATTAAATGAAGGTTGGTTTCGACTATAGTGATGTCCATGATTTGTCCCAACGAAAGAGGTAGGGTGATGCTTTAGATGACAGTCACTAGTAGGGGGTCGGTATTTCAAATTAAGTTCTCGTCTCATATCTTTCCAAGTAAGGTACTCACCGCGAGACTCTCTATGATCTTCCAATCTTGCCCAAAATTGAAGAGCTCGGCCTTTAATGTGAGACTTAGCGATGCTAATCTAGTGGGACTCAGGGATATGACATGATCCAAAATAGTCATCTAGTTGTCTAACCCATTCCCTAAAACAGTAAACGTCCAAAGAACCATCAAAGGTAGGCAGACAATAAGGTGACTCTAAGTGAGATCGTGGAGGCCTAGGCTTAGGTATCGGGTGATAAGATGAGTGGGGCATGTAATTAGAGTGGGGATAGTCAACGGGTTTCTCCGTCATAATTCTAGTCATATTTCCCACTAGGTTAACGAGGTCATCTAAACTCTTTTGGAGTCTTATCGGGTCCATTGAAAAGTGTCAAGTGAAACCTAGGAAAGATTGGGTGCAAGGTACCACACTCTACAAAGGGAAAACACCATTTCGACTTGCTATAAGGTGCAGGAAAAATACAGAACAGCAAGCTTCACGAAGGGTTTAAGTCACCCGGTGTTTAGGGAGGTTGCTAAGGCTTGGGCAGCACCTAAACGCTAAGTTAAACTCTTCTAAAATGACACTATAAGGTGCAGATTTTGTTTGGACAGCAAACTAAAATGAGGGACGAAGTTATCTAAGAAATTTAGATGTACTCTAGGGTGTGGACAGCAAGTTATCACAAGTTAATGTCACCTAAATGTCACTAAACAGTGCAGGAATTTAGTGGACAGCAAGTTAATTCAATTGTCTAAGTGGCCTAGACAAATATAGATGATATGGAGATGATGGCAGCACTCAAACAACGAGATATGCTCATATAAAATGAAGTAATTACTGCAGATTTTTGGGACAGCACAAGGAAAACAGAAGTTAAAACTATATAAATGATGTTATGCATGCAAACGACTAAGGACAAGTCAAATTAGACTCCTAGGATGCATCTAGCACATGTAAAGCATGCTAGCCATGCTTTGATACCAAAATGATGTGAAACAAGCATGCGATGGAGTTACTTTAAGAAAATTAAAGAGAGCGAATTAACAAAGTGTTTCCACAATAAGATTATCACTTATAGCAAAAGATTATTCCTTAGAGTTCTTAGTTTTTGACTTGCTTAGGCAAAGAAGAGTGAGTCGATTAACCTAACAATTTAAGAAAATGCAAAGATCAATTGTAAAACTACGACGATAAACAAGAATCCGCGATTTAATAATGAGAACTTTCACCTTTGGAGCCCATACGCTCAACTAGTCTAGGCTTTAGCGGAAGAAGAGTCTCCACATTAGAACCGAGGTCACTCCGAGGAAGAAAGAGCCTAAGATCGTCGTTCTTGGATAGGGGGCCGGAGTGGTGGAGGATGGCAGTCGTCCAAGGATGATCCAACGTCCCTTTGATCTTTGTTCATCGATCACATCCACTAAGGTGTAATGAATACGATCGATGTAATATTCGATGGTGTCGTCGAAATCGAAGCCCACGTCAAAAAACGGTGATTGGAGGATGTCAACTTGATCTCGATCGTCATGCACAAACCCAAAGTTCCATTCGGGTTCCTCCATGCATTCTTGACTGGAGTTGATGGAGAAGGGCTAGCCGTGAGCTATGGAGAAGGACGTAGTCACGGGTTAGGGAGGAGATAAGGGGTCACGGTTTTGGAGAGCTAGAGGGGGTCGGCTATGGTGGGGATCCAATGGTGGGGTGCAGGAATTATGAAGTAACTTCAGATTTTGGAGGGCTTAATGAGGGGATTTAATTTGAAATTCAAATTAAATCAAGAAATAGGGAGGGGCGGCCAAGAGGGGGGTAAATTGGGGGCTGATTTTGTGGGATTATTAGGGTGATTAGGAGAGAGAAAGAAGGCCAATGAAGGTGGCCGACCACATGGAGAGAAGAGGGGAATTTGGGAGTAAAGAGGGTGGGGCCCAGGTTTAAGTAGATAAATGAAATAAACCTGAATTTTATTTCAGATTTAATTAAGTATTAAGTAACTTCCCAAGCCTTATAATGAGAGGGAAATCAAATTTGAAATTCAAATTTGACTTTAATTTCATTAATGGGCTCGCTTAATGAAGGGGCACCAATTAGGAAAGTTTTTAATCAAGGGTTTCAAATTCAAATGCTATGGATTCAAGATGGGGAAGGCGGCTGGCCGGCGGCGGCTGAATTGGCCGGCGGGAGATGGAGGCAGGGTGGCCAGCGGCTTTGGGCTACTTGGAGTAGGCGGCGGCAAAAACAAGGGGGGGAAAGAAGAGATGGAATTTTCAAAGCTTCGACGACGGCGGATTTACTAACCTCGCTTGTCTCCACGTTGGATTTCCACAAGATTAGCTAGTAAGAAAACTAGAACTCACAAATAAATCTAGTTTTCTCCGACGAACTCACTAAGAGATCTTGGAGGAGTGAACTCACAAAGAGAACAAGGATCAAATTTCATTTCATCAAAAACTAGCTATTACATAAGAAAATGGCCATATAAATAGGCCTCAAAATGACAAAGAAAGCAAAAGACTAAAATGCCCCTTGGGCTACAATAGCTACCAAATACCCCTGAGGGCAAAAACGGAAAAACATAAAATAAAAATAAACTACTACATAAAATGATGAAAATACAGATCATGATCGTGGCCGTCGATCTCCGGCATCTCCTGAAGGTACATGTGTCGAAATCGCTGCTGATGTCCCCATCACATATCAAGGAAAATGAAACAAATTAGCTCTCCAGTTCAACTTATAGAGGGTATACACATAGTAGTAGTTAGATTGCCACCATTGTAATTTCAGATAAGTGGACTGAGTCACAGAAAATGAAAAAAAAAATTCCAAAACCCGTGAAATCCCATGCAAACATCTGCTTAATTTCACTCACCTTAACTTTTCTTTAAGCAATTAAGAACAAGTCATGCACTGAACCTTCTAAATTAATTGGTAGAATCATGTTTTTATCAGTACATCAAGTAGATGTTTGCATGAGAAAGAGATTCAGTAAGTCGAATAAAATATTTATATTATAAATAAATTAATAAGCCTAGGAAATATGATACAAATAGACCAATATTATAGAACTATAAAGGCACTACAAATTCCATAAAATGAAATCAAATAAGCATACATCATCTATATAAAGTCAAAGCAAAAGATGTAAATGCAAATGAAAAATGTTTCAGAGGAATATCAAATATTTGCAGACCTCTTTTACAATTGAACCAGGGAAGCACTGTCGTGAATATGATGGATCAGCAGATGCAAAGCAATACTCCAAGGTCTCCCAATATAGCTCAACAGCCTCCTTGTCAGAAAGGATAAAATCATGTCGTAACTTATAGCAATCATTTGATCTTAGGGTATCTGAAGATGGTAAAACTGCAGGCACGGGTTCCTCTAAGTATGCTTTAAGCTCCAAAGCATGAGAGAGCAAATTAACATCTTGGACAGTCCCCTTTTTCACTAACTGAATTAACTGAAAATGAAAAATGAGAGAAAAAACACATGTAAGATTATCTGTGTTTGATGGCCCCAAGCTATAACATGCATATTACGAGCAAATTTTAAGTGTCAAACATGTAATTGAAAATTTGGGTACTCGGCCTAAAATTCAAGAAAGAAAAAGAGCGTGGCACAACGATGCAAAGTTGAAATATAAAGTTCAAAGTCAAAAGGTTTGTTTGATTAATGTCGTATTGTTTTAATATGAAACATAAAATAACTACTGCAAAAAGATGAATTGAGTTTCTCAGCAAATACTGTGTAATGCCATTGAAAAGGTAAAATCACAGTGTAGGCCTTAACGCTGGGTGTTTCCTGAAATAATCTGAATTGAAGGGTAACTGGTTTTTGAAAAAAATGAGGAAAACATTATGAAGCAAATGCCATGGGCCTCATTTGGATATAATTTTTGCTAACAGATTGTACTTTTAGACAGAAAATCCAACATTTAGGCCTTTAATAAAAGTTTAAATCGACAGCTATAAGAAAAAGTTCTGTAGTACAAAGTGGAGTTATAGAGAAGTTAAGTAATCATGCTTTCTAAAAACAAAATTTTATACAAAACAATGTTGAATTGTTTAAGACAAGGTATTCCTAATCAATTTTGACATTAACATAAAAACCCCAACTATTATGTATTTTATTAACTATCTTGTTAGGTGTTATTGATGGATGGATATTATAAAGTTTCTTTCTTCATTAAAAAGATTGGTTAATGTTACTGAATAAATTATTCATTACTTTTAAATAGAATTTTAAAGTTTAATTATTCATACATTTCTTTTTTAATGATTAATTTCATAAATTATTTTAAAGATAAAGGTAATCAATATTATTTGTTAATAACTAAATATGTCTATTTCTGTAATTTAACCAATACGTGTTACACTAATATATCTATCACAGCAGTTCCAACAACAAGATAAACAATACTTTTACCAAACAAGCATCAACTTCACGTAATAGCATGTTACAACACGACACCAAACAACATTGCAAAGAAAGGTCTAAGTGGTCATTCTTGCCACCGTAAAAGATCAAAATACATGCTAGATAAGAATATGGAATCAACAACCTCTGCAGAAAGAAATCAACAACAATCATTGATATTGTAAGAGCTGGTTTAACTGGCCGGTTCAATTGAACCAGCCAGCCCCTATTAACTACGTCATGCGAATCAGAAAAGTGGAACTGAGCAAAGCCGCAGCCCAGAAGGAAGCCACGTGAGCGTAGGCCAGGCTAGAAGGGCCGGTTTTCGATTCAGAGCAAAGGTTTGAGTTTGGGAATGAAATCGGACAACTCCTCACTAAGAATAACTCCATCTTCAACCATTACCGCAAAATAAGCGAAGTCAAGAGAAACTGCTGAGAGAAAGAAGAAGGAGAAGGAATGTATGCTATTTTTAAATTTCATTCACTTTGTGAGCAATTTCTTAGCGATTTAATCTTATGAAATGATTCATCTCTCTTTTAAAGGTAAAGGAAGAGAATTTGAGAGAATAAAAAGAAGAATTTGTATTAAAAATTTTTACTTTGTAAGTGATTTTTCAATCATACTTATTTCCTATTCAAATTTTAAAGAATATGAATTATAAAATTATTTTATTGGTAATAATAGTATATGATTTCAAACAACAACAACAACATCAAGCCTTTGTCCCACTACGTGAGGTTGGCTACATGAATCCTTTTTCGCTATTATGTCATATTAAAAGTCAAATTCTCATTTAAATCTAATAAAGAAATATCATTTCTAATATTTTCTAACCAAGTCTTTTTAGGTCTACCTCTACCTTTCTTAATATAAGTCAAATCTAATACCTCAACTTTCCTAACCGGGTCATCGGAAGGCCTCTGTTTAATGTGACCAAACCATCTAAGACGACTCTCTCTAATCTTATCTTCCACTGGAGCTACTCCAACCTTTTTACGTATATACTCATTTTGTATCCTATCTCTAAGGGTAAAACCACTCATCCACCTAAGCATCTTCATCTCTAGAACACTTAACTTAGTATTATGCTTTTCTTTTAATAGCCAACATTCGGCACCATAAAGCATTGCAGGTCTCACCACCATCTTATAGAATTTTCCTAAGTTTGAGAGGGACTTTTCTACCGCACAACAAGCCCGATGCATTCCTCCACTTCAACCATCCAACTTGAATTATGCTGACAATATCCCCATCTATTTCACCATCGCTCTGAACAATAGATTCAAAATATATAAAACATGTACTCATACTAATGACTTGATCGCCCAAAGTCACAATCCCCTCACTGGGTCTATTGCTACTAAAATTACACTCCATATATTCGGTTTTAGATCTACTCAAGCGAAAACCTTTAGACTCTAAGGTTGACCTCCATAATTCAAGTTTACATTCAACTCCCTCTCTAGTCTTTTTTTTTTTTAAAACTCCCTCGCTAGTCTTATCAACAATAAGAATATCATCAGCAAAAAGCATACACCAAGGTACATCCTCTTGCAAATGTCTAGTGAGAACATCCATGACTAAGGCAAAAAGATATGGACTTAATGCTGATCTTTGATATAATCCAACCGAAACAGGAAAATACTTGGTCAAACCACTATGTGTTTGAACACAAATAATAGCTCCTTCCTCCTGTATATATATCTTTAATGATTTGAATATAAGCGTTATTAACTCCTTTCTTTTCAAGAACTCTCCATAGCACTTCTCTTGGAACTTTATCATATGTTTTCTCTAAATCAATAAATATCATATGCATATCCTCCTTATTCTCTCTATATTTCTCCATCAAACCTCTCAATAAATGTATGGCTTCCATAGTAGACCTACCCGGCATGAATCCAAATTCATTTTGAGAAACATTAGTATCACGCCGCAACCTACGCTCCATAACTCGCTCCCATAGTTTTAAAGTATGACACATTAACTTAATTCCTCAATAATTCGCACACTGTTGTGCATCACCATTATTCTTAAAAATAAGAATTAACACTCTCATTCTCCACTGATCTTACATCTTTTTAGTCTACAAAACAATATTACAATATTTAGTAAGTCAAGAAATTCATTCATCTCCTAAGCATTTCCACATGCATCTCTATTGGAATATGATGAGGACATCGATCCAAAGTCCAAACATGTGTATAGCCGGAAGCATCACCGATCGATGGCCACGATTCAGAGCTTATATTTTAGTTATTATGCATTTTATTTTTATGTTTTTCTATTGTACCCTTATGTTGAGTTGAGTCATGTTGGGGCCCTGAGGGCAATTTAGTCTTTATTTCTTCTTATATGCTTGAGACCTATATATATGGGTCTTTCCTCTTGTAATAGCTAATGTATATTGAAATGAAAAATTTGTGTTTGTTTCTACTTCTTCTTGCATGAGAGCTTGAGAAGGGAGAGAGCTCAAGGAGAGCATACGCAAGGCCCACCAGTCGTTGGAAGAGTCCGCGGCTCGTGCTTAAGGTGGTTCTATCTTCTTTTGTGTTTTCCCCTCATTTTCCATCACATAAATCTTCTCTCGTCAACCCCAAATCGAACCCCATTCAATTCCACCTCCACCAAAGGAAGCCCATCCGCCGGCCATCCCTTTGGCCGCCGGCCACCCCTCCCCCACCACCTCACCAACCACCTCACCGCCGGCCTCCCTTCCCCATTCCTCTTGCTCGAATTTTGAAATTCAAAATTGAGTGAATTGTAAAACTTTCCAAATTTGTCAAGATCCTAATTAGGAAAGTTTTGAATACGCTTCATGACGAAATTCAAATTCAAATGGATTTCTTCATACTCCTTCCTAGATCTTGTGTGCTGATTTGGAAAGCTTTTCATTGCTCCCACATCACTTTCTCCCCCCTATAAGCCGCCGGCCACTCTTGGATGGAGCCCCATCAATGCCTCCCATTAATGCATTGATAACACATGAGTTTCAAATCAATTCCAAATACTTTTTTCCCTCCTAATTCCCCTTAAACCTGAGAATAATTTCAGGTTTTTGAATAGAAACTCCTCTCCCTCCTCTATGGAAACCACCGGCCCCCTTCTTTGATGGGCTCCATTAATGGCTCATCAATCTCCCTTAATTATATTTGAAATTTGAAAATAATTTCAAAAATCTCCCTCCTAATTTACTAAAATCTGAATTTAATTTCAGATTTGAGTAAATCTCTTGCCATCCTCATCTAACCTAGATTTCCCCCCCTCTCCCGCCTTGGCCGAAACCTTCTCTTCCTCCTTGGAAATCCCGCCGGCCTCTCCTCCCTCATCTTCCCCTCTTCCAACGCAAGGATTCCCTCTCACCCTCACTTAAATCTCTTCTCCTCTGAGGATTCTCCAACATCAAGCATGCATGGCGGATCCGGAGTTTGAGTGGGGTCTTGTGTTCAACGCCAACGGAAGCTTGAATATCCTACGGTCACCATTCTTTGACGTTAGATTTGAAGACGACGTCACCGTTGGAGATTACTTGGAACGAGTGGTTCCTACCTTTGCAAGCGTCATCGACCGCCAACATCCAAACTACAATTGGAGCATCGACCGTCGTTCATGTCCATCGTCCTCGCCACCGATAACCTTCCCGTGGATCAAGGCCGTTGTGGTTGCTACCGTCCTCGTGGCATCGTCGGGTTTGCTAAAGACCTTCTTCCGCTAAGCCTAGTATAGTTGAGTGATCAATCCCCAAGGTGAAAACTCTCATTATTAAATCGCGGATTGTTGATTAATAGCTTTTGTATTGCTACTATCTTTGGTTACCTTTGAGTTTTGGTTAATATACTTGTACTCCTTCGCCTAAGCAAGTCAAAGACTAAGGTTCTTTAATGAATTTACTTGTTATCTCAATAAGCTCTTAATTGTAATTCCATTGTCAATCACTTTTAATTTTCTTAAGAAGCTCCTTCGCATGTGGTTTCACATCAGAATATCATCAAGTCCAACAGCTTTTTCACACTTCATTTTTTAAAAGTCTCTCTAACTTTGGTTTTACTAACACGCCGATAAAAACAAAATTTTTTTTACATTTAGGGTGCTAAAGTCAATTGTATTTTCACATTCATCATTAAAAAGTTTAGCAAAATATCTCATCCACCTTTGTTGACATCTTCTAAGAAAAACATTTTTGATCTTCATCCTTAATACACTTCACTTGAACTAAATCCTTACTACTCCTATCTTTTTATCAGACTAACTTATACATATATCTTTCTCCCTCCTTAGTATATAATTTATTATATAAATCATTAAAAGCTAAGCTCTTTGCATCACAAATAATTTTCTTAGATTATTTACGAGCCTCTTTATAGCTTTTCAAATTATAATAATTTTTACATCTAAACTAATTTTTATAACAAATCTTCTTCTTTTTTATCTTTTCTTGCACATTTGAATTCCACCACCAACTATTTTTTTACTATTAAGAGCTTTTCTCTTCAAAACTTCAAGCACATCTTTTGCAATATTCTTAATATCCCTACTCCCTAGCCACTTTTTCCACATAATATTAACGTTTTCATGCACGGACAAAATATTAAGATCTAAAATCTTACTCTCAAAAATAATTTTGTTAATATTCTTTAAATATCCTCATCTAATCCTAGAAAATCGTTTTACTTTATTTTTTGTTTTCTGTCCCTTTATCTTAAAGTTCAAAACTAATAATCAATGTTAGGTACATAAATTTTCACTCTGAATAACTTTACAATCTTTGCAATCTAAACGGTCTAATTTTCTTATAAGAAAATAATCAATCTGCGTTTTACTATATAAATTTTTATAAGTGATAATATGCTCCTCTCTTTTCTTAAATAAGGTATTAGCTATTAAAAAATAAGCTAAAGAAAAAATCTAATATGATCTTACCACCTTCATTTGTCGTACCAAACTCATGGTCATCATGAATGCTTTTAAAATCATCTACCTCTCTACCAACATGTCTATTTAAATCTCCTTCAAAAAAACTCTTTCTTCAAGAGGTATCTTTTGTATTAATTCTTCCAAGTCATTCTAAAATTTTAATTTTGAACCCTTATCCAAACCTACTAGAGGAGCATAAACACTTATAATATTAACAATCTTAGCATTAACAACAATCTTTAAAGGAGCCGGCGGCATCGAGAGTTCCATCAAAGGATGGAGCATCGACCTTAATATTTTTCATCAGTGGTATGTCAGGATTGTGAGGATGTCCATACTGGGGAGCTTGATGAGGGGCACGAGGAGGTCCCTCATCTTGGTAGGTATCATCCTTGTACATGGATGGACGTCTAGAAGGCGTGTAAAGGGGAGGGTGGTTCCTGCTTCGATCTAGGGTATCGAAGCGTTCAGTCGTCTGACGGCAGAGGTCAGCTAAGTCAGCCTAGTTTTCCTTTAGCTGTTGTTAATTTTTATAAAATTATCCTTCAAACTCCTATCTATAATCACATTTAAACCATTTCTAGTACTACTACTATCTGAATACCATAGTTTATATCCTAAACTATCAATCTCTTAAGTCTTCTCTCCAACCCATTTAGTTTCCTGAATGCACATAATATTTATCTTCCTATTTATTATAATCTATATTAATGCCATTAATTTTCCTGTAAGGGAGCCTATATTCCAAGTTCTTATCCTAAATTTAGTTTCATGGACTAGCTTCTTTGCCCGCATCCATCCTTAATGTAGAAACCCTTGCCTATTTAACACTACACCTGGGCGCCGGTGCAGCGGCCCTTGCACACTTGTAGCTGTATTCAAGCCATAAAGCGCGTAGCTTCCAGGGGACACACTAACATTAACACAATTTTTTAAAAGATTCATGTCATGATTATTCGATAAGTTTTACGCTGGCTATCGACTACCTAATGTAACCCTCCACTTTTCTCATCTAGGACTTGGGACCTCGCAACGACAGTGTTTTAGTATATGATTTAAGAAAGAAGAAAATTTGACGAAGAATGAGGAAGTTTGGATTTGAAAATTTCCTTCATAAGAAAGTGTTTGTAAAATTTTCTACTCAAATTGGGAAAGGAAAATTTTATAATTCTCCTAATTAAAGAAACATTATTATTATAGGAATAATCCAATTATAGTAAGCTTAAATCCGATGGTAAAAAAAGTCAATTTGTAGTAAAGGAAAGATATGTTGAAAGAAGGGAAAATTCCTAGCAAAAATTATTTAATTGAGAAGAGTTTAATCACATATTTTGTTAGAAGATAATGGTAGAAAGTGAAATTGAGATTGTGGAAGATTTTATGCCCTTTAATATTAAGTAATGTGGATTAATTAGTCAAAAGCCCTCTTTGGAAATGGTTAAAGTATTATTTTGAACAATGAATGCTTTTCATGCTAAGCAAATATTGGAGGTACATTTCATAAAATCAAATATTTGGAAGAATAATAAAGTGGATAATTACAATTGCGTATAGCAAATTCAGTATTGTATTTCCATTTCAATTCTGAGTTATATAATTGATTTAATTATTTTTGTAGGTTGTTATGAGTAAAGCAATATAAATTAAAATGCATATATGATGATTAAAATTTGACATATAAATTATTATGACCGAAGAAATATACATTAATTATCATGAGAGCGTGAAGGTATATGAATATGTGAAAGAGATACATATCGATTTAAACCACATGTAAAGGAAAAGAAAGTGAAGTTGGAAAGTATATATATATACATATGCTATTTATATGCATATAAGAACACAAGTAAAGAATGATGAAAGAAATGAAATAATTTATAAATTATAAATAAAAGCATAAATGAATAAATCAAAAAAGGAAAAGGATATGCAGGCAAATTATAGGAGTTCACCCCGTATGATACTGGTTGTGGAAGCAATGTATCCGTGCATGTTAAATGAAAATGTTTGCAACTTTATTGGTACATTTAGATGGTGTTTATGTACCAATTGAAATGGAAAATGAATAAAAGTTAAATGTTATAAAATATATATGATATGAAATGTATAAAGAAATAAATAAATGAAATAGAAAAGTGATATGAAATGTATATATATACCTAATCCGTATACTAAATGTTGTAAGAATATATAAATACCAAGTGTTATATAACTTATAATATTGTATAAGAAATGAGAAAAAAAAAAACATGCATTGCATCTTATATATGTTTAAAGGTTATTTTAGCAATGATAATTATCTAGTGCATTTACCATGTAAACTCAACCCATTAAATAAAAATTTTCAGGTAAGTTCGCAGAGAAGTAGAATGATTGAAGGAGAGCAGTATGATAACAAAAGATGACGCGCAAATGAAAACGGGAAATAATTAATTTATGCAGGTGTAAAAATGATGTATTAGTAGTTTGATGAAAATTGTGTTAGTGGCTCTTCGGTTTTTATTTGGAATGTAGATGATAAATAGTTTTAAAATTTAAAAGAAATATTATAACAAACAGATTGTTTGTATCTGCTTTGTTAGTTCGAGTATTCGGCCAGATCGTGACAGATATCATGAGAGTTACACAAAGTAGCACATACATAGCATGCAGTTACAACAATTTAAAAGCAAAGAAACAGTGACAATTAAAAGCACTAATAACATCGTGCATTTATGCCAATGAATTTAACTTTTGAAAGAAAGTATGAGAACTTATGTAACATATACGAAAAGCATAACCGGGATTTGCTACCTTGAACAATGGAGTGTGGATTAGAACAATATAAACAAAATATTTGAAAAGAAAAGAATGAACAAATTGGTTGAAGCAAATGGACTAAAATCCAACTAGACATTCGCCATTTAATCTATTGGGCACATCATACCCACAACAAAAAGAATTAAAGATGAATGAAACAGTATTCCACATTGCATCATGCTAAAGGTGACGGATTGAGCCAACATCTAAGCAAACATACTGGTAAGGCACTCCAAAGTGCCTGTCGTTTTAAAATACACCACCCATGAATTTGCAAATACTTACGGTGGCTCGTTAAATGGCTAAAGCTCCTGAGGCACTAAGTTACTTGGTCTTTGATAAGTAGGTTGATCAAGTTAAATCAAATTCATGCACATACGACATCATTAAAGAAATTGACTTTAAAATAATTGACAAAGGTTTAAAAGGAAAATCAGAGTATATTTGAAAGCAGCATGCATGACTTAGAAACTTCATTTACTTAAACCAAAGATTTTATAGCTGCAAAGTAACTTATCTACAAAAAAAGGTTTCAATAACTATAAAAAAGTTCCAAAAAAAATCAATGTCACTATGACAGAACTAGGAAAGAAATGTTACCCTTAGCCTAAGTAAGATCTCAACAATAGATGACAGCCTACTTGTTGCCTGAGTATCCAGAAGGCATCTGCACTCCTGAACTGAGAGATCGGAGAGTCTCAAACCCAGTTTACATTTTTTTTCCAGATTATTAATAACTAATCTAGATCCACCCACCTGTAAAAATAATTCAAGTGGCATTTCTTTTATGGCTGCATCAAGAGAAAATAATTGGCAATCTTTTGCAGGGTTTGCCACATTAACACCATCCTTTCTCAAAAAGCACAAAGCATTTTGCCAATATGGTGAACTACTCATGTAAGACCACAAAAATTTGTGCAAAAGCTTCACTCGGACCATCTTTGCAATAACAAAGCCATTCTCACTCATTGACTTTGAAGCTGGTGAACCATCAGCATGAATGGAAGCTCTCCTCGCATTTTGTAGTTCTGGCAGCTCCACCACAGGTTGTTCATGTTTCATCCTAGCAGATCGAGGAAAACGGCGACTTTGAATGTCAAAAGATCTCTGCCTTTCATAAATTTGTTGCACAAGTTCTTGAGATGGATTCACAGAAGGGTGCAAAATAGCCTCTGTATAGCGCAAACTATTGAAATTTGTTAATGAAGGCATGTGGACACCAATGCATCTGCAAAATCCCAAGTCCTGAAGCCTTTTCAAAGAGCGCTCTAGCGTTTTCCTGTCCATTGTCGTTGGCTTATCCTTCTCAATATCACCAAGCCATTTATGCAACTCAACTTTTAGAAGGAACTTCTCATTCTGCAGCAGAGATGACAAGGAGTTTTTAAAAACAAAATATGTTTTTATTTATATATTTAGTATATAAATAGAAATGAAAAGGGATTACAGAAAGTAAAAAAGTCTATAAGATATTTCTCAACCCACATAAAAGAGATGTAGATTTTAAACAAAACAATCATACACTCTTTTCCTTTCTCAAAAACTTTCAAAGAAGAAAATATGTTGGGTGGGAATAATAACAAGCGATGGAAAACTAGGAAATTTCTAATCTGGCAGCACCATTCGCCTATTATTTGATTGGTAAATTTTACTTTTGAGCGACCGAGCTTCTGACAATTCATACATTCATGTCCGATCTTCACTTGTTAGGTGATTGCACTATTAGACTTCTAGATCAACTTCAAGTGCTTATCAAACTATATATGGAAGCAAATTATTCTAGAATTTTCTCTTGGTGGTTATATTATGTGAAAGGTCTATAAATGTTAGCATTGAAGCGGTCACCATACTAAAGAAAATTCTTAGGAGCCCATTTGTGGCCAAAGAAAATTCTTAGGAGCCCATTATTACGCACGTGTGGGATGTTTCTCCCATCTTTGAATCCATTACATCGTTCAATCTATATCTTACTCTTTAGATGCAACATTTGGCAAATCAACACAAGTAGATGTTGCTGCTGTTACGCTCTATTAGACCATATGTGGCACACGTTCTTGTTGAGATAGGCATTTTTGCTCCTTTGGCTCAAGAGGTTTGGATTGGATACTACCTCAAATGGCTATTGGAAAAAAGTGAATTTAGAAGGTTTGTTGGATGATAGTATCCCCCCTGTTCCTTCATCTCTGATATCATCTTACTTTAGATGTTAGATGTTCTAATGCCACTAAAGCAATGCCTAGATTAGATGTACGTCAATGTAATAAAAATCTTGCATTTACTATACTATTTTTTCTCCTTGTGATATTATACCTTTGTTCACCAATGATACTTGAGTGGCTGAGTGCTGAATGTACATAATTCAAGCTCAATCCAATCTCAATATTTTATCAAAAGCTTATCTGAATTAATGGATAAAGGGTCTCAACTAGTTTTTTTCTGGTCAAGAAAATACTAAAAAGAAAGTATTTATCCATTCTTCCACATTTACTAGAACCCACGCTAGGGTAATAACTCCCTTTGATAATTTTAGCATTGTAAACTTAACAGGTATCTGGATGTTTGCTAACTTCCCTCCACATGAATAGATAACATTCACAACACTTTATATTATCCGGATCTTATGTATTTTGCTATTCTTTTTATGATGGCAATAAAATGCATATGCTAGTTCATGGAATATTTTCAATGGCAAGTTACAAATTTCATTGTTTAAAAAAATGGACAAAGATTCATAAACATGACAACAAAAATACGAGATAAGGCTACTGATGATAATGTTGATGAAAACCCAAGTAAATTTGTTTCTATATTTTTATATATAGCTCTAAGATTTATTTTGCCTTATCCAAATGCACCTTTTTCCGCATACTCTTCCAAGCTTCATGGTTCTTCAAACCTTAGCTGTAAAAATACAACGAGTGAAAGTTTGTTGTATTTTCTAGTACTTCAAGGAACAAAAACATGAGAAATATGTAGAAGGTAATAATTGCATAATACAATTGCTTGTTTTCCACTTCTTTTAACATTCAAATCAGAACAAACTTGCGCACAAACAATGAAGCACTTGATAACTTGTACAGTTAATGGATTTATTCCAATAGGGAACAAGGAAAACAACATTTATGTGATTTGTTCAATAGACATAAGAAATCCTAGAAGTAACTTTTAAATCACTATTACTTAAGAAACAATAAATGTATAATGAATAAGGTCTCAACTATCAATGTTTAAGTATATATTAACAATGTAGGATATTTGATATTGGTCAACAGAGTTGCATTAGAAATCCTGAGCCAATATCTAAAACAAAATGTACTTTAAAGACAATAAGTGTGCGTTATAGAGTTTCATATTTCATATAAGCATTTTCAAAAGAGATTTTATAGAATTTACCTTATTTAATATTTAACATTAGCTAAATCAACAAAGTTCGATGACAATAAAATTATAACATGACCATGACATCATATTGCAATTGATGCCAAACAAGTGAAAAGAAAAATGGTTTGAACAAAATATAAGTGGAGTGGCCGTTAATGTACCTTCAATTTTTCAAGTATCCTTTGTTCCCTCTGTGCAGCGGAAAAGGTTGATGCTCTACAGGCATACTTCTGAGTTTGGAGAATTGGTATAGATGACACTGACATAGAATGAAGTGACGTGGATTCGGAGACATGTGATTCTGGAGCACTGCAGGCCTCATCAAAAATTACATCACTATCCATAAAATTATCTTCATGTGCTCGATTGACGGGTTGTTGTTCACTTTCAATTAATTCAGAAGAAGGGCCACCGAAGGAGCTATGAGTTTTCAATTCTTGCCCACTATCTGGTTTTTCCATAACCAAAATTTCACCCTTTGAATTAGAGCCAAATGGCCTCTGATATTGAATTGAATCACCCGAATGAGTTGAAAGTTCATTTTGATCAAGAAGCAAATTTTGGTTATCTGATAAGCATTTATTAGGATCATTGTGGTGCAAGCTGTGTGTCCAAAACCTATATACTTGTTGTTTATTTTGAATTTCAGACTGTGAGACCACTCCAAACTTTTCACGCATGGAAAAAACTCGTTTATGCAATTTCTTAGAACTTATTCCAAGTCGCTTGGATAACTGCATTTAGAAAAGAACTAATAATTGCACAAAAAAAGGAATATGAACAAATGCAGTAGATATATCTCTTCAATAAGCTTAAATACCTACAAAAAGTAAGGTCAACAGTGAATAAGGACAATGTTACTTTAAAATACGACTACATAAGCTTGAAATCAAACATAATCTACAAATGCTACAATGCGTACGAGATGATCTTGAAAAATAAGACAAACTGGAGAAAACTCTTATACAAAAGATGATAAACTTAATGTAAATCCCCAAATAATATCTTAAATTATAATACTAAAAATTTTTCCAAAAAAAAAACCTTAAATTTTCCCCAAAATCATACCCCATTTTTTTTCACCTAACTAAATTCAAAGAAATCATTTTTATTTCAACATACACTTCATTTAGACCATTTTGATATATAGGTGCATATAGAAATAACCAACATAAATCAATATATGTATATAATTACATTTCCCAAAAAATTTATTTTAAGTTACTGTTCATTTTTTATAATCTACTGTAGCCTTTTTAAAATCCTACTTATAATAATATTAAATAAAAAAAGAAATTAAGGCGATGGAACTCAATATATATATATATATATATATATATATATATTGTTGAGCGAAGAAAGGAGTCGTGAGTGAAGAAGACGAATGCGAAGCAAAAAGAAACGACAAATCGGGTATTGTAGGAGAGGCACTGTAGCGACCTTACTATAATGAATTTACTGTGGAAGGTACTATAACAGCGGAAAAAATAGAGAAAGTAATAGGAAAGTAGAAAAAAAAATGGAAAGGAAAGTTAAAAAAACAGAATAAATAAATTAGGTACGAAAGTTTTATCATATTCTATTTCTGTTGTAGGAATAAAAAACTTGAACAAGATGAAATTTAATGGAGGTAAAATCTTGTTTTTGAGATTTTGTTGTAAATTGAATTTATAAATTAGGAATTGTTTAGAATTTGTGAAAATCATGATTTATTTAGGTTGTTAATAAAAGAAAAATAAGCCGAGTTATCATAAGGGATCACATCTATCCTGCTAACCTAGAAAACAAGGTGAGATACTCAATCTCTATTGGAGGAAGCAACAAATTTTTAAATCTAAATTTTATAGCATTTCTTCATATTAATCATAAGATGAAAATTTCTGGCAACAATAAAAGTTCCAGGTTTATAATCATCATAAAGAATTTATTTAATATGTATAATGTTTTGGGTTTTTTATCATTGTGAGTTGTTACATGATATCTTTGATGACTGCTATGATAGTTTGATAGTTTGGTTAGTATTGAGAAAAGTTATATAATGGGAGATAGGTCATCAAGTGATATTTTGTGCAGTTAAAGAAGAAAGACCTAACGAGGTAAGCCTTAATAGGGACTGTACAGGAGGTGCCCGACTCTCTCTTCTAAAAAGTTGAAATTTTTATATCAACCTTGAAGGGAGGGACCATAAATAAATGATTAGCCGACAGGCTATATGACAACTTATTATGAACGTGTTAAAGCTTATAATCATCATATGACTTTTCAAAAATAATGTATCTGCATATGATATGAGGACTTTTCAAAAATAATGTATCTGCATATGATATGAGGATTGAGAAAAATCTAAATGATTTTATAAAGTAAATTGTATAGTATTATGCATTAATTAATTACTAAAACGAGATATAGCTTCTTTTTTTTTCTAATTATGTGTTGTGATTCTTGTGTTAGTTCAAAATATCAACTTGCATATTGATTGTTTCTTGTTTTTGAACATATATTACCGTAGAATTGTGTATTTCATTGAGCATTTAGCTCACTAGTTTATGTATTGCAGGAAATAAGTCATCAAGGTTTAGGCAAGTGATCAATTGCCCTGTGTACATAATCATTTTGTGCGCACAATTTAGGCTGTAGATAGAAACTAATCAATAAGCTGAAAATTAAAGCTTTTTAGATATGTAAAATTTTATTTGAAATTTTTAGTAAAGCTCTGTATTTTATTTTGATGTATAGTGTGCATACTTCCGAACATTTAATAATGAGATATAATTTCTATGGTTGGAGAAATTGTTTTGGGAGAGTTTGGATAGATAAATTTCCTACTCATTCGATCTTGATGAATGTAGTTCTAGATGGGTGTTAGTGAGAAAGGAATATGTCTGAATTTTTTCATCTCTGTTGCAACTCAAGTTGACCAAGGGGGGTCAAAAAGAGATGTGACAAAGAACAAGGTCAAAAGAGTTAAGAAATTGAAAACTGATCCAAAGCATGGCATTGCAGAACGGTAGATTGCTAAGTGCCAATCCAGCCGGCCGGTCCAGCAGGAGCCGAACCAAGCTCTGGACAGGGCGGAAGACCTGGTTCTATCCAGGGGAGTTTCGGCCCCCCTTATGGGGCCCAACAAAGTTGTGATTCAATATGTAAGGAGAAGGAATGAGGAGAGAATTATGGAATGAAAGAATTCAAATTTTGAATTGACATAGGAGAGGGGATTAATTAAGTAGAGAGGGTTGTTTGGGAGTGAATTTTGGAGAGCTTAATTAGGGCTAGTTATGCTGCTATTGGGATTATGTGTGATTGGTGTTATTGTTATAGTTATTTTATTTGAAGCCTTCCTAGCGGCATCTAGGTTATTTGAGAGAGTCAATTTACCTCTTTAATCGTAGATCACTTGCATCTTGTTTTTGTATTGAAGGGATAATACAAAATCAGCCATTGTTTTTAGTATTCTTGTAGTTTTCTACTGTTTCTTTAGTTATTTTTACTTTTAAGGCATATCAGACGGTCTCTATTCTTAATCATGCTTGGATTTTCGAAATCCTCATTTCTAAGTGACCTAAATTTATTGATTGATGCATCATTAAGAACAAAAGTGTGGATGACCTGCTGCTGTCGAAAGGTACTTGCTAAGTGATACTGAAATAATGCTTTGGAGATTCACCAATTCAAACTATACATTCCATTCAGATTAACCCTGATCTCCAACAAGATCAAATTCAGTCGAAGTTTTCAAACCTTAGTAGAACTATCACCGCCCAGGCATATGAATTGGCCTTTCCAAATATCGAAAACGCATCCAGGTGGATTCAATACATCCACTTGCATCCACGTGAATGGTTCTTCTAGTGGTGTTTCTGTTGTAATGCTATCCCAAACAATGCTTATCTTTATATGAGAGGGCTTTCAGAGGCTAAGTTCTGTCCCTGGGGCTGTCAGGAAGAGGACAATATTAACCTAATGGCTTTCCATTGTAGCAGGTTATTAGAAATCTAGGACGTGTTGGGCAGCTATGGGTTCTTCGTTCTTAAAGCATTTCAAAGCATGCAGAACTTCGTAGGGATCTTATTACGAATCAGGTAACCTCAATTCGTATCTTTTGAATTTCTGTTTATCAGCACTGAAGGTTGCGATATGCAATGAAGCACCATAGTCCATTTGGGAGCCCTACAGTTATTGCAGTCACAATTCTTGGAAGCTTGATAAATATTCACCCAAGGCCTATTCTAGAGCAATGGGTGTTAATCAACCAAATTGGTTTCATGACTTGCATCTTTGGCATCCTCCACCTCCGAATTGGATTAAGGTGAACATTGCTGTAGCCTTATTCCCTTCTGACATGCAGGCTTGGGGTTGTCATCGAGACTCAAATGGCAAACTGATTATGGCTTATGGTAAAAAAAAAAATTGCAATGGATTAGTACTCAAGTAGAGATTGATGCGGTGCTTGCTATCCAGAATATCATTGAGCCTTGCATGATGGATCTTCGGGGGATCAATATTGAAGGCAATGATGCAAGTGTTATCAAACGTTTCAAGCAGTTAAAGGCTATCCAGGTTTCAGCCCTGCCAACCTTCCAACATGCCAAGTTATTACCTTTTTGGATGACTTTCAGCAGGTCATCTTCTATGTCATTCCAAGACAGGACAATAAGTGGCCGTTTTTTGTACAAAGTTTGCTCTAAATTATAATTTTTTGTAGGGATAGATAAACAGTGACACCTACCTTCCTCCTTTTTGTTTTTCTATCAAAATGATAATTATAATGAAGTTTAATTTTAGCTACTTTATTACTTGTCATTGAAAGATGGCTTGTTGAAGTATCCCCTAAACCATGCACATGGGAGAATGATATGATAATATATAGAGCTAAAAGAGGTGACAAACATTTGGTATTAACCAAATTTACCACAATATCATGCAATTTTTCTCTATATTTAATAATCATTATTTTCTCAACATAACTAATTTGAGACTATCCATCATAGTTCCGTTAAGCACCAATTTGCAAATTATTGGAATGTAACAAGAGAGCACCTGTGTCTAAATATTTTATTATTGATGTCCCAAATAAAATATGAAATATCAACAAATCTCGATTATCCAAACAATGACAACAAATTCGTACTTCTACTTATTTGTACAAGAAAATTAAGATGAAGCGAGGGTATATCCAGATCTTGAGCTATAAAGTGCTCCAAGATGAGTTAAGATCCTTCCATCAAATCCAGGAAGATAAGCATCAATCCCAAAGCATCAACCAAAATTCTATGATCCAGCTCAAATCACACCCAACACCAATCTCAAAAAAAACCTACAACCTGATTTCAATATTTAGTGACATAAATCTTCAAGCTTAAAGGCTCCATCCATCCATCACCCTCTAACTAACCAAAGAACACTGTGTCTTACTTCTTAACCCTCTAACTAACCGAGGAACCCTACAACAAAGGGCATTTCCATCTGTACATAGCTTGAAATTTTATCTTTCATCCACCATTCAACCCACCAAAATAACAGATTAATCTTCATCCTAGTGCTTAAAAATACCTGCAGTGGGTAAGTGGATTCAATTTGACTTTCTCCATGACGAGCTATGGTTATCAAATTTAGACCCTAACTGATAGTCCCAAAGGATGATAAAAAATCTTTAGTGAATTAGATACCTAGGCAAGGTTCGTGACATTACTAAAAAGGAATTGAGCCACAATACCTTAAGAGTTAATTTGGTCCTAAGCATGCTTTGTACTCATATTCCAACCCTACTATTTATGCAGAGCCTACCTAACTCCATCAGGTATATAAAGACTACTTAACCTCGTCTAGTATATGAAGATCACCCAACTCCGATATGAAAGTGATCCTATTTACACGCATTTACAAGGGACTACTTACCTTATCAAATTTTCAACAACAACAACAACATTCAGCCTTTATCTGATGCAACCAAAATTTTGAGGAAAATAAAGTTGCAAACAAGCCATTTGTCTTCCTTTCAAAATAACTTTAACAAACACAAACTTTCCTTACAACTTCAAATAAAAGGATATAAAAACACTTTAAAACTTTTATTTATTTTAGAACGGACCACACAAACAACTCGCACGACAAACACAATCTTAGAACATAGAAACACCTAAAAGCTTTTCATTGATTGAGAAGAAAGATATAAATGGAGTGGAAACTTGCGGAGAGAAGAAGTAAATAAGAAGCCCAAGACGAAGTTATAGAGAGGAGAAGAGAAAGGGGAACATAGCTCACAAGCTATCAAAGAAGAACCCTCAGGTTTTCATGCTCCAAAAATCATCCATAACTCTCTCTTAAATGCAACAAAACAGCCCCAATATATAGGTGAATAAAAGAAACCAAATAGCCAAACAGCCGCCCACTCAAACCAATAAGACAGAGGAAGTTAAAAGACCAAAAGCCATCCGCCAGGAGCAGCACACGAAGGGGCACGCAGGAACAGCCAACGAACGGACAGGCGCCAGGGGGAAAGAATCGGGACCGGCAGAGGAACCGAAGAGGCCAAAAGGGGAAATGAACCCGGGAAGCACAGAAGCAAAAAAGAGCCAAATAAAGGCAATAGAATCACAGCATGCAGGGAAACCGGGAAGCCAAGGAGCAGGAGTAGAAGTCAAACATCCATCCAGGAGAACCGGTAAAAGCAGGGGGGGCTTTGCCTGCATCATTATCCCACTGTGGGGTCGGCTATATGAATCCTTTTTTTCCATTGTGTCATATTAAGAGTCAAATTCTCATATAAATCTAATAAAGAATGTCATTTATAATATTTTTTAACCAAATCTTTTTAGGACTACCACTACCTTTCTTAACATAGGTCAAATCTAATACATCTACTCCCCTAACAGGGATATCAGAAGGCCGTCGTTTTATATGACGAAACCATCTAAGGCGACTCTCTAATCTTATCTGTCACTGCAGCTACTCCAACCTTTTCACGGATATACTTGTTTCAAATTTTGTCCCTAAGAGTAAATCCACTCATCCACCTAAGCATCCTCATCTCAGCAACACTAAACTTAATATTATGTTTCTCTTTTATGGCCAACATTTTGCACCATAAAGCATTGCAGGTCTCACCACCATCTTATAAAATTTTCCCTTTAGGTTTGAGTGGTACTTTTCTATCAGACAAAAAACACAAAGCATTCCTCCACTTCAATCATCCAACTTGAATTCTACTAACAATATCCCCATCTATTTCACCATCACTCTGAACAATAGACCCAAGATATCTAAAACGAGTACACTTATTAATGACTTGATCACTCAAAATCACAAACCCCCACTAGATCTATCACTATTAAAATTACACTCCATGTATTTGGTTTTAGATCAACTCAAACAAAAATCTTTAGACTCTAAGGTTGACCTCCATAATTCGAGTTTACCTTCAACTCCATCTCTAGTCTTATCAACAAGAAGAATATCATTCGCAAAAACTAAAAAGCATACACTAGGGTACATCCTCTTGCAACAGTCTAATAAGAATATCCATGACTAAAGCAAAAAAGATAAGGGCTTAAGGCTAATCCTTGATGTAATCTAACTAAAATACGAAAATACTTAATCAAACCACCTTGTGTTTTAACACAAGTAATAGCTCCTGCATACATAACCCTAATGACTTGAATATAAGCATTATTAACCCCTTTCTTTTCCAGAACTCTCCATAGCACTTCTCTTGAAACTTTATCATATGCTTTCTCTAAATCATTAAATATCATATCTAGATCCTCCTCATTCTCTCTAAATTTCTCCATCAACCTCTCAATAAACGAATAGCTAACATCTTAGACCTACCCGGCATGAATCCAATTTGATTTTGAGAAACATTAGTATCACATCGTAGCCTATGCTCCATAACTCTCTCCCAAAGTTTTAAAGTATGCCATATCAACCTATAAAACTTTCAAGCAAAAATAATTCTTTTCCAATAAGGGCACAACACCCTTCCCACACCTATGTATAAGGCAATGGTATCTACTACTCCATCAATCATAACAACTATGCCCCTTACAACCGCAATTCATAATATGACAACATTGCTCACGCCTCTGCATGCAACTTCATCCAACATGTCATTCGCATCTCAACTAATACCCCAGTGACACTCCGTAGTGGCTCATATAACCAATCTTGTGACATCAACATATGTCTTATGCATGCTTAACAAAACTTCAAGAGTGCTTAGGGATGAAAATGAATTGATCAGAGCCAAGCAGGAGCTTGTTCATATTTAAGTTCGTTATTATCAGCTTCTTCATGTTCGCTTGAGCTCGATTTGAGCTTTCTTGTTTATGTTCAAGCATGGTTCATTTAAGTTGATGGATGTTCATATATGATTTGTGTTTGGTACATGTTCGATTTGTTTCGTGATTATCGAGCTTTAAACAAAAAAGCCTTATCAAACTATTAATGAGCTCTACTTCTAAATATTCATTAGCTTAATTAATGAGCTTTATCAAGCCTGCCAACAAATATGTTCATGAGCATTTCTAGCGATAGTTTTGAATTACAAAACGAGCCTATTCATAAACATATATAGTGAGTATTTTCGAGCGACCAAACGAGAGGGTCAAGCGGCGAAGGGAGAAACACGAGGGTTCAGCGGGATGGCATAAAGGAGAAATATGAATGAGAGAATTACTAGGATTTGCTATTTGCATGGGAATTGCGACAAGCGAGGGCAAGGAATTAAAAATATAAAATATAAATGTATAGTTAGATAACATCATAAAATAAAAATAGTTTTAATTAAATTATACATAATAATATAATATCAATTAATAGATATTTTATGATATTTGTGATGTATTTTGACTTTCCTAACCATTGAGGACCAATGAGTCTAGCTAACAAGAACCACAGTATGACAACAATTTCGTAAGTTTGTCAACAGGTATGTATATGTGTTGTCAGCAAGGCCCAACGAGAAAGGATGGCCAACAAGATTGACCTGCCAACTTTGAAATTTACAAAATAGGAGGAAGGTAAGTGGACCAGCATATGGTGAACCAGCATAGGGCTAATAAGTTAACTTTCCTCATGGTAGAGTTTTCTTAGAGCCCATTAGGGCTGGCATCCAAGAAATAACATATAAGGTCTTTAGCTGAACGAACTAGATCAGTTAAATTTCATAAGTGTCTTTTCTGGTCAAGGCTTTCTCCATGGAACGTGTCCTAATAGCACTCTGACACAACAGTTAGAGTTGACAAGGGAAACAGATACAGTGAACCACATTGGTGCATGAACATAGGGAAAATTGTCATGTAGTGTCAACGAAAATGTCATGTAGTGTCAACGAAAAGGGAATAAAAAGGAATATGTCACATGTAAACTAGAAATGACGTAGCTATCTCCCCAGTGTCGTTGTAAGTAATGAACCCAAACACAGAGAAAGGGTTAGTGTAGCTAAGGCATCTAAAGAGGACTCTATGACTATAAGGATGATAATTCAAGGAGGGAAACAGCTTAGACAAAGAAATGATAAGGTTGGAACTAAGCAATTTAACATGTTAATTTTTTTTTTTTTCTTGTGACGAAGAAGCACTGTCTTTAGGCGAGTGAAAACCCCGGTCGACCTAGCATACAACCCACACCAATTTACACGGGCCAAATGTTAAGTTTTCATTACATGAAAATTACCCTAAAGCTATTAGGAGTTCCCTTTCTATCTAACCCCTATGTAGCCAACAACTCTTAAGTTTTCCTTTTTTTACGTTATTATATGCTTATCTGGTAGTTTTTTCTTTCATGTCAATTTCATATAAGGCAATTTATGTGGATGCAACTGACATGAACTATGAAATGCATGAATTGTATGTAAACAATGACATGAAATTCTTATATGGAAAAGAAGCATTAACTTGAAGGCTTGAGATGAACTTTGTTGTCGCAAGCTGACATGACTAAGTGAAAACACTCTTAAGGAATGTTAATTGTCAACACCACAAGGGCCCTAACTCTCTAACAAGATAGGTTCTGAGACAGCCACTAAATTAAGTTGTATCTAAGAAAATGATTACGTGAATAATCATGATGCCCATAATATGCATGATGATGACAGGTTTTGTATTACATTTATGTTTCTTTGACTAGCTGCCCTGTTTATGAAACATCATGAATTCATGATCATGTTACTAACATGTTTATAATCCTTTTCAATTATCTTTTCATGCATTTCCAGTGAGTTTTCTCACTGTTTCTATCTCCCGGTGACAAGTCAGATGAGGTGGGCTGAAGGAGAATAGAGGAAGCCGTCAGCCAAGGGAAACTGACATGAATGGTTAATTGTTGCTGTGTGACTCGATGAGTCAATTTCAGCATAGAGTCAATGCATGGAGCTCTAGTTAAGTTTTGAAATTTTAGCCCAGCATATAGCGAGCTTAAATCGAACAATTTAAATTTTAAATGAATTAAATTTACATTTTAAAATGTTGTCACAATTGTCTTTTTTGGATGCCTTATGATGATCAACTGTGTGGGAGGGCGAAGGAGCCAAATGTGATCGTCATTTCATGCGGATGAGTCTTTGGCAGCAGCTCAGGGGAAACAACTCCTAAGTGCCAAGTCCATCGCAACCGATGGTCATACCCTTCGAATTGCCACTATCTCATGCAAGAGAATCCAGCAAAACAAACTTCATGACTTAGGCAATTTTAGCCATCCAAATTCTAGGGGTCATGACACTTCCTTCAATAAGCAACATAGATTATAGGTTCATGTATCTTTCAATATTATACAACCGAAGAACGCATATTAAAATGTTTAAGATCATGAAATATGCAAATTAACTTCCAAGGAAAGTAAGCCCAAGGTGTTCCAAATGTTATTGTGGATCAGTCAATTTAAAAAGAGTAAACAAAACAGTTCCTCATACAAGTTTTCAAAACCTATCTTTCCAATCAAAATGGCTAACAACTTGCTTCATTTTCTAAAATTGAAGATGTGAAGTCTATGTATCCAAGCATAAGTGCTGAAAGTAAGACATTATTGTGAGATAGGAGTTGTTGGCTCATTGTAATACAATAAAGTGTAAATAAACATCCAGAAAGGCTAGACGGGTCAAACAATAATTACCTCTAAAATGGTTATTCCTTTCTGTCCTTCTGCATCAATCATGTCATATATTCTATGCTCAAGAGGAACCTCAACAAGTTGATCAGTAATCTGACCTCTTTTCCCAGTTTTCACCAAATTCTCTGAGTCCGAGCCATTATGACCATGCATGAAAGACTTTGGTAGAAAATATTTAGGATCAAACTTCTTGATTAACCGAAGACAAGAGACATTCTACAAAAAAAAAGTTTTAAGGAATCAATAAGAGAAATCAATGAAACTAAAGCATGTAGGTGAAAACAAGCACGAGAAAAAATAGCCATAATAAGATGCCCTTATATACTCATCAAGGAACAAAAACACATAACTATGTTAGGCAATTGGATCATATGGGACCTAATAAAGTGAGATGCATTTAGATAAGTAATTACTTGACCCACTCAAGTATCAAAAGTTGAAAAGCATATTTTCAGTATTAAAAAGTTTTTGAGGTTTAAAATCCACACGATAGAAAATCAAATTGCATTCAATTTTTTTAATAAAATCATGTTTTTTACAAACGAGGACTATACACATACCACATAATTCTCATGTATTTACATGTCTAACATCAAAATCTATGTAATTAATCGCCTTATCATCAATGGGTGATGCTCTCACCCTTCCTTTAATATGCTAAATTCTCAGTATCATTCCAGGTTTCCAGGTTTATATGTTTTGAGGCTCTAATACACTTAATTCTCACTACATTATTCATGGTTTATATGTTTTCATAAGTAAAGCGTAACCATAATGTCGCACTTCAGCACTTATTTACAGATTCCTGCCGAGTTCATTTCAGCTTCCCTTGTCCAGGTTCAGTACATTGCCCCTTGATTTGGATTGATAAGATTATAGGATTCATTCCCTTAAATATTTCCAAAAAACCTAGACAATTTTTTTTCTAATATAACTAAGTAAAATCTGGGCTAATCTTCCTACATAAAAACTTTCCAAGTTTTTCCAACATATATTGCCCAGTCTTACTAATTAATCTACATCTAAATATCACCCAAACATTCTCTTCTAACTAGCCCGACCACTAAACATGGTTAATCAATCAAAGGAGAAACTCTCGCAACATAACAACAAACCCACAACCACCAAAGCAATCAGTTTACAGTTATAACACCCAAAAAATTAACATACAGGTACAAGATCAACATGGACATAAAATTTTCATCCCTCAATTTTCACACATCATCAAAATCATTGAAAATATTTTTATAAATTTTATATTTCTTTCAAATCATTCGGGCATGTATATACATATATAAATGTAAGAATAATAGTATTATATAAATTAAATTATATTAAAATTACTTGGCCTAATTTTTAATTAACAGAATTTTCACTTAGGAGTATCTGTAGCAGCTAACCAAAAATTGAGTGGTTATGATGGATTTGATATGTTAATTGTAATAATACCTAACTACTTGTATGAATATAAGCTCCTAAGCACCAGTACCCCATTTCCATTGCCTTATCCCGTGAACAATGAGCTGATGGCTGGAAGGGGAAACCAAAATTTGGAGGCTGAGTTTTGAGGAGAAATTTTTTATTTTTGTAATTCTTCTGACAATCAATTATAGTTGAAGTTACTGGGCATTAAGGTTTTTCATGAGTGATCCTTTTCAGATAAAAGGGTATTTTTAGGTTATTTTTTACTTCAATTTTGAGTTGGCAAGTTAAAATTTTCGCTAATATATGTACATGTTGCTTTGATTGTGAAGAAATATTAAGGTTTTGTGGTGAACTGTGTGAGAAAATATATCCTGGCGTTGGCCTACAATTTGTGTAAGATACTCAATCTGTAGTTTAGAAATCAAATATGCTTTAGACTCTTGCATGCAACTCTTATATATACTTTAGACTTATATGTAAACAATGCATAAGATAGTTCCTCATATTGAGGAGTACATTTTTATATCCGATCATGATTAAATGATCACATAAACAATAAATTATGCAGAGTGCATGTTTGAAGTGTTGTGGTATACTAACATTCTAATAAAATGTTGCATTTTTAAATTGGGGCATCTTATAATTATGATTACTATTGATGCATAATGTTGATTAGTATGTTTATGGTGAATAATATATGTATTTAAAATTAATATGATGCAAAATTCAATGATCTTGAAAAAGGCTTTTCGTATGAGATAAGTTGGCAATTTTTATACTCTCGCGTATGCAAATGGGGCAATAAGTTGATGAGATGAGCTCCTATGGAATTGAAAGGATCATCAACCTCTCGATATTGATTCAAGGGGTAGTTCAATAGTGATAATATTAAGTTATACTTGGGATCTATTGAACCTTATCACGATATCCGACAAGCTTGGTGGCAACCTTATGATGCTATATTGGTGTGCGCATATAGAGTCTATTGCCTCATGATGGCAAATCAACTTACACAATAACACAACACCAACAACAATAACATCATCAAATCTTTATCCCAATATGTGGGGTCGGCTACATGACTTCTTTTTATCCATTGTGTCATGTCAAGAGTAAAATTCTTATTTAAATCTAAGAAAAAAACATCACTTATAATACTTTCTAACCAAGCCTTTTTAGTCTACCTCTACCTTTTTTTTAACATAAGCCAAATCTAACACATCTACTCTTCTAATCAGGTTATTGGAAGGGTGATGTTTTATGTCCAAAACATCTAAGGAGAATCTCTCTAACTACCACTAGACCTACTCCAACTTTTTCATGTATATAATTGTTTCACATTTTGTCTTTAAGAGTGAAGCCACTGATCTACTTGAGCATTGCAGACAGATTTTCATGTTGACCCAACTCGGATCGAGACGAATCGGGCCCAATCAAGCCCGATTCAACTCAATCGCTTAAATTGAGCCACGCCGAAACCAATTTGACTCAAATCGGCATCAATTCAAGCCCAATTTTATAAAATTGGATCTAGCTCGATTCAGAATCAAATTCAACCCAATTTAATTTGACTTTCCAAATCAAAATCTACATTAAACAGCTATGATTTTCGTGGAAATTGTCCCCAGCACACGATTAATTAAGTCTCATTAAATGATAAGAATATAATATAAATATTTATATTTATTATAATTTTAAAATATTTATAATTATTTATTATAATTTATTATAACTCAGGCGATCAGGCCCGGTTCGTCGGTTCGGTACAAAGACTGGTGAGTTCACAAATTGCACTACATTTTGCTATTCGCGCCCTCTTATTCCTGAAAGAAGAAACCCTAGTTGTTCTTTCTCCGCTCAAGCGTCACCGCTCAAGTGAACACTCCTATTTCTCCCCTACATCGCTCGGTCCAATCCTGAGAGTGTGTCCTCTAAAAAACAAAAGCCTCGGCTAGGAGGTGGAACATTTGGTTGGAGAAGTAATCACGGGTTCAAACTCATCTTGATGATTTTTTTCCTCTTTACTAAATCTTAGTTGATTATTATGTGTCTTGTTCATGGCCTTAGATTTGCTTAAATTATTGTGGAAGGGTTTTCATGAGATATTAATGTATGGGCTTTTGTTCTCCTAGTATCCTAGACCATGATATAAAGCTTCTATTAATATCTTCACAGAAGTCTTATCTCTGAAATGGAATGTGAGTTGCTGGGTTCGTATTTCAATGATAGATTTGCTTGGACGGTCTTTGCACAGCTATGTTACTAGGCAACCAGTGGATAGAATAACTTGTGCATCTATACTAGCTATGCTTTCAGATTTTTTCTAAAATTTTAGATTTAGATGTTCTTTAATGCTTCAGTTGGTCTGCTGGGATTCTTGTTATGCCTTGGACAATGATGTCTTTCCCTTATATTGTCAGACTGATTCTCCTTGGATGGCAAATTTGGGCAACCAAGGGAGTCATGACCCTTTCTCTGAATATTACAAATTGAAAAAAATCTGAACATGTTAATCTAGGCTTGTAGTGTGGAAAGGTACAACCTGGTGGAAGGAGCTTATTTACACTTAACTCTACTAGTTTTGCAAGTATTATAGGAAGGAGCGTCTATGAAATATGCTTATATTTTAGGCTTGATAAGCTTGCTCGTTTATGGGCTCGATAAGCTTGCTCGTTTATGGGCTCGATAAGCTTGCTCATTTATGGACTCGTTTAAAGCTTGATAAGCATAAAACGATCAACAACAACATCGTCATCAAGCCTTTGTCTCACTGCGTGGGGTCAGCTACATGAATCCTTTTTCTCCATTGTGTCTTGTTAAAAGTCAAATTCTCGGTTAAATCTAATAAAGAAAGATCATGTCTAATATTTCCTAAAGAGTTCTTTTTAGGTCTACCTCTATCTTTCTTAACATAAGTCAAATCTAATATCTCAACTTTCCTAACCGGGTCATCAGAAGGCCACCGTTTTAATAAGCATAAAACGAACCAAACATAAAAATGAACCGAACATCAACATCCATCATTTTAATTTTTAAATGAACCAAGCTTAAACATAAATGAAAAATCTCAAATCGTGCTAGAACTGAGCTCGAACAATCCCTTAACAAACGAGCTCAAACATGAGCAAACACATACCCGGCTCGGCTCAATTTGTTTATAACCCTAGTTATTCTATTGGACCCAAATCTAATGGAAGCTTCTTCTTCTTTGAGCTAAAGTCGATCCATTTGACCCAAATCAAATGGATGATCCCCCTATTTAACCCAAACTTCAAGTAGCATTTCACTTAACCAAATTAAATGAGATTTCTCCTCGTATTGACATTTAAAGCATAATCCTTAAATGTAATTTAAGAGTTTCCCTTCTGCTAGAATTCTCCTATCATATTTGGTGAATTTCATAAATTCTTAAGCTAAACCCTTCAGCATGTTTACCTTACTTTATTAGGTAAACATCTCGCTCTTATCCAAACACTTGAAAAAACTCTTAAAAACCGCTAAAAATCACTTAGATTTCTCTTGATACAATGATATATTATTTCACCCTAAAAGATAAAATGTTTACATCATTGAGTCTTAGGATTCTGAATAACAAGCTTGCTTCAAAGAAAACAATTCCTGCTCTACGGGTTTTTCATAACACTTTTAAAGATGAAACAATTAAAAATTAAATAAAAACTTTAAGTCACAAATAACTTAAGATGAAATCACCCATGGACTAAAATTAAATATTTATATTCTACAAAAAATAAGACATCACTTGTAGTATGACATACCACACAGCCGGCACGCACTTAGGTGCATAGCCCCTACGCATGAAAAAATTAAGATTTTTCTTTTATGCGCATGTGGTTGATGTTTTAGTATGATACTTTTGATTGTCTGCATTGTGAGCACTTATCCTTAAGTCATTATGATAGAGATATATACTTTTGCTGCATGTGGCTATGTTCAAAAGGGGGTAAAAATAAATCATGATTATTTAATATTATTTGCTTGCAAACGCTGCTTAAAACCCCTCAAAAATGCATGGCCACTAAGATAGAGATAGGGGGCTTGGCACCTCAACTGTCAGGCAATTCTGGGATGATTTTTTCTTTCATATAAACTGCTTTCTAATCTCTTCCTATTTTGCTTGTTTGAGTCTTTTCATTTTTCAAAATATATTTGATAGACTTAAAAAGTATTGTAAGCCTATGGGATATAATTAAAGGAGGATAACTCCCCTATGTGAAGCCCTGGATGCATCTAAAAAGTGACAACTTGAAGACCTCAAAGGTTGAGTTTGTAAAAATTTAATTGGGTTGTATAAGACAGGCAACTCAACTACCAATTATAATTGTAATAATTTAACATTACTTCATTTACCTCATGTATGTTTGTTAATGAGTTGTTAACCTGCTTTTGTTTACGGGTGGCTCAAACATGTATTGTACAGTAGACTCTTAGGACAATTAAGATTTCTAACAATAAAAAGATTTAAGTAAAAAAAATTAACTATAGTATAATGTCTTTTCTACAAAAATTGCAATGGCTTACTCAAATAAGCCACATTTCAAATAAAAAAAATTAAAATGATCGTGTCTGGCCAGTATGTCTCATATAGAAAGCCCTCATATAAGGATTAAATAACAAAAATTTGCATTCAGTGAGTCAGCATATGCATACTCACATGGTCAAGCATCTTTGGCTAAAAGCCAATTTGTAAATCCTATCTTTTAAATCAAAATAACCTTCTTAATCTTCATATGCAACTAAGACCAAACCTTATAGTTTTAAAAGCATTTAGAATGGCTTAGCTAGTAGCCCTTTCCAAATAGGGTTGTAAATTACTAAATTCAGAGATCGGGCCGACTCATGCCACATATGAGATATAGGCTTGTAAGTCACTTGCATTTCGTTAAACTTGGGTTTGTTTGAGGCACTATCCCTCAATAGTCTTCATCTTAGATCTAGTATCCAAGGTTGTTAATAACTCAGGTCACCTCATACACCCTCACCTTTCGGGCATTTCCTTCAACTTATATTGTTGGAATATAAGCCCTAGCTTTCTAAATTAAATTGATCAACTCAAACAAAAATCTAATTTTAAAATATAAAACTCAACATAAGATAATTTGAGTAACTTTGAGTTTATTCATAATCAAGTACTATTACATTTTCCTTCATTTGGCTTCCATTCCTAAAATCTAATTTAAATTTAATCACGTCACCTTTGAAATTCCCAAAGACCAAATCTTTAAACAAGAATTTCTCAAACTTTAAAATGAAAATATTAGTCAATGTTTTGATGACTCTAAATAGACAACTAATTTAATAAAAAGTATTCTCAAGTAACAAATGCTTGAGGTTTAATTAACCATAAAGGCTAACCCCGTTAAGGAATCCGTACATCAGAATAAAATAAACCATATTTAACCAAATATTAAATAAGGGAAAATCTCTGTTAAAACATAAAATTGTAAGTTTTGTTATCGAGTCTATAACGAAATAATATTTTCATCATTTGGAGTAATATATTATTTTCTATGTAATGTTCGATCACAAAATATCATAATTTGTTAAGGCAATAAAGTTTTTTCAACAAGCATCCTCATCTCTGCAACACTTAATTTTATGCTTCTCTTTTAATGGCCAACATTATGCGACATAAAGCATTACAAGTCTCACCATCATTTTATAAAATTATTCATTAATTTTGAGGGGTATTTTCTGTTACACAACATACCTGATACATTCCTCCACTTCAGTCATCCAACTTGAATTCCACTAATAATATCATCATCTATTTGACCATCACTTTGAAAAATAAATTTGAGATATCAAAAACGTGTACTCTTATTAATGACTTGATCGCCCAAAATTACAATCCCCTACTAGATCTATTACTACTAAAATTACAATCAATACATTTGATTAGATCTACTCAAATTAAAATATTTAGACTCTAAGGTTGACATCCATAATTCAAGATTTTCTTTAACTCCCTCTTTATAATTATCAACAAGAAGAATATCATCAGCAAAAAGCATACACCAGGATACCTCCTTTTACAAATGTCTAGTATAACATCCATGACTAAAGCAAAAAAGATATCCTCCAACTCAAATAGGAAAATACTTATTCAAATCACTTTATGTTTGAACATAAGTAACAACTCATGCATACATATCCTTAATGACTTGAATATAAGCATTATAAACTTCTTTCTTTTCTAAAACTCTCTAGATCACTTCTCTTAGAACTTTTTCATATGCTTTCTCCAAATCAATAAATATCATATATATCCTTCTTATTCTCTCTATACTTCTTTATCAAAGCTCTCAATAAATGTATAGCATCCAAAATAGATCTACCCGACATGAATCCAGATTAATTTTTAGAAACATTGATATCACACTGTAATATATGCTCAATAACTCTCCCCCATAGTTTTAATGTATATAAACCAAGGTTTAAAAAGGCGAAATCGGAAATCGATGCATTTTCTCTAAGCAAAGCGAGGCATAAGACTCAAAATGAAAAAATAAAGTGCTTCAAAATTATAAATAATTAACAAAAATAATAAAATATTAAGTAAATTATGAATATAAAGACTTTTTTGAAGATAAATATTACTGAAACACAATATTCAAAATAAATACTCACTTAAAACTTAAACACGCTATTATAATCAAGACCCAAGACAGTCTCATCATCACTTTGACAGTCTTCAAAGGAATGCTTATAATGTATGCCAAATCTTCAAAATCTTCTTCATCTATAATATTTTTTCATTATCTCATATATCAATTAACATTTTTATTAGTTGTATACTAAAATGAAATAATAAATTAATAACATAAAAAATAATTCATTATATTTAAGATTGCCTTCGAATTTTTTTAAAGCTCCAACCCCACTTTGTTTCTTTCTTTTATATACTTAGAAAGTAGAAGTTGATCCCAATTCAATAAATCATTCAATGTCCATAGTGATTACTTCATTGTCCTCATTGACATAAAGTTCTCCTTTAGCTTCAATTTGAATAAAACCGGCACCCTTAGGAGTTACATATTCATCGTCAGATTATAAATCAACAAGTAAAGGATCTAATTCATCGTCACCATTTCTTAGGCTAATTATGATCTTGTTATATTACGTGATTATGTGCAAGTTTATTAGGTAGTACCTTGTGATAGGTATTTATATAGTCATACATGGCTATATATTGATACACCTGACAATCATATTAAATTGCCTGCATATGCATGTTTTTATATATAGTCAAGTGTCACACAACTTAAAAAGGAAAATACAATAATCAGAAAAGCCTGACAATGCGTAATATTAGGTGGTAGGCAAGTGTCACACAATAGAAAAGATGGCGAATGTGGGAAGGGCGACAATAACATAGGGCATCAAGGTATCTCAAAGTCGTGGAATCACTATTGGAACAATATAAGTGGGGATTGAAGGAAAGGCAATGCGAGGATGGCAGCAAAGATGGATATGAGCCCGGCAAGCATGGCAATGGCTGACTAGGTTATGGGGTCACAGGGTTAACAAGGATCCATGCAAGATGGGGTAGTGAATGATGAATTTAGAATTAATCTAATTTGAGGACATTTCAAATTCATCAAAAATAAGCCTTTGGGATATTCTAAATTCCTTACGAAAAATACTAAGCATTTATTTCATTTTACACCAAACATCTGAAAACTAAAAACCCATGTATTTATTTTACTTCAAACTCACAATAACACAAAACAAACAAAGCTGATGAGATCCCCAAGCAAGGTGTCAATAAAATAACATATAAGGTCGAGGAAGCTTGATGTTTTGAACTCGCACTTATAAACCATGATTTGAAACTTCATCATTGTTTCGCTTAGCCCTCAGCATCTTCTACTTCAAAGCTAACTCATCTCTTTCAAAGAAGGGATGTTTATAATAAAGGGAAGGCTCTATCACTTTTGTGATCTGGTGCTTCAAGTCCTTTGAAGAGGAATAGATGGCGGCTAATAAGGATTTCAAAAGGGGATCATAGGGCTAGGCCACCAAATTGGACAAATTGGGCAACAAGAGAAAACAAGTTGTTGAGTTAAATTAATGTTCCATGTAATTATCAGTAACAAACATGGTTTCTATTTACAAAACCGCAAACCTATTCATCAGGCAAGTACAATTATGCAACTAAACCACATTTTGAGTTATGTCGTATGGACTTTCTAACACTTTGACTAGCATAAGAGGGGCATAACAACTTTTGACCCAAATGGAGGCCTATCACAACCACAGATAAGATGTCAAAATGAAATCTTCCCTTAGAGCTACAAATCAAGTCAATTGATCTGCAATAGCAACCAAATCCTATGTCATAATTGCATAACTTATTAGGTGTCGATAGTTTTAAAAAACAAATTTAGTAGAAAAATCAAGGATACGCCTCTAATGAGTCTAGATGTGAACCTAACAAATCCTAAACCTTCTTTACTTTCCCTTTATGGAATTTTGTGCTACATTATGTTCTATTTTATAATTAATATTGTCAGCATTGTAATGTTATAATAATTTTGCATATTTCATATAATATCTGCTCTTTTTTACGCTAAATTTATCTTATCATTTTGATGATAATTAGCAATGTATTAATACATCATTACAAAAACTAGGATTTGTTTTATGCATAGAAAATCACTGAGTTTGAGATTCCTAGTTGTTTGACAAAAATTATATATACTTTTTAATGCATATTATACAAATCAAGTCAACCGATCCATAATTGCAATCTAATCCTATGTCATAATTGTATAACTAATTAGATGTTGATTGTTTCAAAATTAAATTTAGTAAGAAAAGGCAAGAATATGCCTATGATAAGTCTAGATGTGAAACTAACACATCTAATGCATATCATACTCATCCAAATCCTTCTCTACTTACCTTTCTAGAATTTTGTGCTACAATTTGTTTTGTTTTAAAATTAATGTTCTCAGCATTATAATGTTATAATAATTTTACATATATCAAATACTATCCAATCTTATTTACACTTTATTCATCTTATCCTTTTGATAATTAGCAATCTATTATTACACCATTAAAAAAACTAGGTTATATTATATGCATAGAAAGATTGAGATTCATGGGTGTTGGACAAACCATAAGATGCATACTTTTGATGCATGATTTATATCAACTTTGACATTATGTTACATTTTCTCAAGGTATGTCATAGCCCCCATGTAGGTATTTATTATCCATGCCCAAGATAAAGTGCTAACTCCTTAATGCAATAATATAATTTATACGGTGATTTATGGAATAGGTCAAGTTGAATAATTTAATGTCAAATCCATGCAGATACTATCCATAAAGCTTATACCAGGGTTAAACCAAAAATAATGGCTATTCAAACTGTTAGTTTACCACGCCAATTGGAAAACTAGCTTAATCAATTATCTTCAAAATTCTTAGGTAAAATGAATAACAAAGTATGAAAAGGAACAAATCAATTTGCATTAGTTTCTTTACAATATAACACAAACCTTCCCATTGACTTTTGCTTGAAATTCTTCCACGAGACCAGAATACTTCAATCGATATAAGATCTGTCAATGATAACAAATAAAAAAATAAGTCCAAAGTAATGTCAAGACACCATAGAGATTACTAAAATAACCAATCTTTGTGAATAAATAACTTACACTCCTCCATGCTCTATGCCCAGATGACTTTCTATAACCAAGAGCTAACTTTATGCTTGAAACAACGTCAACCTTTTTGCAAAACATATTGCAAATAAAATAAGAATCATATCAACTAAGTTAATGAAGGTTAACATAATAATAAGAAAACCGACCTTATTTTTTGAAGCTTCTAGTTTTTCACAAATAGTTTTCATAGCTGGTATATAATCCTTTATGTGCACATCTTCTTTTAAACAATCCTCAGAAACTTCAGTGGGAAAAGAACATGGTTCTGTATCTTCAGATTCATTCAACATTTGAGGGCAAACAGACCTTGTGATTTCAATCCTTTGTTGAGGATTCAGTTTGACATTTTTTGCGTACCGGGACAGATGCAATAAGTTAGTATTTACAATTTGATCATATTTTGGCCCATTTTCCACATTTACATAGTCTTTTTCCCTAACCATAGTTGATTGTTTAACAATCAACTGCTGACAAACAAGGTTCCTCACAACATAAGAGAAGTTGGTTCCTTTGATATCAAGTTCTTTGGCAAGCTCGCTCTGAGTTACTCCACTACTCCTGTGGATTGATATAACCAACCAATTAGATCAGTCGAACTCACATGATGTTAAACAAAGATTATTGAAGTGGCCAAATACATGGTGTGTGTATCAATGATAAAAGCCCTATCATGAAGTAATAGCCATTGGACTTGAAAATCGTCTTCTATAGCGCCAGCATATCGCAGCATGAGAAGTATCAGACAATCATTTTGTACATTAAAATTGTGTAGCATTGTATTATTCAGTTGCTCGACAGCACAACCATCTTAACTATTCAAGCTTCTCCATTAATTGCAATAAAAGGCTAAATAACTAACATTCCTTGCCAAGTCACACATAAATAAGTAATCCAATCTATAATGAAATTTTATAACAAAATGCATCAACTATTCGGATTTAAGGAAGTTTCCAAAGCAACCATACTCAACCCTGTACAACTGAGTAGCCTCCTAAATAACCAGAAATTCACACAGCAGAACAAATATCTACTGGGGATTACTTTCATCCAATATTCAAGGGAAAAGTAAAGAATAAAAAGAATGGAAAGTAAACCTTGCCATTGCAAGCCTCTCAAGAACACGTCTCTGAATCTGAGAAATCTCAAAGTGTGGGGATTGCTTCAGATCATAGAGCCCCAGAAAACTATCCCGCATGTGTTCCTCAGCAACTATACTCAGCCCAATCCTCTCCATTTCCTCCATAGACCCCTGCAAAACATCCTTATGTTCCATGGACGAGCCAGAGACCGTGAACCGAAGGCCTGGTTGTGAAGCAAGACGCCCCCATATAACTTTCTTGACAATACCAGAGAGCTCAAGGCTGGAGGAAGAAACAGCCACTTGCAAACTCGGCCATAACTCTTGGAGGCGAATTCCGGAGGCGCCCCTCACGCAAACCTCCTCAAGCGCCGCACAGATGATGTTGTCCATAAAGAGGTTGGGATGATAAGCAATTTGGGGCCTGTTTTTTAGCAGGATTTGAACCAGATTTTTAAGCAAGATTAACGTACTGCCAAACAGCAAAAATGACAACTTCGAATCCACAGAATATTAAATCCGGGATTTAGTAAATCTGGGCTTTGGACGAAATTAAATTAAACCCACGAGTCTGACAGACTCCTCTTCTTTCTCACACACCGACGCCCTTTCCAGCAAACTCCCGTTGCAGCATCCTCGCTCCTTTGCCGCCGGGCCGAGGGTTTCAGGAATTTGGGGGGCGGTTTTTTGCGGGAGAGGAACAAGGGAGCTAGATTATTTCGTGGATTTAACAAAAAAATTCGACAGTTAGCTATATATATTCGTTAAAATAAAATCCTACAATAAAATTAAAATTTTTATATGAAGATCTTAAAAAATTTAATTAAAAAAATCATCGGACCTAATTTAATTGAAATAATTCAATATATATTTGAAATTACAAAGCTTACTCTTCTTCGCAATTGAAAAAGGCTCTAGCATAAAGTTATAAACTCTTTTTTAGGTTTTTATTTTGAATAGTTTGTTACTATTTTTAAAAGCAAATTTTTACTATTTTTAAAAGTGTATAAAAAAATTTTTGAAAAGGAAATTTTGTAATTGATTGCTTTAGAACCCAATAAAAAAATTGTTCCAAACAAGGCCTTAATCACATATAAATATAATGGAGATTGGAGAAGTAGTAGTTGATGGATCATAATGGTGGTCAAATAACATTGGTTGGGTGTTGGCAGTTGGATGTTGTAAGTAGGTAAACGATGATCAAATGGTGCATATGGTTGATGGCAGTCAGTTAATGGTAGACACATATGATAATTGAATAATGATGATAGTTGTGGTGATCGTAAACATCAAATATCAGAAAAAGTTTTAGAGTTATTGAGATCTCCAAGATCACTCCAAACACAAGTCAAGATCCAAGCAACCCCCTTTATATAAAAAAGAGGGTCTAGTAATTTTTTTAGAGTGATATTTTGATAAATTTGTACCAAATTTTCATACCACTCTATTAGACGCATGTATTAGTTATTTCAATTAAATGTCTCAAAGTTAAGAAATCTCAAGCTTCTGAATTCAACTCATTGAAATGCTCAATTTGACTATAAATATGCAATGCTCATAGATCATGATGTCCTTTAATAAATATATCGAAGTTTTCAAATATAAATACACTTGGGATTCGTTTTGTTACCGGTACCTTTTGTAAAATATAGTTTTAAAAATATTGGTAGAGTGAATGAAGGTTTGTAACGGAGAAGCACATACCAAAAAGCTTATAAAAATAACAAAAAAATACATTTTTGAAAAAGAATATTTTTACAAAATGTGGCATTCAAACAACAATGGAAAAATAACTTTTTTCATTTTGAGACAAAAAAGACAAAATTAAGCCGTTCCAAACAAGGTCTTAAAGGGCTTGACTTTGGCATGGTGGGTGTTTGATTTAATCGCTTTTGGTGTCGTTAGATATGTTTTGTTGAGATGTTCAATTCAACAAAAATTTTATTGAAATCCATGTTTGGCTAGTTCTAAAAGTAATTATATATATTTCTAATTTAAATAACGCATTGAGATATGTACCAATCAAGTGGATTTTTTAATGTTGTATCATATGCCCTCTAATTTCAAACATCAAAGCTTCTATTTGTTTGAAAATGTATATTAAGTCTTCCATAAAATTCATGGTACAAATTTATAATTTTAAAAAAATTAGAAGGCACACAAGATCTTTTGACGTTAACATTAACCTCCCCTCAAGGTCGGCACAAAATAAAATATCCACAATCATTATTTTAGCATTCCTTCATGTTGTTGCATCAATTGAAGCAAACTTATTATAAAATTTTACTTTGAACCTACCAAATTTGCTCAAAACTAATCATAGGGGCATTTTTTAACCTATGAGAGTACCAAAATTGAGTCTATAATATATAAAAAAAGATTATCATGACTAAAAAAATACCGAAAGACTTATTATGCTTCAAATCAAATTGGGGGAACAAGCTAACCAGCCGTCATCACGAATGCTCCCGTCGGAGCTCCATAAGGTGTAGATCATGTGCCCTTGTGCATTTATGATAGCGAATTAAAAATGTCTTTAAAAATATTTTTCATAAAATGAAAAATGCTTATTAACACATTTTATAATTTTAAGGAAAATGATTTCAATACCAATACATATGTATTTAATATCAAAAAATTAGCACATTCTTTGTGAGAAAAGTTCAAATTTTTTTATAACCTATCATCCATTTTAAGTATAAATATCCCAATGGATAAGAGAGAAAAGTCATTATCTCAATTCTCTCCTCATCGACTCTGATTCTTTTTCTTAAAAGACATGCATTATCTCGCATAAATGATATATAATTTTCCCTCCACAAAATCTAGTACTCCTTATATATAGTCTTGATGTTATCTTGGATAGATGGTGTGTATACCCCTCCAATGCTTCTCTACCAAGAGTATTGAATTTTCATGCATGCATCATTGAAATCGCGACTGTGCTTAAGATTTTGCTTCATCTATGAGTGTTCATCAGCTCAATTCACCATCACATTCTTGACATAACAATATGGAGGCGTCAACAAGGAGAGCTCCTCAAAAAAAAATATTGGTAATTTCCATAGCACCCTACTACTTGTTTTTAGTGCTTTTCTTTTCAAAATTTTGTTTTGATTTTTTATTAGATGATCATGTAAATCTCTATAATTTTCATGAAATGTTTCATTTAAAAACTATATCGTTTTGGTTTTAGAAAGAATTTCTAACTTTTCAAATACCCCCATGCTAAAATTGTAGCATTTCTATCTTTAAAAATCATCCATAAAAAATTTTAGAAGATTTTGTAAATGTAGATTGCATCTTGAGCTACTTCAATGAATTTTTTACATGCATACATATTGTCATGTAATACTAAATATTTTAATAACTATGAAATTAAACTTCTGAATGCTAATATATTTTAAGTGAGTTTTAAATTAATATTTTTTAAATGAGCTGATTTATAAGTTAACAAGTTGAGTCAGAGCTGACTCAAGCTTTCCTCTTTTATTCATTGAGCTCAGCTCATAAGTTGTCATTTATCGAGCTGAGTCCAAACAAGTCCACGAGTTGACTTGATCACTCATTTACACATATTCTCTATAGAACTAAAATATCAAATTAATGAAGGAAATTTTTAGAATATGAGAGACCTAGGATTAATATATAAAACTGTTATAAACAGTATAATATATATTTTTTATAATTTGAAGTTAATTATTTTCAATTAGTATCATTGGAATATTAAATAAAGAGGGATAGGTGCTTTGTTATATCTTGGCCCGACTCAATCATGACCCAATCAATATAGTATTGTAATTAATCATCTTACCTAGGCACTCAAGAAGGCTACGTGGCATCCAAAAAGCCAAGCCTAGCCTTAGGTCATAATATGTTTTAGCTATTAATAAGATATCAAAGCCAACAACATTATAATATCATCATAACCTTTTCTAGCTAGCTCTTTAGTCCATCATTGGTACTCTCAACTTTCAAGAACAATTTTATAAGAAGGGGTGAAATGATTGCTCCAATATATGAGAGGCCATATCATATCATATTATCTTCATAGTTTTAAATGATGACTAGAATCTCAAATCCTAAAAAAATCACACTCTTCTTGGCTTTTAGGCTTAAAAATTAACTATGAAAAACCAGAAGAATTAATCCAATGTAATATGAGTAGCAAATCCTTGTATTAACATTGCAAAAATTTTCTAAATTAATGAGCATACAATCTTTTTTGGGGGAGACATTGAGGTTAATTAAGGCAAATTTATACACGCATCACATACGTAAGACTCAATTCCAAGACCTCTTAGTTGACACCACCTCGATTCCAAGACCTCTTGGTTGGCAAGCAAAGCTGCCAACCAACAGATCAAAATGAGCTGCATGAGAGTTCAAACTTGATTAGCATGAATCTTGAATAGCAAAAGTTAATTTCCACTATAATTAAGGGTGTCAATTTCGGGTCATGGGTCGGGTTCGGGTCGAACCTGAAACTGACCCGGCACTATTCGGGTCAACCCGAACCCGACCCATTTTTAAAAACGGGTCAGTTTTCATGACCCGAACCCGACCCGCTTCGGGTCCGGGTCACCCGACCCGACCCGAATGACCTGTTTCCAACAATAAAATGGCTAATTTTCGGGTCAAAAACGGGTCAATCTCGGGTTGACGGGTCGAAATCGGGTTTTCGGGTCAAAATCGGGTCAATTTCGGGTCAAAGGGTTAACCCGAACCCGACCCGATTTTCGAAACGGGTCGAAATGCTGAACCCGAACCCGACCCGTTTCGGGTTCGGGTTGACCCTAACCCGAAATGTTCGGGTCGGGTTCGGGTCGGGTTTTCGGGTCGTGTCAAATATTGACACCCCTAACTATAATGTAATTTTATTAAGCAAGCCAAATTTTAGCGAGTTCAAGTGTTGATCAACTCAACTAATCAAATAAATGAGTAAAAGTTGTTTACTTGTATTTGACTCATTAATATTGAGCTGAATTACACAATATTTATAAAATAATATTTATTTGGAAGTGACATATAGATAATGAAATTTACATGTTGTTACATAAGCACATATATTCTTACAAATATAGGTATATAGATATGGATATACACAATCTCTCTCTCTCTCTCTCTCTCTCTCTCTCTCTCTCTCTCTCTCTATATATATATATATATATATATATATATATATATATATATATATATATATATATATATACACACACACATGCACATGCTTATGCACATATTTATTTATTCGTATTTTTATCTAAAAAACATATTCAAGCTATTATTGAGCCGAATACAATATTGTTCTTGTTTGGCTTGTTATATATAAGAACTTATAAAAACTAATTGAATTGATGAAGCTAATTATTGAGCCAAGCATAGCTCAGCAAGTTTTTTTACACCGTCCTAAATACAACATATATAACTAAGTGCCGATGTAAAACTTAGGTTTCATTTGGGATGACTTTTTTTATTGCTTCTTAAAACATAGTTTTAGAAATTTTTGTTACAGAACTTTGTTTTAAGAAGCAATAAAAAAATATTTCTAAATGAACACTACAGGAAAAATGCCCTAAACCGGCGGTTTTAGGACCGCCGGTAGTACCGGCGGTTTGGCCGTCGGATTTTAACGACGGCTGCACCGGTGATTTTGCAAATATAAGCCGCCGGTAAGGGCGGCGGTCCCTAAACCGACGGTAAACCGCCGGACGTCAACAAGAACCGGTGGTTTAGACCGCCGTTGATAAGTGACTTTTTACCGGCGGTCAAAACCGCCGGTTTAAGCCCTAATACATCGAGCCCCGCGTCTGGCATTTCATTTTAACTCTTTCCTTCTCTCTCTTGGTCGCTCGCTCTCCCGTCGCTCGCTCTTTCCTAGGGTCGCCTCCGCTCGTCCGACCGTCGGCTAAGAATCTCCTCTGGCCGCCGCCCCCAATCCGACGCCGCCGATGACTTTTGTCCGCCCCAAATCCGACCGCCGCCCCCAATCTGAATCGCCTCCGCTCGTCCGACCCCAAACAGTCCGATTTCTATTTTAAGGTTATTTTTTATGGTTTTTCTTTGATTATTGTTTCTTACTACACATTTGCAAGGATTAAAAAAACCGCCGGTTAATATAAGCTTACCGCCGAAAAAAACTGCCGGATTTCGACGTTTTTCCTGTAGTGGAAGTCTTAATCAAATTAGATTAATTTCTTATAATTAATAAGTACTTGCTTTAACTAGCAAAGATTAACAAGACTGCTACAAACTGACCAGTTTTTAAAGAGAAATTCATTCCTCAAAAGGCCATCCTAAGGCTACTTACACAACTTTAATTAGCTGCTCTTTCTGCTACTTCACTCTATCAACCACTTGCTTTGAATACCTCACGTACAGCTCTTTGTCATAAATTGGAACACCAAAGAGCTTAACAGTACAGTCATGGCCCTCCTCCTCCTCCCCCCTAATGGTTACTGAGCACTGAGGCTGTCCTGTGGTGGCCATCTCTATGAGCATTCCATGCCTGCAAGTAGACGAAGCAGTGCTGTATGTTTAGTAATAATTCGCATTTGATATCTATTTATATGTTTTCTCATTCATTGATCAAATAATAAAAAAATTCAGCCTATTTGCTAAACGACGCACAAGAGCCAGCTCGATTTACCTAAGCTTGATAAAGGGGAGAGAGAGGCTACTGTACTAAATAAAGTCACTTCTCTTCCTATATCTTTCGATGTTAATGAAATTTTTTAAATATTTAAAATTTAAAGTAGCATGGAAAGAATTATTATTTTTTATATAAATTCAATTATTTTAGCTTTTTTGAATGTTAATCATAGAAAATGTTTTATGAACGATGATACATGTATGAAAAATGATTTTTTTCTATTAAAATAATCAATTTATATTCATAAAAGTTTATAAAATCTGTATTTGCTTATGTTGTTTTATAGTAAAAACCATCAAATTAACATATTATATAATGAACTGCTTGTAAGCATTCATAGTAAGCAGTAGAAGCGTACCTGTATATGTGCAGTGGGCTTACATGTTGCTGTAGGTAGTGAATGATATCATCATAGAGCTTCTTTAAATGATTGAGCTCTGATAAGAGGAGAGAGTTCCTCCTTCTCAGCCTTAGGTTGTCCTCGGAGAGGGCCAAGAGGAAGCTGGTGTCGTCGAGGGTGGAGGAAAGCCGCGGTGGCGGCTCCACGATGACTTCTGTGTAACACTGGAAAGATGGCTGCGAGTAATGAAAGCAATGTTGTTGTTGATGATGGTGATGATGAACATGGTGATTCTTCCTTCTGTGGATTTCTAAAAGAAGATGCTTCTCTCCTTTTTTGAAGAACTCATTAGCAAACTCCCACCTATCTGCAACAATCTTTCTGAATCCCTGAAAAGATAAACAAAGATGATAATAACAACAATGTTACATTTAGATTTGGTTGGTATTATTTCATATAGGTGAAGTAGGATTAATTAAGCCAACTTTTAATAGCAATAAGGGCTAGACTAATGATATGATTATTCAAGGATAGAATTTATATAAATATTTTTCTTAATTCTTATATAAGGAAATTCTTATCTATAAATCTCTTTCAATGTTAGAGATTTATACCACTTAAGCACAAATCTCAATGCAAATTAATGAAAGGTGTTTAAAGGACTTCTAAAAAGGAATTCCTTAGAGGACTTGGTTCCTTATTCAATGATATTTAATGAAAGATGTTTTGCACTATATTTAACTAAGCTTTCATTTAGATAAAAATTCTTACCTCTTCTATTTTGCATTTGGATTTGTGCTCAAAAGTCTTATGATAGGGACATATAAATTTAAAGATACAAATTAATGGAAATGCAAAATAGTGTGATTGAATATTAGAAAATACTTTTTTTTCTTAGAAAGGAATTCCTTAATTAATTATATGATTCATGTCTTTTTCATACCTTGCGGTGTTGAAAGAGAAGCTAAGAGAATCATATGTAAGAGAAAAAAATGAGATAAATTCTGTAAGGAACTTCTTATCGGAACTTTTAAGAGAAACTAAGCCTTCGTTTGGGACAGTTTTCTTACTACTTTATAATTAAGCAACTTTCTAGTACAAAAATTCTTGAACTAGAAATTTTATACTAAAAAACTACTTTAGAAAGAAGTAATAAAAATATCTCAAACAAAACAAACTTAAATATGAATTTTGTTTTAAAAAATTAACGCTATGTTTTCATTATGAAATTTATACAATAAAGAGACGTATTTTGTCAAAAAAAAAATCTTTTAATACATATTGGTACTCATTCCTAAGAATACAGGAAAATAATCTTTAATACACAAAAAATTTCTTTTTTTTCAAAAGAAAATATTATTTTTAGCATAGGCATGTTCTTATATATGCCTAAATTTGATGAAAACAAATACTATAAGATATATTATAAAGCTTTTGCCATAGCAATTTTATGAGGAATTAACTCTTTAAAAAAAAGTTGTCCTGGGAAAAAGGGGGCAAAGTAATATAAAGAAATTAGTGCTCAACTGTAGAGAAAGATAAGTCATGAAGTGATGGAACCTTATACAAAGGGAAGTACTGGAACTCTCTTTCTTATTTAGACCATCAAATCATTCTAAGTAGAAAAAAACTACAGCAAAAAGCTATATTGATAAAACATAACAACAACACTAGATGAACACAACTATCAAAGTGAGTACTAGCTAGAAACACAGCTGAAGAAAATGAAAGTTTCCTCAAAAAATGGGAGCATTAAAGCAGGAAAAAAAATCCAGCTTCAAATGAAAGAAACAAAATTAAGAGATAGTGAGAATAGATTTTTTTTGCTTACATAGGTGTTGAGCTGCCTAACAAAGCTAGAGAAGTTGTTGTGTTTGAAGTATTTGGGAAGGAGATCTTTTGCAAAATCTGGAGGTCTCCATACTATAAATGTTTTGTTATCTTCTCCCCAAGAGACAATGTGATCAGTAGATGGATCATCAACAAGATGGTAGGTTTTGGTGAGGAATGGAGCTGGAATTGGCTTGTGAGAGTTCACAGGAACTACCATGTCATCACATGATTTTTCTACCAAGAAAGCCATGGAGAGGAAGAAGAGAATGGAAGCTAGCAGCTCTCTGGCTACTACATCTAGCTATCCTGCATTTGAGTATATATGCTTTTGTATTTGTAGCGCTCATCTCTCTCTCTCATCTTCACTCTCTCTCTCTCTCTCTCCCTCTCTCTCTCTCTCTCTCTCTCTCTAACTTTCGTCATCATCATTATAATCATATTGTATTTATGAATATTTATTCTTTATTATTTTTTCTTCTATTTTATTGCTTTGAGGCTCAAACATAATATATATATATAAAGAGAGAGAGAGTTTATTTGTTGGTCTTTGGGTGATGATAGCATATTTTTCTAGTATTGCCTTTATTTTAGTAGATCTTTAACTTGGTTTACTACAGAAAAATGATCTATTACCAGCGGAAATCGTTAAATATTTGGCGGATTTGGGCATTTCAGAGAAAAAACTGCCAATAAAAGTCACAGAGGAAACGAAAAGCACATTTTTTTTTTCAACAAGAACTTATTTTCGACAGATTTTCTGGGGATTTTTTATCACAAATTCTACTTTAGTCATGACTTGCAGACGGAGCGGCGGAGAAGGGAGAATTGTCGCCGGCATTACCGGCGGCTAAACTGTCGGAAAAGCCCGTCGGTAATCACCGACGAGCAGTCCATTGGAAATACTGCCAGTTCTTGCCAGAAATTTCCAGCAACTTCTCGCACTGTTCCATCAAAATTTTGCATCGCCAAGAATCGAAAGTTTCCTGCAAAATTTTTGTCGAAAAGTCGCAGAAAACCTGTAACAATGCCAAAAAAAATAATAATAACACCTTATTATTCCACAAAAATATTTACATCATAAACCTGCAGCAGTTAATAGATGTATACATAATAAAATATACCATCATATAACATTGATACTCAAAATATAATAAAAATAATATGTCTATATTTTTTCCCGGTAATGTCACGAGAATTCCGACGGAATAATGATATTGGAAATTCCATCGGTAAATGATAATCTTCCTGTAGTGGTTAATTTATATATGATATGAATATTTTTTATCAATCATTCCACATAACCAATGAGTGTAATAAAGTTATTGTACTTTCATCTTGTCTGTTAATGTAGTTAATTTAATTGTGAATACTCTCTTTAATCCTAAAATCAATGATATATGTATATAGAGTTCATTTCTCAACCTGCTTGGAGGAGCATTAGAAAAACTAAATTTGAATTTATCTCTAAATATGTTTAGAAAGCTATCATCTCTATCTGTAGATTTTTTAAAATTTTATTTTTGTTGATGTTTTTCGTAAAGCTTAGGAGGAATGCACTTTGTCACAAACTATCAATTTTTTAATGATTCAGAATCATTGAACATGTTCTTATCTTTTGTGAAAAATCTAGAAAGATCTGGGTTCTCTTTGCCAGATTTTTTTGTATTCTATTTATACGGCAGAATTTTTCTACCAGAAATTCTATTGATACTTAGTGAACCTGACAGAATTTTGGACAGTTTTTTTTGTCGGATTCTTTTTTTTTCTGAAGAAAAAATTAGTCAAAAATGTAGCCGGAAAAGGCCCTATTATCTTTCTTTATTATATTTAAACGAGAATTTGACTTTTAACCTGACACAATGACGAAAAAGGATTCATGTAGCCGACCCCACATAGATGTTGTTGTTGTTGTATACATATCTCTCGGCCTCTCCATCGCCCATCACAGTCCAAGGTAATTTCTAGACCATTTCGCTTCATTTTTTCTATATTTGGAATATAAAACTTCTTCTCTATAATCATTTTCAATTTTTTTAATATTTTATCCGTTATATTTATTAAAAATATGTTTTAGTTATATTTAGTGTTATACATAAATTATCTTTTGCATCTACCATTTTGTTAGAGATAGTATTACATGCAATATGGTTCTTATTCAAGATAAATTCATTGCTAAAGATTTAATATTATCAAGATTAACATATATATTGTGAAATTGCTATGTTAAATGATAATTATTTAGGGTTATTCATAAATTAGATTACTGCTTATAGTTATATTATTTTAATATTTAATAACAAAGTTACATTCTCTAATTGCAATAGAAGAATCCTAAGTAGTAGAGATGGAATGTGGTGGAAAGAGAACAAATATCTTCATATATTTTCAACTTTTTTTTTTCTTACATTTGTTAGAACGAGTAATATATAGATATCAAAAGCACAGGTCTTGAATGTACAATAGGTTAATTGTCACCAGGAAGATAGTCACTGATAGATAAATTTGTTAAGAGAGTTAAATATTTTATTCATATAATTGTCAACTATCTTCATTTTTATTAGATGGAATTTTTAGACGTCCTTGTTCAAAATATAAAAAACAAGCATACCTTACGCCAAAGAAGGACATACAAAATTTGGCTGCTAGCTAGAAGATGAAATCAAAGCCATTGATCCGTCATGTGTATTCGGACGATCGACACTGATTTCGTGGAATCGAATTTAATTTGAGTGTCATGTTTTCTAGAGGGCCCCGCCTGTGGTTTAAATAACCAATCAAAGAGCACCACGTGTTAAAGCGCACGCTGATTATGTAATTCTATAAAAATAACTCAAAGAATTGACTCAAACTTCAAAATCTCATATCTCCTCACCCTCTTGAACAAATTAGGTGATTAAGGGCTCTATAGATCAAGCTTGCGGAGATCTACATAAGCCCTAATTAATTGAGGTTCAATTTTAACTATATTAAAAGTAATATAAGAAATATATTTCATTATATTTCTTGAATGACTTTGCATAATTAATTCCAATTGGGCTCAAATTTTCAAGGATGATTATTGAATTGTTATACACATCTCCAAAATTATTCAAGGTAATTTGAATCCAATGTGTTCCTTCACAACTTCAAAAACAATAGATGATGATTAGAATACAAGGACATACGAAGAAATGAACTTTGATGCAGCAGGTACATAATTAAGAGAACATATAGAGGAGTCACTTAGCATCAATGCACAAAAACTCTATGAATTACTATGTTATGCTCAACAACACATCTGGGATGAATGTACTACTTATATTGAGTTATCAATTGCAATAGGATGCTCAATATTAAAACTGAATACAATGTTCCTTGAGAGTGCTTCAATGAGTTCATAGGACTGCTTAAGGAAACCAATCTTGAGAACAATTTAATTTCCACATATTTGTATATAACTAAAAAGTTAGTATCCAAGTTGAAGGTTGACTGCTACAAAATTTGATTGTTATATCAATGATTATATGTTGTACTCAACTTGACAGATGTTGCATATTATAACTACATCACACCTCAATACAAATCAAAATCAGGGAGACAGTGAAAACATAAGGATGTGCCATATTCCTTATGATTTTATTTGCCCATCATTAGGCAAATATTTTTTAACAATGACATTATGACTTTTGATAGTTGTAACCAAATTTTCTATTAATATTTATTATTTTTCTCTATCTTGGTATCCTAATTTCTATTACTCTGAATTCACTCTCCAATCTTGTTATTAGTTGGAAGTTCTTATTTATACAAACCATCCTTTTTGTTGTTATTATTATGTTTTATTTTCTTTCAATTTTTGTGGTTCTTGTGTTTTTGCTATCCAACCTAATTAATTTTTGTTTGTTAGTTATTTGTTCATCGGCTTGATAGCAGTCTGAATTTCTTTAAATTATATTTATTACATGATTTGTTTATCATTGCATTAATCAATTTCAGTTTGAAAGATATTTGGGATACTATTAGAGTCAAGAAGGTATACTCCTTTTTCGCTCTATCGCGCCGCTCTGGCGATTAGGGCATCCCCGGTGCGATCGCTGCCTTCCGCTTTCGCTCTGCTTTTCTCCCACTTTGGTCTTGTGAGTTGTTCGATTGGTAGGGTTTTGAGGTTCTCCAGGTTTCGTTGGTTCCCTTTTGGGCTTTTGTGCGATGGCGGTGGCTCCTCCAACTAACCCTTAGGGGAAAGCTACGTCGAATTCATCTGTGGCGAAGAAGAAAGGTTTTTTTAACCTAGATGATGAGGGCTCTGGTTCTCCTTCTAGATCTAGATCATTTAAAGAAGTTTTATCTGGTGCTGGTGCTTCAGGTGATATTTTTCCGAATGTTCAACAATCTGTCTTTAATGGCATTCCTGCTGTGTTATTATCGGATGAGGAAGTGTTGAAACTTGCTTCCCCTTTTCAATTTCCATTGGTGGGTAAATTCGGTTTGCGTCGCCCTAACCTTGATGCGATTCAGAATTTTTTCTCGTCTCTAAAGCTTTCCGGTTTTTATTCTGTTGGATTGTTGGATGCAAGACATGTTGCTATTCAATTATCAAATGATTTAGATTATAGTATAGTATTTGTTAGACGTTCTTATTTCATTTTGAACTGCCAAATGAGGGTTTTGAAGTGGACTCCTTTTTTTGATATAAAAGAAGAGTCGCCGATAGTGCCGATTTGGATTTCTTTTCCGAACCTCCGTCTGCATTTTTTTTCAATTCGAAAGTTTTGCATGCTTTGGGTTCTATCTTTGGTAGACCTCTTCAAACGGATCAGGCTACGGCCTCTCGAACCCGTCCTTCAATTGTGAGAGTGCTGGTTGAAGTGGATATTTCGAAAAAGCATCCCAAAGAAATTTGGGTGGGTTCTAAAGCTTATGGCAACTTGCAAAAAGTGGAATTTGACACTACGGGAAAACACGCTATTACCGTCGGATTTTCTGGCGGAAAATTGTGGACGGTAATACACGGCGCAGGCTCCGGCGGATTTGGTTGACGAAAATTTTGCGTCAACATTTCCGGCGCAAAATACGCCGTAAATTTACCGACGCCGTTTCCGCCGGCCAATCCGACAGTATAGGGATGTTTGAACCATTTTCGTCGCACGTTAGGCGGAACAATTCCGGCGTACGTTACCGGCGGACATTGCGCCGACGTATTTAAACTCAACGAAATATAACCGACTGATGAGACGTCGGAAATTATACCGACGAATTAGACGTCGGAACTTCTGCCGGTAAAAGCCCTATTTCCCGAAACCGAACCCCTCTGGCCGTCATTCATTTCCTTCCATTCTCTCACTTCGACTGCTTCGCCCGTCGCCGTTCGTCGCTCGCCGTGGTTAGACGTCGCCGACGGTCACCGGACTTCGCCGTCAACGGTCACCAGACTTCGCCGAGCATCTCCCTCTCTCCTTGTTGCGCGCCGCCGAGCATCCTTCGACCGACCGAAGGTATATTTCATTTTTTTTTCCATTTTCGGTTGGATTACATATAGGATTTGTCTTAAGTTCATATCTTTTTGCTTTAGTCATGGATGTTATCACTAGACATTTGCTAGAGGATATACCTTGGTGCATGATTTTTGTTGATGATATTCTTCTTGTTGATAAGACTAGAGAGGGAGTTGAAGGTAAACTTGGATTATGTAGATCAACATTAGTCCATATCTTTTTGCTTTAGTCATGGATGTTATCACTAGACATTTGCTAGAGGATGTACCTTGGTGCATGCTTTTTGTTGATGATATTCTTCTTGTTGATAAGACTAGAGAGGGAGTTGAAGGTAAACTTGGATTACGGAGATCAACATTAGTCCATATCTTTTTGCTTTAGTCATGGATGTTATCACTACACATTTGCTAGAGGATGTACCTTTGGTGCATGCTTTTTGTTGATGATATTCTTCTTGTTGATAAGACTAGATAGGGAGTTAAAGGTAAAATTTGATTATGGAGATCAACATTAGTCTATTTTTTTTGTGCTTTAGTCATGGTTGTTAGCACTAGATATTTGCTAGAGGATGTACCTTGGTGCATGCTTTTTGTTGATGATATTGTTCTTATTGATAAGACTAGAGAGGGAGTTGAAGGTAAAATTTGATTATGGAGATCAACATTACTCCATATCTTTTTGTTTTAGTGGTTAGTAGACCTAGTGAGGGGATTGTGACTTTGGGCGATCAAGTCATTAATAAGTATAACACGTTTTAAATATCTTGGATCTACTAATTAGATATATATATAAATCCATTACTTTTTTACTCTTATATATAGGTTATGGATATTAGAAATCAAAGAAGTTGGATGTATAACCGATTATCTCAAGGTCGGAAGACATTAACAGATGAATTCATCAATGGGGTGAACTTTTTCATTCAGCAAGCGAAACAGCTGCCCAGCTTTATATCAGAAGGAAAGTTTCGATGTCCATGTTCTAAACACAAAAATCTAGTGCACCTAGAATCAGATGATGTAACTGTTGATCTGTATCGCAGAGGATTCATGCCACGGTATTGGTATTGGACTTCTCATGGTGAGTATGAGCCACAATTTGATTATCAATGCGGTCCTTCTATAAGTAGTAATGTTGCTGAGGCTGAAAACATCCGTCCAAATCTTGAGGAATTAGTTCATGATGCAACTGTAATTCAAACTAAACAAAATACAGAAGAGTTACCGAATACGGAGGCACAAAACTTTTATGATTTATTGCATGCTACCCAGCAACCAATCTGGAAAGGGTGCACGACTCACTCAAAATTATCTGTTGCTGTGAAGATGTTAAGCATCAAGGCTGAATATAATATTGCTCGTGAATGTTTTAATCAATTCATTGGGCTGCTTAAGGAAACCAATCCGGCAGATAATTTAATTCCTACATATCTATATCGGACAAAGAAGTTAGTTTCCAAACTTGATTTGACATACATAAAGATAGATTATTGTATGAATGGATGCATGTTATACTTTAAAGAAGATATCGCAGAAATTGTATGCCGTCATTGCAATGCACCAAGATTTAAACCTAAATCTAGAAATAGAAGGAAGCAAAAGGATGTGCCTGTTAGTAGGATGTTCTACTTTCCAATAATTCCGAGACTACAATGACTATATGCATCCATGAGATCTGCTGCACATATGAGATGGCATAATGATCACATTCCACAAGAAGGTGTTATCACACATCCATCAGAAGCAGATGCTTGGAAGCACTTTGATCGTACACATCCCACATTCGCGGCAGAACCAAGAAATGTCAGATTAGGTTTATGCGCAGATGATTTTACTCCATTCAGTCAGTCGGCTACACCGTACTCATGTTGGCCAGTGATACTCACTCCTTACAATCTTTCTCCAGAGTTATGTATGACTACTCCTTATATGTTTCTATCACTTATAATTCCAGGGCCACATAATCCAAAATTAAAGATTGACGTATTCTTACAACCTCTGATTGATGATTTAAGTTTATTATGGGAAGAGGGAGTAAGTACATATGATATCTCCACCAAACAGAATTTTACACTAAGAGCAGCATTACTTTGGACAATTGGTGACTTTTCTGCATATGGTATGCTCTCAGGTTGGAACACTTCAGGCTAGTTAGCTTGTCCATATTGTATGGAAAATACAAAATCATTCACTTTGAAGTATGGTAGGAAGAACACTTGGTTCGATTGTCATCGAATGTTTCTGCCTCAAAGTCGTCCTTTTAGGCGAAATAAAGAAGCGTTTACTAAAAATAAAATAGTTTTCAACCTCCTCCAAGATTCAGTAGTGAAGAAATTTTTGAAAAAGTAGAGTTCTTGCCCACCATAATGGAATCTCCAACATTAGCTGAGATCAGATTGCCAGAATATGGTGTCAACCATAATTGGACCAAGAAAAGTATTTTTTGGTCGTTACCATATTGGAGAACAAACTTGATTAGACATAACATGGATGTTATGCATATAGAGAAAAATATTTTTGATAATACATAACCTAAATCCTTATGATTAGACATAACGCGGATTTTGCGCCGGAAGTTCGCCGGAAAAGACGATACAACGAATCGCATCGTATTTACCGTCGTCTTTAATCTGTCGGAACTTACCGGCGCCTGTACCGGCGCAAAGTCCGCCGGTAAATACCAGCGTATACTTTGCGTCGCAAGCGAGTTCGTGGGGTTTCTACGCACACCTTGCGGCGTTTTATCCGCCGGTAATGGCCGGCGCATAATGCGCGCTAATTACCGGCGCATGTGGCGCCGGAATTAAGACGTCTTTTAACGTCGATAACAATCCTTTTTTTCGTCGGTAATTCGTCGGAAACTGTGCCGGAGAAATTTCTGGTGCAAGATTTGCGCCTGAAATAATTTATCGACTCGACCAAAACCGGCGTATGATTTTCTGCCGAAACGTGCGCCGTAAACTTATATTTCCGTCGGATTATCTATGTTTTCCGGCGGATTTAGTCCGCCGGTAAAATGGGGATTTCCTGTAGTGTGAGAAAGTTCCTGAGTTCTTCAATCACTGTAAAATGCACGGTCATGGCCTTGTGGATTGCTTTAAACTTCATCCGGATTTAAAGAAAGTTTCTGGGCATGCTGGTGGGAGGCCTGGTTCTACCGAGAACACTAAAGTTTTTGTGCCTATCGAGAAAGCTAGTGGGGATGCTAATGTTGCTCAGGTGGAACCACCTCCGACTGTGCATAATGGTAATTTGGATGGTGGTGAAATAAGAGGTGAAATTGAGAAGATTGATCATACGATGAATCGGGATAATTCTGAACTGGCTTTAAATTCTTTAGATAATAATATTGTGCTTAACGATTCTACTGATAATGCTGCGGATCCTAAACTTTTTATTTTAATTGATGATATTTTAAATGAGTTGCCTGTTAATTTTAACTCTGTGGCTATTGAGAATGCTTTGATCTCGAAACAGGATAACAGTGACACCGTGGTTGAGAATGGTGAGGATGCTTTGGGGGACTCCTATGAGGAAGGTGAAGTTATTCCTAAAGTTAATGTTGTTGAGACTTCTAAAATGAACCAAGGTACGATTTTATCGTCTCATACTTCTAAATATCTAAAAATGGGTGAAAAGGATACTAGTGTTATGAGTGGTAAAATAAAAGGTAAACATAAAAATAGCTGCCCTGCCACTCCTAGATCCACTAGAGCTCAAACTTCTTCCAAAGCTGGTAATGATTAAAGCTCTGATGTGGAATGTTAGGGGGATTGTCGGTAAGGTTTCTAAATTGCGTGTTAAAAATCTTTGCAGGATGTATAATATTCAACTTCTGATCTTAAGTGAGCCTCTTATTAATGTTGCTAGAATTACGGATACTGCCAAGTTTTTGGGTTTCTCTATGCAATTTGCGAATATTTCTAACAAAATCTGGATTATGTGGAAGAAGAACATTTTATTAGACATCGTGGTTGATCTGAATCAAGTTGTTCATTGTAATATTAATGTGTGTAATGTGAACTATTTTGTTTCTTTTGTTTATGATGCTAGTAATAGAATTGATCGTATTAATCTTTGGGATCAAATTGTTAACTTTGGTGCTAACATTAATGGTCCGTGGTGTATTGGAGGAGATTTTAACATTATTTCGAATGCCAGTGAGAGAAGTGGTGGTCGTAGGCCTAATATTAAAGCTATGGAAGAATTTAATGCGATGATTAATGATTGTAACCTTAATGATATTGGTTTCCTTGGCAACCCTTTTACTTGGAATAGGGGTAGTATGTGTCAACGTTTAGACAGATTTTTGTTTAACAATGATTGGTTAGCTAAATTTTCTGCCACTAATGTTGAACATCTTAGTAGAACGATGTCTGATCATGCCCCCTTGCTTTTAAATGTTAATGTGCTTAACCAAACTGACACTTTTGCTTTTAGATTCCTTAACATGTGGTTACTTCATGATAATTTTAAAGATGTGATTGATAGCAATTGGAATGCTCTTGTTTTCCCGGATAACAGCATTGCGGGTATGTTGAGGCTCTGGGCTAAATTGTCTAGACTTAAACAATGGTTGAGATACTGGAATAAAAACGTTTTTAAAAATATCTTTTCGAATATCATGGAAGCTGAGTCTAAAGTGGTTGAGTTAGAGGGGGTTTACCTTGATCACCCAAATGAGGAAAATAGTGTGAATTTAAACCTTGCTAAAAACATTTTATGTAATCTTCAATGCCAAGAAGAAGCCTATTGGAAACAAAAGTCTAATGCCAAGTTTGTCATTGAGGGAGACAGAAACACCAAATTTTTCCATGCTCTGGCTAATAAAAATAAAACTAAAAGTCAAATTCATAGAATTGTGAACAATGATGGGATTTTTCTGGATACTGATGAGTTAATTTGTAAGTCGGGGGTGGATTTTTTTGTTAATATGTTTAAGTGCAATGATAATATTCTCCCTATTGTTAATCCTGAGGTTACTCCTAATCTGATTAAAGATGATGATAATTATTTGCTTTGCCAACTTCCAAATGAGACTGAAATTTTCAATGTTTTGACAGATATGAATGGAGAGGCTACTGCAGGTCCTGATGGTTTCACTACCAAGTTATTTCAAAAGTCTTGGGAGACTGTTAATGGTGATGTTATTAATGCGGTACAAGATTTTTTTGGAGAACAGGACTCAGGCTATTCAAAGGGTTTGTGGGTTTCAACCGAAAAAATTGCCTATCAAATATTTGGGTACTCCGATTTATAAAGGTACTATTACAAGCGGAGCAGATTTTTTAGAAAGGTATGTTATTTTATTTTCTGGTTTTTCATTTTGCTATATAGTGGATTTTTTTGCAGGAGAGCGGAATTGAAAGCTATCAAGATTAAGTGGTCTCTCCTTTTTTGGGTGCTTTTTCTTCATAGCCCGTTTTTATTAGGTTCTTTTTGTAATCTTAGTTTAAGGATTCGCCGGCTCATAGGAATTTTATTTTCTTTTTGGATTGTAGCTCTTCTGAGCACTAGAGAGCTGGTGGAGCCTTTTAATGACACTGTAACCGATTTTTTGAATGAACGCGTAAGCCCCATGAGTGGGTTTTAACTTAAAAAAAAAAACTACTATCAACCAATCATATTTAGATTCATTAATTACATTTATATTTTAGTCTCTTTCATATAACCTATTTTCCATAAGTTTATTTTATTGTTTTCGGTTAGATTTATGTTAATTTTTTATTTATTGTATGGAAATTATATATTCGTGTTAAAATTCGTGCTATAGAAAAGTTATGTTAGTTAAAACAAAAAAATTGTGTATTCGTGTTTTTATATTTATTTGTATATATTTTATATGTTTTTTATATAAAAAAAGATTAGGCTAGTGGAAATAATTTATATGTTGGTAAAATTGCTTTAAGACAGAAATAATTATCTATTTAAAATTATAGATTATATGTATTATGTGACAATGAATGCATGGATCTTCGAAGCCAAATGTCATATATGTATAATAGATTGTTGCTTGGACAAAGGACTAACATATGAATTCGTCAACGGAGTTGAATATTTCATTAACATGGCATGTCACTTACCTTCACTCCTACCAAATGAAAAGTTTAATAATGTTTCATTACTCAAAACATAAATTATCTAACCTACTTTACACCACACATGGTTACACTAGATTAATACTATATAAGATTCCTAACTAATTATTTATTAGTTTTGGACTTCATATAGAGAGTGCAAACTACATTGCATAACAACATACAATAAAAATACAAGGACATACAAAGAGATGGTATTCGATGCAGCCAGCTGATAATTTTGAAAACATACAAAGGAGCCACCTAATATTAATGTGCAAAACTTCTATGAATTACTACATACATCTTAACAATTAATTTGAAATGGGTGCATCACATATTATGAGTTATTAGTCACCATTAAGATGCTCAGCATTAAGATAAAATATAATATTCCTTGTGAATATTTCAGCCAATTTAATTTGTCAGATTAGTGAAAGAAATCAATCCAACAGATAATTTAATTTTGGCATATTTATAGGACAAAGAATTTAGTGTCTATATTGAGCTTATGTGATGACAAAATAGATTATTGCATTAATGGTTGCATGTTATACTAGAATGATATGACTTGATAAAAATTACATGTCGGCATTATAATGCACCTCAATTCAAATTTAAAACTAGGATGCAACAAAAAATGGAACGATTCAGCTGATTGTTTCATTCACCCATCATTCTAAGTCTTTAAAGATTGTATGCATCAATGAGCTCTGCTAGTCACATGAGATGAAATCACTAAAATATTTCCAAACTAGGTGCTCTAATTCTTCCATAAAATGTTGAAGCCCAAAAGCACTTTAATGGCACACTTCCAACTTTTATTATTGAACCGCAAAACATAAAGTTGGACTATATGTAATTATTTTTACTCTGTACAATTAGGTAGCTTCACCTTACTTATGTTGGCAAGTAATAGTAACACCTTACAATCTTTTTGCATAGATGTGCATGACTATACCTTACATGATTTTAATGCTCATCATACTTGGGTCTCAAATCCAGAAGCAAAAATTGATGTGCTTTTACAACCATTAATAGATGATATGAAGATTCTATCACTGCATTGAAAATATTCTCAAATGCATTCCTCATCTATATATTATGTTAAGATTAATTATGAAGAATAAGTTAAGAATAAAAATATGATAACACCCAAATTAATACTCATATTTTGCCCTATTGTGCTCTCGATGCCAAATCTAGAAAAAATATGAATACCTCTGAATGTGCCAAATATAATTCTAGATAATCTCAATATATAGATAATAATTATTCTCTAGAGAGTAATAATATCTTGAAGAAAAGATATTGTATATGTTATTATTTTTTATTTTTTAAAGTCTAGATTAATGTATTAGAAAGGTTTGAGGAAGTTCTCAATGACTAATTACTCACACTCAATTTTAAAAATAAAATTTATTTAAGCAAATAATTAAATCATATAAGCAAATCATTCAAAATCATAACTAACCATATTGTACTTACATGAAAATTAAGTCAAAGCTATCTAAATCAATCAACTTAAGTACAATAAATTGATCCATATATGAATTGCATAGTATGATGTTGATCATATTGTATGATCTCTAGTTCTCATTCTAGATCAAGATGATTATATTGTACCATCCCAGATATGTTTGGTCAATTAATCCATGATTAGACAATACAATCATATAGTAATATGAAATTACAATATTTAATTCAATTTTTAGGTGATTAATTCATATTATGGAAGGTTGATTAGTATCATGAGCTCTTAATAAATGTATTAGTAGAGCTTTGAAAAATATAATTATATTAAAAACCCTACAGTGTATCTAAACAAAGAAAAAGAAGTGTGAAAGGCTAAGGGTTTTATCTTCACAGATACCATATCATTCACTATTTTCATGCGTTGATTGAGAGTTTTCATTATTATATCTAAAAGAGAGATCTCTAATTTAAAAACATTCATCCTTTCTAGAAGATATTAGTTAGTAGTTTGTGCTAGGAGTGGCTTGTTTCACAACTTAAAATTAGGACATTACTACCTAACTAGTTATGCTAAGAGTTGTGGCTTTTCAATTTTGTACGTAGAAGCATTTTGTGGCTCCATTACCCATTAAGTAGCATTTATTATGAATCTTAACTACATTTGATTGTGAAGTATAATTATTGAAAAACTAGATAGGACTCCAATAGTGGATGCAAGCCTTGACATGGTTACACCACAATAAATTGATTTTCATCAAAACTCTTATACTTTTTCACACTTTATTTATTGCCATTTAAATAACCATTTATTTCCCACAAATACTTAGAATTTTGAAGGTATATAACTATTTATTTCCTATTCTTTAGTATAACAAAATTTAAATATCATGGAAAATGTGCTTAGGCAACTTTCCACCTATATGCATGAGAATTATGGCATGCCCCTTAATAGAGATTTAATAAGTAATGACAATTGATTCATGATGTTCGATCTTAATGTACTAAGTTCCATATTCTATAATTAATCTTTTTTTTAATATTGCTCCAAAGTTCTTCATCGTCTAAACTTAACTATTTTGGCTAATTTTTCATTCATTTTAAAAGATCACATATATTAGACTATGTCACTAAGAGACTAACTATCCCTTTCAGTCCCTCGTCTAGAAAGTTAAATCATACTAAATTGCATTTATACGTATAAGAGCATCTATAAAAATTGTGTATTTGAAAGAATTAGGGCATGTATGAAATGTAGTATTGTATTGCTTAAGATTTTCTCAATGAGGACCGACCGATCGTGAAGTTGTGGGAGATTGTCACCTGAAAGAGGAGAGCTCATGACGGGTGTTGTCGGTTGGCAGCTTGCAACCTTAAAAGGACAGTGGATATGCTCATTGTGGGACTCATTAGTTCCAATTCGGTGAGGAGGGCATTGGTCAAAATGTCCTAGGGCATGTGCACCTTATTCTAGAATGGTCTTAGGTGGCAAGAGGTGAGGTTAGGTGTCATTGAACACTTGTGAGAGTGTCCAATTCAAGTGGGTTTCATTGGTCCCACCAATTGGGGTCCTCAATGACCAATTATAGTGAAGTGATGTCAGTCATGGTGTGATGGAGAAACTACTAAAATGGTGGTTTGGGATTTGAAAGAGGAAAATTTAAAGAATAGAAATAAATGACCTGAGTCAGGTCATGCAAACACATGGGCCCCTTCTCTTCTATCAAGTTTATTAGAAGTGTTTTATGCTTTATGGTCCTTAGGAGCGAAGGTTTGGGTAGGTAGTACGGCCCTCTGATTTCCATCCATGTCCTGCGTGCAGCTCCCGTCAAGTGAATGAAGGTTCGCAAAGCAAATCCAAGCTTTCTCCTAAGCGGCTTATGTAGTTGTCAACATTCCTATGTGCACTTCCCTAGAGATGACTAATGGTTTTGGAAATGGTCTAGAAGATTTTGTGACAAAGGTAACCAAGTGATGGTTTGTTTTTGGATGGATTTTGTCATAGCCTATAACTTCCTCCAACTCAATCAATACCAACATGTCGTGACCGTGACGGTTAGGCCGACTACTCTACTATAGTCTAGGCTACTTCTAGCTTCTATTCTCCTTCAGAATCAAACCTTCCGCTTTGGTTTAGTTTTAGTTTGTATTCTAGGAATTTTTTTGACCAATTACCCCAAAGCGGTCATAAACTACATCCACATCGAACCGATCACATCATTCGAAAATGCACAATACATTTGCAATGAAACTCAAACCCAACACAATGGCTATCAAAACCACAATATCAGTGCACCCCAAAAAAAATTTCAGCACAACAATAATCATAGCAGCACTTCCACTGATCACAAGTACAATCTCATAGAGGCAAATGCAGGTAAGTATAAACAAGATTGGTAATAGTCTCGGATGAAACGGTAATAGCCACATTTGAAGAAACAAACCATCCAGTCCAGTAAGAGGGAAATAAATCATGCAGATCCATATCGACAACAAAGCAACATACATATCGATTGAGAAATCTGAGAACAAAAACATTAATGCCAACCACACATAAGAAGTAGCTAGCCAACAACCCATAGGTTAATCAAGGCATATATGCAGAACCAATGGAAACAAGATATTTTTTGTTATACAGATCTAAAAATCTGCTGAAAATATAATGGCCGAATGAAATATAAATTTCTTTGAAGATTAAAATTTCGTTTGGGATGACTTTCTTGCTGCTTTATGAAGCTGTAAGAAAGTTATTCCAAACAAAGCCTAATTAAGATTTTTACAGCCATTGTAAACGTTCTAAAATTGGAACTTTCAGAGATTATAAATGAAGCAGAGCAGTGATGTCTAAAATGAATGCAAATGCTCAAATGGTTATGACTGTCAAAGATTTTATTATTAGTAGTAAATAAGTCGAGAAGTTTGGCGTAGTATAATTGCTCTCCATTATATGCATGGACATTAAATTCTAACAGATAAGCATTGAATCACTTTTCAGAATACCTGAACTTTACTGGAAAGTTGTAGAGCCATATCTTTTCCTTCTTGTGGTTTTTTTTTTTCTGACAAAAATAAGGGAAAACATCGCAATCATTATGTGCATTGAGGGAGCTCTTGGGAAATTGTGGAAGCCTTTGAAGATTTTCCAAGCTCTTTGACATGTTGGCAAAGAAGCCTTGGAGTCATGAAGACTATATGGCAGCTAAGCTAATCATTTAATTATATTAGAAAATAATATAATAAACAAACATCATATGAAAGCTTTATTAAAATTATAATTACGATTGCATACATTATTACTAATTATTTTTTTTAAAGACAGCTTTCATATTATAGAATAAAATTTACAAAAATATTGAATTAATCATTGATAATCTTGATAAGAATATATTCGACTGCCTACTAATAAATCAAGCTTTCACAGTACTTTTAATTTTTATCCTATTACAGCTGTTAAATCGCCTACTAAATTCTCACAGTAATCAAAACACCTACTGTAATGATTAAAATACCTACTTAATGAAGAGAAGCAATATAAAACATCATTTTACATAAGAAAATGATAAGAGAACCTAATCATTTAATGACAAAGGTACAAAGATGCCTGTACCTAAGACTATTTCTTAGCTACCTATCTGATAATTCTGGCAAAACACTTTGAAGGCCAATAAGAAGTGAGCTCCTCCAAGTAGACCCCGCCATAATTCATCACCAAAGAATGAAGTCCCTTTAAAATCTTTTGAATAGAGATTCTCCATTGATATTTAGCAGTACGTTTTTAAAAACGACATGCTGGGTACTCAGCAGAGAGGGAGGAGCTAGAGATTATTCTCTGCAGTGTTCGGATGCGTCAGGAGATCAATTCGGACATGTCACATCACCCAATGTACAGTACATTGAATGACATGGCGCGTTCCGATTGGCCTCCGGACGCATCCGGACACCACACATAATAATTTTTCAAGAGTGAGAGGAGAGAACGACCACTAAAATGAATATATCAATATAAGGACCCTAAGTATCCAAAACTGCCCTATATGTATGGGCGGATCCCCATGGGATTGAGGGGGGCATTGCCCTCCCTCAAAATTTTTTTTTAAAATTTTATAGGGTATATTTTTGGAATATTTTGAGTATTTTGGGTATTTTTCCCCTTCTTAAAAAAAAATATGTCCTAATTTTATCAATCCTAAGCGTCTTTGTCCATCCCCCACCAAAAAATTTTTTTTGCCACCCTGAAAAAAGAAGCTGGATCCGCCCCTGCCTATATGAAATTTTTTTTTTAAACAAAACTCTTGATGAGACGGCTCAAGAACTGAACCAGAACACAAGACACCAAGGTATTTGAAGATTTGTCATCTTTTTGCAATCCATTGCTAGACATTGCATGCTCAAGCATTGAAACTGAATTTAGAGAAGGTACTTAAATTGTTTTAAAGCAATGAGTGCTAAGTTTCAGGGAAGCAAGATAGGTGGACTAGATACCACACAAAGAGGAAGAATGACTTTGTGCACTAGTATTTCCAACACATAATCCAAGAGATTCCACACCAATTAAGATATATAGGTGTTAGCTTTTGAGTGTTGTCAACCACAAAAGAAGTCTTCTTTAGTTCATGATGAGCTTTAAAGCAAGCTGAGAATTTGTAGCTATATATCTTTCAAAATATGAGGGTAAGCCCTTAAATTCTATTCTTTGCCAATAATCCTTTGAGGAGATTCCAAGCAAGATCTCCATCGTCAATGAAGCAGAAATAACAATTTTAACTCTAGCTATAGAAAGCCTAGAGAAGTTAACTTTAGCTATATATAATTTCATTAGAAGAATTTTCTATGATATATATATATATGACATCAATATATAATTTGATCATTTTCCTCTAAAGAAGAAGACTTCAAACGGTATTATAATTTCAAACTAGCCAGCAAAAAACTCCTTCTTTGTTCTTCATAAATCCAGCTATTTCTTTACTCTCTGTAGGTACTTTTGGTAATACCAATGCAAGCCCGTGACCACAACTTGTATGTTAGGGGAAAGATCTCAACTGTATGGCATAGTATTATTATACTCTGAGTGCATCACTTTTGGTGCAAAAATCTTTTTATTATTGCTCTCGTTTCTGTCCCCAGCCTGCATGGTGGGTCTCTAAAGCTGCTTCTTCCAAAAATATAAAGCTTCCAACTCCAAAAAAACATTCCCATCTTCTTTTATGATCTTCTGTATATGTGTTTTAGATCTCAATCAATTACAGTTTTTTTTTCTATCTTCACCTTTTATTTTAATGTTCTATTTTCTTCAATGTCGTCTTCTTATTTTAGCTTTATATTATTTGAAGAGGATTCATGACATGATTGTTTGACAAGTTTTACGCTAGCTTTCAACTACCTAACTCAACCCTCTATTTTGAACTTGGGATCCAACAATAACAATTTTAAATGAGAACTTGACTCTTACTTCGACAGAATTAAGAAAAAAGATTCATGTAGCCGATCCCATGTAGTGGGATAAAAATTTGATGTTGTACAATTTGGGGAGACAAACAAAGCTGCGTTTGTAGCTTTCAAAGATCAATTTTCAAACACTATTTTCATATTTTCTAAGTACGCTTTTTTTTTCTTTGATATTCTTTCTTTTTCTTTTGTTTTGGGGGTTGAGCTTCTTTTGCTTGATTGTAGTGTAAATTTTATTTAATACATTTCAATATATTTGAGCTAAGGCTCTCACATTTTTCATATACATCTATTACTTTCATTAATGCTGATCATAATATTCATTATGGTGTTCAAGCTATATTTGCATTCATCTCATAGCCTTTCTCTATCCACATGTGCCCCCTCCTTAAGAAGGTAAAATGGCAGGCTTCTCTTTGACTGAAAAGAAAGAAAGAAATAAAGAAGATTATCTTTTCTAAAACAGTTCATTATAATTAACGCATGTGATAAGCTACACACAATTAACATACAAAATTATATTCATAAAATCATGATAAAATCATGAGATAAAATAAAGTTTTAATCATTATAACATTTTATTAAAACAAAATTAATGAAAATAACATGTAATGATGAAGAATTAAATCTTCGTTTGTGACAACTTTCTTACTGTTTCTTGAAGCAGCTTTTTAGTACAATTTTGTACTGAAAAGTTGCTTCAAGAAGCAGTAAGGAAGCCGTCACAAACGAAATCAAAACCTTTGTTTGAAACTGCTTTTGACCACTACTTTTTTGTTATTTTCAAGAAATTTTTATACTAAAAAGTTGGTGTAAAAAGCAGGAAGAAAACTTTTGAAGCTTAAAAATGATATTTCGAGTACATGTGAAAAGAACCAAGTTCATGCTTCCTCACATGAACACAGAAAATAATGTCCTGAATTCAAGATTACTTTTTTCACCATCATAACTTGATTTTATAGCTGATGTCTTCTTCATTCATTGGGCAATAAATCTCTTATTGTTCTTGAGAAACTCATATCATCATGTAAGTGTTAGTTATTGGCTCCTTCCTTAATTTATGTCCATCATATTAATATCTCTTGCACTCAAATATGGGAAGTGGGGCCCTCACAATTTATTGATCACATTGAAGTCTATATGTGCTTCCTAGAAATCACCATATATTGTACTATGTTAACTTAGGCTTTATTTGATATTTCTATGCAAATGTTTTTATAATATTATAGTTTTTTGTTATATTACATGGTGTGTGAAAATCAATAGTTTACATGCTATCTTCTCTATGATTTAAGAGAATATGTGTTGATAGCTTTCTTTCATACAATATGAAAAAATCACACTTTATATGGTTATAACATACAAAATCTTAGCTTTTTTTTTTCTTCACTTTTTAATACTTAGTTTTTTAGAAATATGTTTAGAAAAATATCATTTTATGAAAAATTTTCTATCATTTTATGAACACATAACTTGATTTATAAGAAAATTTTATATTTTTATATAACAAATACAATAAATTTTTGCGAGAATTAAGTATATAACATTCAAAATATATACGTTAATGAAACTAATGGTCATGTTATTCGTTTCAACTATCAAACGTGTATTTGCACGTACCATGATTCAAGTGCTGAGAATTTCACATAATAAAAAAATATGGACTAAAATTTTGTCGTGGATTGCAATTTTATAGACCTCACATTCGCATTATTTTTTTGACCTATTGAACGTGTATTTGCACGTACCATGATCAAACTATGAAGAGTTTGACATAAGTAAAAAATAGGAACAAAAATTTTATTATGAATTTATTTGTTTGATTAACAAATTTAAAAAAATAGAAATATGAAGATATTAATTTTGTAAATAGCAAAAGCAAAAGCATGAATATAATTGTATAAAACTAAGCCTTAGAGTGAGAGAAGCAAATAAAGAAACATAGGTATAGTAGTTGAAATGACTTACATAAAACCACAAAGGAGGCTTCTTTTTCCCTCCACATGAACTTTTTTTTAGTGTAGAGAAAAGGAAAAGGAGAAAAGACACTCCAAAGATGGGATATTGCTAGACAAAGGAAACTTTACAGAGAACATTTCCTTCTTTTCTCCTAAAAATAGACAGCAGGTGGGTCTCTGCCCCAGAGCATTAAGGGAACTGATTAAAGTTTGTGCACATAAAGGAGAAAATGTGTGCAGAGGAATTTACCACATGCTCTCTTTTTCTATCCTCCCAAAAATCTTCTCCCTCTCTCTCTCTCTCTCTCTCTCTCTCTCTCTCTCTCTCTCTCTCTCTCTCCCAAAAATCTTCTCTCTCTCTCTCAAGACTTGCTTGGTCACTACTTTATCAGCATGTGTATTTACAAGTAGCATGGCTATTATAACTAAAGTATTTTAATTAATGATTTTTATATGTTAAAAATGTATTAAAATATATATATTAGTTGTTGACTTCGCTTCGTTTGGAACAGCTTTTTTATTGCTATCTAAAGAAGCTTTCTAGTACAAATTTTTAGTTAAAAAAATTTTTGTACTAAAAAAATGCTTCAAGAACCAGTAAGAAAGTTGCTCCAAACTAAGCCTTCATTCATAAGGCTTTATTGTGTTGAAAGTAGGTTTGATTGAAAATGTTTTAGTACTAATATCGGCCTTATTATTACCTTTTACAATTTTTAGGGCAGTTGTAAGAGATATTGTAGAATTATTTGAAAAATTTAATTTTTTTAAAGTTGATGCAAGTATCATGATTTTTTTTTAATGTTGAATAGTATTTTTTTTATAGCTATCACATTTTTGTAAATATAATTATTTTTTTGGGACATTTAGGTCAATTAAGACAAAGTCATACATATATCACATACGCAAGACTCAAACCAAAACCTCTTATTTGGTAGCCAAAACTCCCGACCATCAAACTAAGTGAGTTGCATGTAAATATAATTATAAGTTGTTTCACATCAAAAGTAGCTAAAAAAATCGACCCAAAGTGGATTATAATTTCTACCCAAAAACCAATTGTGAAAAGCTTACACAATACCGACCGATGTGACTTCTAAAATTATAACTTTGTTTAATATTGATGGTTAGAGGTGTAAATGAGTTGACCCAAGCACAAGCAAGTTTTGACTAAAGCTTGATTAATTAATAAAGTTGAAGCTCGAATTCAAACTTAATTCTAAAAGTTCAAACTGGTTCATGAGCAAACTCATTTATTATGAAAGAGCGAAATTATCCTTATTCAAACCGTTATTATAATAACATCATAAAAATAAAAAAATTAAAAGAGAATAATAAAAAAAAAACACTTAACCAAGAACAAAAAAGATATATTTAAATATTTTTAATAAATTTATACTAAAATTATTGAGTTAAAACAACTCAGTTATGAGCTGATGAGTCGAGTTAGAATTAGCTCAAACTATCTTATTAACACATCGAACACAACTCGCAAACTATTATTTCGAGCTAGCTCACCAATCAACTGGACTGATTATTCCCCTATTAGTGGCTGATTTAATTATAACTAAGATCGAGGAACAGATGACTCCTATGCTATGGAAAGATTGAAGGGGGCAATTGACTTTAAGTGCTAAATATTATACCATACAAATATCTCACTTCAACCTCTCTAATTTTGCATTTAAACTTAATTTGGAATTATTTTTTATTTTCTAAAATATTTTTTTATATATTTTTTAAAGTACCTTATTTAATAAAAAAAAATCCCAAATGAAACCTTAAGATTCATTTCGGATAATTTTTTTTGATGCTTTTTAAAGCAACTTTTTAATACAAAAAACTCTTAAATTAAACAATTTCAAACTGAAAACTTATTTAAAAAAATAACAAAAAAATTATCCAAATGAAACTTTAATCATGCACAAAAATAGAGTTAATTTTCTTTTCTAAATTTTATAAGTTATCTAATAAGAAAATTGTAATTCGAACTTGAAAACATTCCTTTCTCGTATGCCACGCTCTTTGATAAGAATTTTTATTACATCCGGTGCAAGGACGTAGAGGAACGTCCGGTCGGAGCCAAATTTCCGTAAAAAAACTCGGTATTTGTTCGGTACAACTAGGTATTATTTGATAATAACGATGAATACCGCTCTTTGAAGACCAATACCGAGTTATACCGAGCTATATCGAGAAATACCGAATTGTACCGAGTTTTTTCTAGGAAAAACTCGGTACAACTTTTGTATAACTCGGTATTGCTCAAGATAGCTCGAAATAACTCGGTATTGGGTCTTCACATGATGTTATTCCACGTTATTATTTGATATTGCTCGGTGTTTGCTCAGTACAACTCGGCATTTGGCGAGAATTTGCCTCCGACCGGACGTTCCTCTACGTCCGGTCGGAGGACGTAATAATTGTTCCTTTGATAAATAGTAGAGCAATGTTTCACAATTTAAAAACTGTCACTTTGTATCCTTAAAAATATAATGCAAATCCATCCAAAAAATAAATAAAATCTTATTCTAACCCCTTACAAATTTTTTAAGTGTCAGAAAAAAATAAGAGTAAAATTTTATCTAAAGTTTCTGAAATTTAGATCAAAACCGGAAGATCCAAGAAGCTGTTAGTAGCAATGAATCCATAGAAATATTAAAGATCACTGCAATAAACAATTATTTTTTATACAAAAATTTTATTTTCTATTAAAAATTTACTTTAAAAAATAGTAGCAAAGTTATCCCAAACTAAACTCTTCGAAGCAGTTCAAATTGTCTTCATTTGAGATAATTTTCTTACTGTTTTCTAAAATAATTTTTTAATACAAAAAGTTTTAATTTAAAAAATTATTGTACTAAAAAACTACTTTAAAAAATACTAATAAAACTATTCCAGACGAAATCTTAGGCTTCGTTTGAGACGGCTTTCTTTTTGCTTATTAAAACCGCTTTCTAGTTCAAAAAAATTAACTTTTGTACAAGAAAACTACTTTAAGAAGCAGTTAAAAAGCTGTCCCAAACGAACCCTTAGTTCGAAACAACTTTCTTACTGTTTTTTTAAATAGCTTTCTAAAAAAAACCCTAATGTGAAGTACTTACTATCTTAAATAACAAAATTTGATAGCAAGAGAAAGATTTGTGCGATTAATATTTTCAATCCCTTGCCAAAGAACTTCATCTGCAAAACAAATTTAATGATATTGAAAGAATCAGAAACAATTATCATGATATTAAGTTCAGAAATGGAATTCAGGCAACATTGTGATCATAGCACTCATTCCAAGGGGAGCAACAATTATTATATATTATTCTGGAATGAGATCCAAACACCATAGCCATTAACCAAGGCAAGAAAAGCAAAATAATAGGAAAAAGGAGGAGGTTGATGCCTTGGAACAAAATTATGCAACAAAAAATACAAAGATCATAAGAAAAACTATCAATACAAAGAATATCTTCAGCATCAACCACCTGTTGGAGGATATGCTGTTGAGGTACTTCAGTAGCTGGCCCTGTGCTCCTTCAACATTAGCCAATGTGTCATCCATATTCTCATCAATCCTATAAAAATATGCATGATAATTTCACTGAAATGTTTGTCAAATTAGGCAGATAAAGTTAAGGGGAAAAAAAGGGAATTTCCAATTCTTTGATATGACAATAAGTCTATTATCAGTTGATGACCCAATTAGGCTTCGTTTGAGGCGGCTTTCTTACTACTTCTTAAAACATGTTTCTAGTACACAAATTTTTATTTTTACACTAGAAAGCTATTTTCAAAATTAGTAAAAAAGCCATCTCAAACGAAGCAATAAGCTTCGTTTGGGACGGCTTTCTTACTACCTCTTAAAGCAGCTTTCTATAACAAAAGTTAATTTTTTTATACTAGAAAGCTATTTTAAGAATCAGTACGAAAGCCATCCCAAATGAAGCCTTGGTCATATCAAGACTTTGCCTACTCAGATCATGAGGGTATACTTATAAATAAGATGTTTAATGGTCATTTAAAAGAAGAATTTTGATGTAAAATATCCTTTAAGAGCATCTCCAACCGAAAATCTCATTTTTCACTCCAAAATGCCGTGAAACTACAAAATGTCGCGATTCATCTCCAATCTAACGCCTCTTTTCACACTTTTGCAGGTAACGGTCCTCTCTTTTTTCCCGCACCAAGTTCTGTAGAGAGGTAAAAATTGCGGAGATGAACAGTGCAACGCCAATATTGGCGTCCCACTGTTCACCCGTAACCAAATAGCGGAAAATTTGCGGTTCGGCTGGAGCTGGCCAGGGACGCCATTCAAGCGGTTGCAGTTCGGTTGGAGATGCCCTAAGGTAATAACAACTAAACAGTGGCATCTTTATAAACGTTGATGAGTGAAAGGGTGGTATATAAAAATTACTTGAAAAACTAGTAAATTCAACTGTAAAAATCCACAAGAAAAGTAAAACTTTTTTCAGAACCTTATAGCTAGCTCTCCCTGCTGGGAAACCATGGTGGCTAACTGAGTGAAGATGTTGCTCAGCTCATGAATAGTAGATTCAACATTTTGGAGGGCCTCTGCTCTGCTTTGCATGTAATTATCCTGTAATGGAACCATCGACTGATGTTGCTGCAGTAAGGGCTGAGCTGATGAGGATGGATCCCCATTTGTTTTCTTCCTGAAAATTCACAGCAATAATAATGGAAATTTTCATAAAATCACATTACCATTTACAGAAATTAAACTATGATCCACTATTCCAAATTCACCTTTATTCATTCAAAAGCAGGAAAATTGACCGTTAATAAATCAAGTAGCTTCCAACTGACCAAGGCTCAAAAACTGGAAACTAAGGCTTTTTACCTTATCTAATACCATTACATGTCCAAGAAAATTAACTAAGCTATTTCGAAGTGTTGTTATTATAACTAGTTACCTGGGAAACAACTCAGAAGTATATGCCGAGTCATTTGCCCATGGTGCTGGAGGTGCACCTGATTCAGATGTGGCCCTTGAGATCAGAGGTCTTTGTCGAACAAAAGGATTATTAGAATCCTTTGAAGTTGAAGAAGAGAACAATTGTCGCCGATTATCATGTACTTTCAAGTTCTGCATAATGGAAAAGAGAGAAAATTTTAATTACAATCCTTTTCCGGACTTGTAATTCCTTGATGTTAAACTGAATTCTAGGACATACCTCAGTCCTCATGGTTAAAACTTCTTTGAACTCTTTTGTTGCACTCATCAAGCGATTCTTCAAGTTGTCAACCACAGTGGTAGAATGAGTAGATGTGTCACTGGAAATATCTCCACTATCATTTTGTGAATTGCAGAGGAGCTGCAAGTCCACTACTGCAGAGTTTAGAGCAGTAATGTCCTGCTTAATGACGGATGTCAGTTCTTGTATCTCAACAGTTGGGTCATCAAAAACTGATGTTCTCTTTGCCACTGAACAATACGGTATGAGGTAAAAATTAGGGACATATAAAATAGAGATACAAGATTAAAATCACTTCAAACCATAACAATATTATTAGATAGCCCACAGGAGGGGAAAAAGTGGAGTAAAATAATACAAGGAGATTTAAGCGCATGCTGGGATTCTATGAGGACAATAAGGGTTTAGAATAATTCTTTATTAAATTCAGAGGCTCCTGCGTGTAAAGCAAATATATCCATTTAAACATTCGAATTTCAAGGATCAAGCTGGGTATCATTGTGATTCAAAGCTTATCTGAAAACTTGCTGGATGGCCCAATCTTTCTGGGATTCAGTTCTAACAAAGTTTACTGACAGAAGATCAATTGGAATAGGTATTTCCATCTGAAGACATAATCTAAGGAGAACAAGGCAGATGGAAGATTTCAATGTTGAAATTCAGTAGGCTAGAAGTTGTCAAATGAAAGCAACTTCAGTCCTGGGAATAAACAATACAAACACACTCATAGAAAAAACTTTGCAGCATATAACAGGAAACGCTACTACAATTTTGCTGTACTATACAATGCTAACATACTTATGTTCTAGCTGATTAGGTTATGTTGAGGCACCCCAAGTTTCTTGCATGAGTAAGATCAACGAAGATGTCATGAAATTACTTCTTATTACTACATTTGTGAATGAAAATTCAGAATTGATGCAAACTTATGTATCTTAACACCAGAAGGTAGGTATTTGCCTCTCATTCTAGCTTTCATATCAATGCAAGTTCAAACAAGACATTAATCAAAATTGTCGGCCATGGTGTACTCATAATCAAAATCTCTAAACACTACCAACCCAGTCTTGGCATATTTAACACAGAGACCCTCAAGTTCAGAAACGAATGAAGAAAAACATTTGTATCATATTTATCATTAAAATTGAGAGCAACGACCTTTGCCATTATTTTTGCTTCAAATTCATAATGAAACCGTATGATCTCTTTCATGGTCATTATAGTGTTAATCATATTAAACATCACTAGAATAAGAATCTTCAATAAGATCTACAGGCCTGTGATCTCTATGTTCTTTTTGGTTTATAATCCCGATGATCACAGGGATTCATGTTGTTTTAAGGTTTCTAGTCTTGGGTTTGGCATGACAGATATATAGACCCAACCTAAGGACAATTTCGAAAACCTAAGATCAAGATGCATCATGGCTTCTATGATGGATGCCCTAAGAGACACATTGTCAAACACTCTATCAAGTCATTTAAGGCATATGAAAAAGATGAAGATGTCCTATAGAGTGAGTTCCCTATAAGGTCATTAGGCAAGGATGGAACATGCTGAGAAGTTCCTTTACAAGAATCTTTTATTTATTAATTTGAAATCTTAAGACTTTCATTTGGGCCGTCATCTCATCTAACTTACCCAATATTCTATTAAATTTATCTTCTAGATTTCCATTTATTTATATTTGAACTCATACTCATTCTTACTATTATGTTATCATATCTATTATCTACTCAATTTGTTCCTCACTTTTATTTCATATTTACACCTTGAAAAGTCAAAATCAAATATATAATGTTGATGATACAAATGCAAACAGAACTGCTACAACCGCAACCAACAGATAACCCTACATATATTGTTAAATTAATTATTGGTTGCAACTTCAATTGCGAACAAGAATTTAAATATAAAGGAATCCTTTCAGCACGCAATAAAGCCAACCTATAATAGTTCATACATAAATACACACAATTTGGGAGCTCAGGAAAACAAAGTTCCCCATTAACACACACATACAAGTTGATATTAAGTTAATTATAATGTGCATTTTTTAAAATAAGGAAATATACATGACATTGGATTTGCCAATCAATAAACAAAAGCACTCAATTTATAATAGCAATGAGACCTCATCACAGAGAATGATCAAACTTGTATCTTGATACCGTATCTTTAGGAAGACGTGTGGTTGGTATCTCAAGAAATCTTTGTAGTTGAAGTAGAAGCACTCCATATATTTCATCTTCTTTCACTTTTTTTTTAATATTTTCTTATCATGTAAAAGGCCTTGATTAGGAGAGAGATCGCTTAGAGAGTGAAGAAAGACACCTCAAGGAACAAAATCTGAATTTGATTTAGATTACATGAACTAATTTAGTGGATGGATTCTGAAAATTGGTTAAGAATTTGAGTTAAATACAATATTATACTTACATTCAAATTTTAAGGGGGGAATATGAATTTTAAATCAAAACCCAAATCTTGGGTGGTTTGTTGAGAAAATAGATTTTCATTTCTAAGAATTAGGTTTTTCCCCTTTTTTTTGGATACTTAACGATTGAGGGCTAGATGTGTGGAGAGAGAAGCAACATAGAGATTATGTACTTCATTGGTTTTGCTTCATGAGGGGAAAGGACATAGAATATGAATGTTCAACTTTTGTTATGGGATGAATAAAGAAGCGCATGAAATTGATTTAAAAGCAAAAAATAGCTTGAAATTGATGTAAATGAGACCAAAACAATTAAATTGACTCATGTTACACAACAGAATTGCAGATAAATAGAAAATAATAAACAAAAATAAATGATACCAACATAATGAATCTTCAAACTGTTGATGTTTATACCTCAAAAAATCAGGCTATTGAATTCTCAATGCAAGAAAACTAGAAAGTCAAAAATATGTGCTACAGGAATTTTTAGCTGTACTCATCATAACATCATTTTTAAAATGATTAAGGAAATATAATTATGCAGTGTGTTATTTGCCCTCCAATTAATAAAGATCAAGATAGATAGGATTTCATATATTTATTTATTTATTTATTTATTATAATTTTAAATGTAGTTGGAGTGGATATTGTGTCATTTGAATTCTACGTTGTCCACATTATAACATTATTTTTACAATGAATAAGGAGCTATAATTAAGCAATATACATTGTCTGTCATCCAATTAATGCAATCTGGATATATAAGAGTTTATTTATGAATTTGAATTTTAAATGTACTAAGAGAGAGATTATTGCGTATGCAATGCATTATCTAACTTGGAAAGAGGGAGTGTGCAAAGAGGATAGGATGCATTCATTTCAAGCCCATCAGTAGGAGGTTGGGGTACATGGATTGTTGCACTAGGTTTTTATCAAGTAGGTATTAAGCAGGTACAGTGGAAGTGCTGGATCTTCTAAGCTATCCAAGTGATGCTTGGCGAGGGGCTGTGCGTATTTGTATGGGGGTGGAGAAGGGTGGTTCTGGCTGTGTGTAGGGGTGCTTGGACTAGTATAGCTAATCTACAATGCAAAAGATACAAAGAGATTAATGTATGACAACTCAAGGTTAGGGATTTCTGATGCAACTAGATGCATATTGCATAATACATTATCATGCGAAGTAAAATAAAGAATTTGTAGATTATATGTTATTATACAACTCATTTTCTTTAAATGAAAGCATGCAATAATAATCTTCAAACTCAATTGAAAATAAAATTATCTAAAATATCTAACATTTTCAGAAGAATTTGAAAAAACAAAAAATTAGTGAACAAACTAATTAATTTTTGCAAAACCGTACCAATTTTTTTATCGAAGTCATGAATTCTAAGAAAAACAAAAATAAAGTACGCAGAAGAGATAGGCAAAGAAAAAAAATTATCATAGTAGAGAAAAAATAGGTTTCGCACAGTACAAGGAGAAGTCTTCCTCAGAATAAAGCTACTGTAATTGTACCACGCTCAAAGAAATCACACGTCCAAGTTGAACTTATCAAGGATTTAAAGCAAAAAGAAAAAAAAATTGGACGTTTTCAATTATCAGCCTCAAACAACTATTTATAGGCTCCTTATATCCTAGATTAATAAATAAGATTGACAAAGGATTAGCTTAATTTAGATTTCAATTAATCCAAAGAAGCAATTTAATTTTAAAATTAGATTTCACATAGAATCATACTTCCCTATTAGCCAAAATTCAACATCAAATCATATAAGGCTTTCAAGGTGCTACAGTAATACAACATTTGAATAATACGTGCATGTTCGCTCAAGAAAAATGATGCACGAACCTCCGTCTTCTAAGCTAGGATTCCATTCTTTATGAGGAAAATTAATGTTTATTAACTATATTAGATTTGGGACCTCAACTTCCTATGAGTGCAAACCCTCAAAATTAATTACTCATCCCACTCATGGGAGAGCACTCTCGATTAAGAATGAGTTACTCTGAAATAATTTTAATTTCAAAATTAGTGACTTGAGATTTATTTGAATAAATGAGAGATGTTTGTTTGAGATGACAGTAAACATGATCAAGATCCTATGGTTCCATTATCCCAAGAATACCAATGATCTCAGTCTAAAAACATTAACAACCTATAAGTCATAACATCTGGGGAATTTGATTAGTAGCCATAGGTTGCTTCCTCTCAGACATCACGAGTAGACCGAGGTGATTGAGTGTAGATTTTAGCTTGTTACAATTTTAGAGTTTAATTAATTTAGTGAGCTTGTTAGCATAGAAGCTGGCTTGAATGTAATTAAGTTTCAGACTTATATTCATTAGAATTTCATGATTTAAATTGGGTTGGGATCACATCCATTAGAATTCTCAAATTTAATTAGATTGGGGCTTACACCCACACGGTGTACGCACGCACGCACGCACACTTAGTGTCTCTCATGCTTTTTTTATTTTAATTTCTCTTCTTTTATATTTATATTTTTTAAAGAGGAAAGATAATAAATTTGATGTAGTTTCAATCTCCAAACTCCTGATTACCCTCACACCCTTCAAGTTCAGAAAATTAAAATCCTTTCCATTCTCTTACTCATGTGAACAATTACTGCGTGTAGTCGAGGTCGATCGAGCTTCTGGGGCAGAGTCACGCGAGGGTTGGGCTTTGTGTGCGTAGAGATTGATCGAGAGGGAGCTTGTTGGGACCTCGCGTGCATGGAGATCGAGCGAGAGAGGGCGCAAGCGAGGGCTATTTTGCTTGTGAAATGAGAAAGGGGGCTCCTACGAGAGGCGTTGGAATCGAGTAGGGTAAGGCGCGAAGGGGGGCTTTGTGTAAGGTAAAACTGAATGGGGGAGCACTGAGGGGGCTTCACGTGGGTCGAAATCAAATGGAGGGAGCACGGAAGGGGGGTCATTTCATGTGCGTCAAAATCAAGAAAGAGAGGGAGCTCGCAGATTGTGCTTGCATGAAAAAAAAATGTCCAATGCGTCATGGAGTTGTTTCGTGCCAATGAAAACGAGCAAGATAGAGTTACGAGAGCAAAACAACCATGAGATGTGAGCTCATGCGCATCATGCTAAGTGATAATGTCAATCTATAATTAATTAATTTAATTTAAATAAGTTTAACTTATGAAATCTATTAAAAAGTTTTGAAAATAAATATTTATATTTTATTATATATATCTACCGGAGTCATTTTTCAAAGGATAAAAAGTTTTTATTTTAAAAAAATGAATGGTGAGTTCTCTCTCTTTTTTTTTTGTTATTTAAATTCTTCAACAATGATGATTAATTGTCTCGGCCATTTCGATGCTCTAACTCTCCTGCTATATGTTTGAATCCCCAATTCAAAAAAAGTCGAGAACATTTGATGAACCCAGGACAACCGTAAATGTCTAATACCAGTTTGAACATCCATAGGCGCAATATAAAAATTAGGCACCTGTACCGAAACGAAGAAGAAAAACCCAAGTCATAGAAGCCGTCTCAATGAGAGTTGGCAATGGAAGAGAATCCAAGCGACGAAAATCAACCACTCCAAGAATTATTGGTAGTCCGTCTAAGGGAGTTGCTAAAGTAAACCCAAACAGGCGAGCTGCCCTATTAGGAATGTATCCTTCCAAGATCACAGAATCATGACGACAATAACATAGTAAACCCAATCTCATGCTAACAAAATATTCTACAATAGGTTGATAAACATATCTAGAAAATAAAGGTCGACCTCCTCGAATGTTAGAATAAGAAAACCTTATACCCAAGCTCTGAAGCAATAGACGCCCAATGGGTGATATGTGGATAAGTTTAAAACAATTAATCATGTGAGAATGAGCAAACAAGAACATCCAAATATAGTTTTGATCTGTAACAGACGTAGCCCTGGTAAGTTGCATCATAAGAGAGAAACGTTTGTAAGTAAAATAGCTAGGTAACTCGGGACAACTAAAAACACCAGCAATATGAATATGGATCTATCCATGAATACAATGCCAAGGGATCTCCACATTATATTGATGTGAACCATATATGGTACTAATTCACTTAAATCCACGATATATCTGTGCAAATACTGCACAACCCAAAAAATCCTCTTTCCACGTGCAATCAAACTAGCCATCAAAAGAGTTCCGAGATGAAAAAATTTATCTTGACCAGGAAAAACAAAGTAACATAACCATGTGGCTATCAAAGCCACAAAGAACATCTCCTCAGTGACACCCCTAGCCAAAATGGAGTATACGCCCTTTGCTAATGCAGGCTAAAGCATTTCTTCTATGAACTTATCAGTAAAATGAAATCCTTTACCAAAAGAATCATGAAGTCGAGCAAAGCGAGCAACATGTGCCTTTCAGCCTAAAAAGCTCTCAACCTAAACATTTTAAAAAATAGTTCTATGGAGAATGTGATTTGTATTCTGCTATAAATAAAGATGATGATAATGAGTCAAAGTCTGATGAAGACCACCTTCTCCTTTGTTGACCAACCTGTTAACGACTAAAAAGATCATAATTTAGATTTAGATTAATACATTCTTCATAAGGAACCCCCAAGATAGGTAAACCATATATAGCTTGTAAATCCCATAAAACAACGAGGGATGTGCAGTAACCTATAAAATTGTGAAATGATTTAGGGCTCTATCAATCTCTAACAATGCTTAGGTTTTCTTTGATATGAAAAAATTATAAAAATATCACTTAATATACGCAAGTATATGTGCTGAATCAAGTAATATAGTGATAGAGTAGAATATCGATCTCACGAGAAAGATATGCTCACTTTCAAACACTAGTATTATTTACTAAAATTACAAGAATTATCCTACCCAATAAAAATATATGTTGTGGATATTCAATCAGTTAAATTAAAATTAGATAAAGATAATGAATACACTATATGGATATAATGTTTTGAATTGATGAATGCAAATAATATATTTCCTAATGAATCACTTTTAATTGTGATGCTATTCAGAGCATATGCATCCCAAGATCTATGTTGAATTTGTAGGAACAAAGGATGTCTACAGACTTCCTACAGTTATATCTTCTTAAGAATTTAGTAATTTCATACCCTATGCCTAAGCATGATGCATACTAATTCAATATACCTGGTTATGCTTGCTTCCCTCCTTCGAGGCCCCACATTACACATAATTTTAACTACATATATGTCATTATGTGCATTAAATAAAGATCTAGTAATATTAAAATATATTTTTAATCATTTAATGAATAAAAGAATTTATTAGTACTACATACGGTACTTATATCATCAATTCAAAACAAGAGAATTTAGCCAGAAATAGAGTAGAATTGAAGCAAACTCATTTTTATTAATAGCATGATATAAAAAAAAATACAAGAGATAGATATTCATCTGATTGGTTCAATAGATCTCCTCTACACTCCTTTTTACTTGCAGATTTGCTTCAACATGAATAAGTCAAACACTTTAATGATGATATCAAGTACTTATCTAAATTTCTTTAGTTGTCATCCTAAGAAAATTTTAGAGAAGCACTCTGAATTATACTGAAATTATCTAAGTGACTGAACTTTCTAACAAACATAACACAGTGACTATTTATAGAAAAACACAAAGTAGTCATCTGGCGCTGTGGCGCTTGAAATATTGGCACTGTTGTGCCCAACAAATGAATTAACGCCGTTGAGTTGATTTTCTAGTTCCATCGCGGTGCTTGCTAACTTGGATCAATTACTTAGTCAACAGTCGCGTCGTTTTGCTGACAGATCGTGTCCTTGGAAGTTACAGCTGTTGCGTCGCGGAGCTGTCTGATAGAGAAGTTGGCCTGCCATGTCGATGTCCTAGCACTCTGATGATATTCTTGATGGTGTTGTTTGTTCTCATGTCGTGGCACTATATGAAACTTAGACTTTTATGCCTTTTATGTATTTTTCTTGCAAAATACAATTAAAATAATATATTTTCACTGAAAATATAACACATAAAATAACACATTATTTACACTTATCATGTCTTTTAGCCTTATTCGACGCGAATACATTACAACAACAACAACATCAAGCCTTTATCCCACTACGTGGGGTCGGCTACATGAATCCTTTTTCTCCATTGTGTCCTATTAAAGGTCAAATTCTCGTTTAAATCTAATAAAGAAAGGTCATTCCTAATATTTTCTAACCAAGTCTTTTTAGGTCTGCCTCTACCTTTCTTAACATAAGTCAAATCTAACACCTCTACTCTCCTAACCGGGTCATTGGAAGGCCGCCGTTTTATGTGACAAAACCATCTAAGGCAACTCTCTCTAATCTTATCTTCTACTGGAGCTACTCCAACCTTTTCACGTATATGCTCATTTCGTATCCTATCTCTAAGGGTAAAGCCACTCATCCACCTAAGCATCCTCATCTCTGCCACACTTAACTTAGTATTATGCTTCTCTTTTAATGGCCAACATTCAGCACCATAAAGCATTGCAGGCCTCACTACCATCTTATAGAATTTTCCCTTAAGTTTGAGGGGTATTTTTCTATCACACAACAAGCCCGATGCATTCCTCCACTTCAACCATCCAACTTGAATTCTGCTGAGAATATCCCCTTCTATTTCACCATCACTCTGAACAATAGATCCAAGATATCTAAAATGTGTACTCTTATTAACTACTTGATCGCCCAAAGTTACAATCCCCACACTAGGTCTATTACTACTAAAATTACACTCCATATATTCCGTTTTAGATCTACTCAAGCGAAAACCTTTAGTCTCTAATGTTGACCTCCATAATTCAAGTTTACTTTCAACTCCCTCTCTAGTTTTATCAACAAGAAGAATATCATCAGCAAAAAGCATACACCAAGGTACATCCTCTTGCAAATGTCTAGTGAGAGCATCCATGACTAAAGAAAAAAGATATGGGCTTAAGGCTGATCCTTGATGTAACCCAATCGAAATAGGAAAATACTTGGTCAAACCACCTTGTGTTTGAACACAAGTAATAGCTCCTGCATACATATCTTTAATGATTTGAATATAAGCATCATTAACTCCTTTCTTTTCAAGAACCCTCCATAGCACTTCTCTTGGAACTTTATCATATGCTTTTTCTAAATCAATAAATATCATATGTAGATCCTCCTTATTTTCTCTATATTTCTCCATCAAACCTCTTAATAAATGTATGGCTTCCATAGTCAACCTACCCGTCATGAATCCAAATTGATTTTGAGAAACATTAGTATCACGCCGCAACCTATGCTCCATAACTCGCTCCCATAGTTTTAAAGTATGACACATTAACTTAATTCCTCTATAATTCGCACAATCTTGTGCATCACCTTTATTCTTAAAAATAGGAATTAACACACTCATTCTCCACTCATCTGACATCTTTTTAGTCTTCAAAATAGTATTAAAAAGTTTAGTAAGCCATAAAATTCCTTCATCTCCTAAGCATTTTCACACTTCTATTGGAATATCATCAGGTCCAACAGCTTTTCCACCCTTGATTTTCTTTAAAGCCTCTCTAACTCGGTTTTACTAATACGCCGATAAAAACTGAAATCTTTATTTTCATTTAGGGTGCTAAGGTCACTATAGTCAATCTTATTATCACAATTTTCATTAAAAAGTTTAGCAAAATATCTCATCCATCTTTGTTGAATATCATCTTCTAAGAAAAGTATTTTTTGATCTTCATCCTTAATACACTTCACTTGAACTAAATCCTTACTACTCCTATCTCTTTGTTTGGCTAACTTATACATATATATTTCTCCCTCCTTAGTATCTAATCTATTATATAAATCACGACGCGAATACATTCCATGACTATTTTTTTACTTCATTGGTTCCAATTGGCTAAATTAAGGTGTTGCAAAATCACTAGTTTTGTGACATGAGGATTTGATAACCTAATGTTTTGAGGTATTAACATTAACAACTTAAAAATTCACTATTTTGATAGTTTTCTTTTGTTTATTTTATTTATTTTTTATTTGATAATTTCATTGCACACGCTAATGTCAATTCCTCTATCAATAAGATACTCGGTTGTAACAAAGGTGAATCAATTTTCCATAAAAGTAGTGCTAATTGGTAAAATGTTAGGTATTCAAAACTTTCTCACAAAATTTTCACGATGTCACAACCAAGTGCAGAATATCAGGAGATTTGTGCATGCTAGAGTTGAAAAACATAAGAGAAATGAATACAAAAGGATTCATAAAAGAGACACCGAACAATTTTGGTAAGGTTAATGATTATGTTTAGGAGGAAGAAGAAGAGGAGGACAATGAAGAAATGCCTTGTATAACTTCTGCCCCTTCCTTTTTTTACATGTGATTGTCTGCAATTTTCCCATTCATGCTTTGATGAATTCTCATGTTTTTAGATAATTAGTAGCCAGAATGCATGGTTCTATATTCACAATAATTTTTTTTCCCATGAAGAATTCAGTATCAGATAGTTATAATACGAATGCAAAAACAAACCAAAAAACAGAAAAAAAAAAATCAATTCCAAATAACTAAACTGCCATCATTTAAATTACTCAAAGACCGTATTTAACAAGCAGTTAATACTTGAGTTCATATAACAGCAATGCAGAATATTGCCTCAGCATATCAGGAGACAAAATAGTCCCTTCATAAGAACTCATCTTCCTAAGAAAATTAGCAGCCAAAGACTAAGAAATTATAAGCATAGGTCTTACATTTTGCAAGTTTAGAAAGCTTCTGCGAAGTCTGATGAATCCCGAGCCCAATCTTTGAAGCTCTCTTGCTAAATTCCGACTGGATGGAGATTGCCAACTTCGGGCCCTCCAGTTTTGACCCAACATTACTACTCTGCGCATTTGAGGCAGACGATAGCGACTTCCTTAACCTCTCAGCTACATTAAGAAACTCCTGCGTCCGATCACGGTAAGAAGATTGCCCGGATCTGGCGTACATCTCCGAAACCCTAGTTGCCGGATCCACGAAAAATAACACAGATCTATCGAGAAACCGTGCATACACAAATACGAAGTTGTAAAGACAATCAGATCAATTCCTGCACGAATCCTTCCTGTAGATGCCGATCCAAGATCTATGCGTTAGAACGGCAAAATCGAGCATCCAAATCAACCCAAGCTTTAGACCGATGTTCTTTCTTTTCAACAGCCACGCCACCACTGTCGCAGGACTTAAGTCACCGGGCTGCGTGACCCAGAACACTCGATCAATCGATTAGTTGAGGAAGAAAATCGAAGAAGCGCATGATGCCTTCAGGTGTAAGAAATACGAGGGAGGGAAGTAAGCAGCAGCATCGAGAGACCGCGGGGAAGCCCGGTTATGGGTGTGCTGGATTAAACTTAATAATAATAATAATCATATTTGGTTGACCCTTCATTAAATTTTAGCTCGAAGGAAATTAGAATTTTGTTTGGGATAATTTTTTTTGTTAATTCTTAAAGCAATTTTTTTAATCTAAAAAATAATTTTAAGAAACAGTTAAAAAATCACCCCAAATGAAGCCTAATTTTAATCTTACTTATAGCTATTCTTCTTGAGGTTCTTGGCTGTCTCAAAGATCTAGCACTAGATGATTATCTAAAGGATTAAATAACTTAAAGTTTTTATATGCTAAAATTAGAAATAATATAAACAAATCAAACAAATTTCAATTATTACAGGCCATTTCTCTTCCACCCATGATATATGCAACTTCATCATCCAACAGTCCCAAAAACTATTCAATGCCAACATAACCACTATTACATCGATCTCCTCCATCCCCATTAGTAATACTAACTGCCCTCCTTGCTCTCTCCATGATTGCCCCTGTAACTAATGAGAAAATAAAATGTGTTATCTTCTCTAGTCTCTCTTCCTCGTCTCAAGGTCGTAATAGCTTCACATTTGAATTCTATAAGATGCTTGGGATATTATTGGACAACATACTTGTAGAGCTTTTAAATGTTTCTTTTTCACTACCCATATGCCCAAGAGAACTAAAGCGATGGTTATTGTTGCAATCCCTTAGCAACCTCATGGAAACTATATTAAAGACTTTAGATCTATATCCCTATGTAATTTTTTTTTTTTAAATTATAGCTAATATTTTAGTTAATATATTGAAGTACATAATGACTTTCATTACACATTCAAGCCAATCTGAATTCATACATAAGATGATTTCAACCAACAATATCTTGCTTGCTTCAGAATTTATGGGGGAATTCAATTTGACGGCTAGAAAAATTTTTTTGTGCCAAATTTGATATCCAAAAGGCATTTGACACTGCTTCCATGGAATTTTTGTTGTGTAGAGTGGAGCAAAAAGGTTTTCCTTGGCTCTTTGTTTCTTGGATTAAAGTTTGTATTGAAAATGTTAATTTCTAAATTTATATCAATGGTGCACTTGAAGTTTACTTTGGTTCTACCACAGGTTTGAGGCAGGGTCATTCATTGTCCCCCTACCTCTTCTGCATCATAATGGATGAACTTTCTAATTTGTTGGAAGAAGACACCTTTAATGAATACCCCTTTAATGGTATCACTGTTACTGAGAAAAATTATACCCATCTTGTGTATGCGGATGACTTGCTTATTTTTGGTAAAGCTTACTCTCATAATGCCCATTCTCTTAAAAGCATTTTAGAAACTCTTAATACCTCCTATGGTCTTTATATAAAATGTGATAAAAGTGACATTCTCCACTCTAAAGACACCAATGCTACCTCTAGCATTTGTAATATTCTTTACTCGGGTTGATAATTCTCTAAAGTATTTTGGCCTTCCTATATCCCCAAAAAGACTTCTTCTATATGATTTTCAACTCATCCTAAACTTTATCATTGTTCTATTTGATGGTTTGGAGGCTAGAGTTATTTATTTTGTTGGCAAAATCCAATTTCTTTGGTTAAATATCTTAAATACCCTTGCATATTGGATTTGAGGTTCAATCATACCTAAATTTTGTTGTAAATTCATCAATAAGATCTGTTCAAGATTCATATTCCATGGTAGCATCAATGTAAAAAAGCTCCACCTCATTTCTTGGAATAAAACAACTAAACTTAAAACTCTTGGAGGATTTGGTATACCTGCTATCCAATCTCTTTACCATGCCTTCTTCTGCTCTTTGATGTGATGCATATACAATAGGCACAACGAGTTGGTTACTTGGTATATGGCTAAATTTTGCTCACTTTGAAAGCCTACCTCTCCTTCATCTTAAACATCTTCTTACTAGAAGCTATTATACTCTATTGATTCTCATATTAAAAGCTTTATTTCTCTCAAAGTCACCCATAGCAACAGCCCTTCACTTTTCTGGGACCCTTGGTGTGATGGAAAAATATTAAGTGATTTCATGGGATGTGGCTCTAATTGTGGCTATGGTTATTAAGCTCTTTTATGATGCATAACACTTGGTCAATTCCTATCCATTACCAAGAGAATGTTAAACTTGTTATTATTGATACTAATATTGTTGATAACACATACTCTATAATTTCCTGGCATGGAAATGATAAACCGTCATTTAAGATGCTTATCTCAAATTATTTTAGTGATTTCCCGATGGTGGACTAGCATAGATTCATTTGGCATAAAGGATATGCACTAAGGTTTTCTTCTTTTGCTTAGATCGCTGCTTTAGAGGGATTAAAAATGGCAGGTTCTCTTTTTAAATGCAATATTAATATCGCTCATAATTATTATTTTTTTAATGTTATCAAATGTTTGAAACACATAATCACCTATTTTTTTAGTGTGACTACTCTTTCTTGGTTATAGCTGTCATTTTTTGCTTGATTTAAATAGCTTCTTACTTAGACCAAATTTATAACAACTATTTAACTTCTTTTAAGAGATAGTTGACATGGATTCTCATTGTAAAATATTTGTTACTTCATCATATGTTATGCAATTTATTATAATTTTTGGGCATTAATGAATTTTCTTAAGAAAATGACACTTATGAGAATTTTGGGATCGTTAGGCGTCTGTTTTGCAAACTGATTTCACCATAATGATTCAGATATGCTTTGTTATTTTATGAATATTTTTTTAATTTTTGAATCTCTAAAGTTTAATAGGTATGCCACATTACACATATCTCAATTTTAAAAAATTCAAAGTTTTTATCAAATTTTCCAATCAAATTTCTATTTTAATTAGCAAAAAATGCAAATAACTTTATACTGGTAAAATTTTCATCGTGTAACTTTTTATACGTTATAGAGATTATGATTATGCACATCTTAAATATTTTTTGAAAATTTTACACTTTGTTAAAATTTATGGGGTTTTATTGAATAGAATTTTATTTAGACTCTGAAAAATAACATTATAGTACGATAAAAGTCTTAGAACATTATTTTACACAATTCCTAGTAATTTATTTATTTTCTTAAAATTGTGTATTTTTGCTTTGTAGGATTTTTTGTTGCCTACCATTATAGAAAACTATGCAATTTTGGTACATTATCAATTACTCTTTGCCTGATATATTGTCATATATGATATATACACATATGTAATTAAATTATATATATTGAAAGCTGTAAGGGGTTAAAATCCTTTGAGATTTTGTGGTACTTATAAGGCATATTATAGTGAATATAAGACATATTCTAGTGCCTATGAGAATGTTCTGGTGTTATAAGCACAAAAGGGAGTCATAAGAGGCCATAATCCTTTGAGATTATGTTTGGATCTGAGAAATGTGATATGAATTGCTCTATGATATGCATTGTAATATATTTTTTTACTAAATATTGTTATCTAAATAATTGGGTAAGTGTTATGCTCATATTATTATTTCGTAGTGCATTGATTTATTATATTGCATTTAACTGTTTTTAAATATTCAATAAAATACTTAATAAAAGAATTTAGAAATTTAAATCAAATTGTGTGGCATGCTGAGTTGTTATGGCTCACTGTTATTTTATTTCTGATTTTTAGGATCTGAGAAAGGCAAAGAGATTGTCGATTAGCAGTTCAGGATAGTTATGAGGTTATATGTATTTCTTTTTTTTATACAACCATGGCTAGGTTATTATTCAATTTCATAGCTTTTGTGTGAAACCATGCATTATAGTGTAGATATATTTTGAAGAAATAAAAAAAAATCTTATGGATAAGTTTATTTTTAGTATTTAAATATTTTAGAAGCTCTATAGTCTGTAGTTTATTAAAAGGATTGGAAGAGAATCTAAAACATTTCAAAATTGTATATTGGGATTTGTCAGTCACAACTCAGAACGATGGGACCTATATTAGTCAGGTTGGATTATGGCGTATGGAACCTTTTTTGTCAAACGGACCAATTGAAAAAAATTGCTCGTCTCAAGGTAGGCTAACGTTAACTTACCTTCGATTTTAATTATTTTACTTATTTTGTATTTTTTTATTTTAATTTGGTCATAACTTACAAAAATGTGATATCTCAATTTTTAGCAAGCTTTCATAGTGTAATTTTTAGTATGTTATAATTCTAATTATTATGTATATATTTACATGATCATATTAAATTTTCACTAGGTATTTCTATATTTTAGGAAAAATATCTTAATTTGAGAAATTTTGATAAATAATCATTAAAACCTCTTAACACAAATGTATGATATGCATACTTGTTATGATTCATTTATTATGGTTATATACATGTGAAAAAGCATGCATTATATTTTTTATATGAATTTCATTATTCTTAGTTCATATAAAAATTGTATATGCATTAAAATAATATATTGAGCTGAATATTAAGTATGATATTAGATGTTTAATATGTTATAATTTGTGTAAAATATGTATATGCAAGAAAGATTAACTACTATACATGAGGTTGGGCAGACACACTTTTCTTTAAATATGGGTTAGTGGTGTGAACTCAATATAGGATGGGAGAGATAAGGAAGAAAGTGATATGATTTTAAGTGCCGAAGGGATGGGGGTGACAACTCTTATGTACTTTGTCACTTGACTATTTTTATTTGTATTATATAATATGATATTGTACCTAACTTATTATGATTGGTGTAGGGGAAAACACCACTTGATATGCTATGATTAGCTCGAATTCTTATCTTGCTTAATATACATGTATATAAGATAATATTTTATATGATAAATATAATTATTTAAATCTTGTGATATGATACAATGACTTATTTGATATATGATTTTAAAATGATAATCTTAGCCATATCTTCATTTCATATGATATATATACCTAAGTAGCATAGATATTTACTTATTCAACACATTTTCAATTCGTATGATCAACAGATTGATAGCATACATATTATTTTATTCTCATGCATTGAATACATTTGTAAGTTGTGTAACATACTAGGTTGTTTGCTTATTCTTTATTATATTTACATGTTTAAGGGAAGGATAAGGCCCCAATGGAGTGAGGTTGTGGTTTTGTTATTGGAGGTTATCTTTTTAATTTTAAATTGATTATTTTGTAATCATGGAGTAATTGTTTTTTTTTTTTTTTGAATTATCGGAAAGCCATGATTATTATATATAAATATTTTAGAGGTAGACAATTCTGATATGACATATACATATTGGATGATGACTTCTATTTTCTTTATATATATTGATAGTTTAGTGGTTTTGCATTGTTCAAATAAATGATAAAAAGAAATTCATTCCAAATAGATATTGGAAAAAAAATCTTTGCATCGTACTTGACCAGGTATAACATATGATGATATATAAGTTATGTTGGGTTGGGTCATGACATATAGACACTTACAAAGAGCTCTAAATATCCATAATGCAAGGTAAGTCCAACTAGAGGTATTCTACGGAGAAAAGGGAAAGGAATGATTTGGGCACATTTGCATGCCCAAATTTAAAATTTTTTAATAAAAAAGTATGATCAAATAACAAAATGACCCATTTAAATGTGTACGACTAAATTAGGATGGAACTTAAGAAAATGTGGTATGAATAACCCTAAATGGATTCCTAAAAGGGATGATGTTAAATCAAGGATAGTAGGGTAAAAAAAAACTTGATCTTTTGGAGGGATGTAGCTTAACCAAAAGAGTATAGCTAAGTGTAGGGGATGCCTAGCCAAAAAATGAATAACTAGACTAGGGGTAAACTTGATTAAAAGAGCTAACATGATCAAATAAGGATATTATAATCAAACGAGCATGATTATACTCGATATGAAATTGACCATATGAGCATGACCAATTTAGGATATTTTCTAATCAAAAGAGAATGATTAAGAGGGTGGGTAGTATCATCAAAAGAGCAATATTATACTATAAGTATACTACGCAAAATTAGTTTGAACAAACTAAGAAGGTTCCGAACAAATTGAACAAGATAATGGAGGTAAACAATGCATTCAAAAGAGCATGATTATGTTGAGGATAAACCCATCCATACACTACAGGAAAACCTGTTATTACCGGCGGACTTAATCCGCCGGAAACAATGCACAATCCGACGGAACCGTTAGTTTCCGGCGCATGTTTCGGCGCAAATATCTCCGCCGGTTTATGGTGCGTCGATAATTTGTTTCCGACGTATAAGTTGCGCCGGAAACATTTCCGGCGCCGTTTCTAACGCATTACCGGCGCATTACCCGGTTTGTTTGCCGACGTGAAGAATATGAGAATTCCGGCGCCTAATGCGCCGGTATTTACCGTCGTATAATGCGACGGTAATTAACGGCGGATAGGTCGCCGGAGTTGCGCCATCGAAATTCCACGGTTATTTTACGACGCAATTGTTGCGCCGGTAATTACCGGCGGAATATCCGCCGGACTTGCGACGGTAGTGGCCGACGGATCATATTCGCCAGTACGTACGATACACTTCGTTGTATCGTCTTTTCCGACGGATTACCGGCGCATAATCCGTCGGAAACCTGTAGCAATGTCAAAAAAAAAATTGCATTCCCAGCCAACAATCCCATTTCCATACCTGCAAACCTATCAATTCTAACACATACAAGTTCCACAATAGGTTCACAACAGTTCCACAACTTCACAATAATTTATAACAGTTTCACAACAGTATTAATACTAAAAATCAACTGATAACATCATATTAAAAGTAATTGTCCAATAACATAAGTTCACATAAAAATACAAGTTCATTTCAATTAAATTACACTACTCTGACTCCGTCGACTCCTCCTCAGGTGGAGCTACGTCTTTTCCACTCAGTTGCTCCCTCATCTTGCGCATTTCATCCAGCAACTGATTGTGTTGCTCCGTACTTGTTTGCACCTGTGCTTGCAGCTGAGCTTGAATCTGTGCTTGCAGCTGAGCTTGCCAATCAACTTGTGATTTTCTTACTTGTTCTAGCTCAGCTTGAAGGGCAATTATTTGTTGAGCTTGTAAGGACTCATGCGAACTGGATGCGAAGCTGGATGCAATAGAGGAGGTCATCCCCTCGTATGCCTGAGCTTGCGCACCTAAGCCATATACTCTACCATGCTGCATTCCTCCGACGGCCTGCGACCACATGCGATACTCAGAATACTCCACAGAGCCGCCAGAAGAGCCCTCACCTGATGCGGCATGAGTCTCTCGAATCCGTGTATATTCCTCCTGTGAAAATCGAATATAAGTATATATATAATTAAACTAAAACTTATAAAATATCAAATATTTATAAAAATATACTTACATGGGCCTTCCTTGCTCTCTCATCAATCCATTGTTGATCCTCCTGTTGCTTATGAGTGCGACTATGCAATTCCACAGGAGTTGGTTCTCTACCAAGTGACGCTTTCTGTTACAATTAAGAGAGTTTTATCAATACTAATTATTAAAAAACAATTTTAAAAAATAATTAAAATTCATTACCAAACGACGCCTGTGCTCAGTATGTGGAACGGAGCCTCCTGTATGAAGTGCACTACCTAAGCCCCCAATATCAGAAGCTCTGTTCTGTCGATTTTGATCCCTCCTCCTAGTGTACTATTCGCTGCCCCAAGCTGCATTCAACTCAGCCCATATCTCCTCTCCAATCCACAATGGTCGCTTCCCAACCTTTCTAACATCTGTGAACATGTCGCGCATCCGAGTAGAGCCACGCTTCTCAAAATTCTTTCTAATCTTGTCATTGTGTTGGGGCAGCCAACAAAACTCTTTCTGCAATAAAAAACAATCAATTTACCTTAAGTAAGAAAGAATAAATCATTTAACATAAAAACAAAAACACAGAAATACCTCAAACTCTCTAAACCATATCTCCCGGACTTCTTTTGGGACTTTCTTCCAAGAAACATAAGGAGCGTCAAACCTGCTCCGTATGATGTCCCGTATTTTATGTGTTGGTTGTTTTGATGGATAGAACCTACAAAAATAAAGTTATGTAAAACAAATATAAAATATAAAATAAAACAATTAGTTAGTTTAAATAAAAGTTACTATACGTACGTGTCACCCTCAGGTGCTATCAACATTCTACCATCTGTCTGTTGCTCTGCTGCAGCTGCTGTCGAAGGTCCAGCTGCTGTCGAAAAGGATACATCCACCTATATTGAACAGGTCCACCAACCATAGCCTCATATGGTAAATGAATAGGTAGATGCTCCATAGAGTCAAAAAAGCCTAGAGAAAATATTTTCTCAAGTTGACACAAAATGAATGGAATTTGCTGCTCCATATGAATCAAATTCTCCACATTTAATTTAGAAGAGCATAAATCTTTGAAAAAGACACTTAACTCGACCAAGGGCTTCAAAATCTGATCTGGCAGATAACTGAAAGCAGTGGATAGTAGACATTGCATGAAGATGTGACAATCATGACTTTTCAATCCAAATAATCTCCTTGATCTTATGTCAACACACCGGCTTAGATTGGAAGAATATCCATCAGGTACTCGTAGAGTCTTCACCCATTCACAAACTGCTTGTTTTTGCTCTAAAGTTAATGTGAATGGAGCTTTTGGTTTGAGGAATTTTCCCGCTCCACCATCCTTCAATTCCAAAGCTTTCCTTCTACAAATCTCCTTTAAGTCCCTCCTTGCTTTTATATTATCTTTTGATTTCTCTTTGATGTCCATAACTGTATAGAAAATATTATCAAAAACATTTTTCTCTATATGCATAACATCCAAGTTATGTCTAATCAAGTTTGTTCTCCAATATGACAACGACCAAAAAATACTTTTCTTGGTCCAATTATGGTAGACACCATATTCCGGCAATCTGAACTCAGCTAATCTTGGAGATTCCATTATGGTGGGCAAGAACTCTACTCTTTCAAAAATTTCTTCACTACTAAATCTTGGTGGAGGAGGAATCATCACCATTTTATTTTTAGTAAAAGCTTCTTTATTTCGCCTGAAAGGATGACTTTGAGGCAAAAACATTCGATGACAATCGAACCAACTGTTCTTCCTACCATACTTTAAAGTGAATGATTTTGTATTTTCCAAACAATATGGACAAGCTAACTTGCCCGAAGTGTTCCAACCTGAGAGCATACCATATACAGGAAAGTCACCAATTGTCCAAAGTAATGCTGCTCTTAGTGTAAAATTCTATTTGGTGGAGATATCATATGTACTTACTCCTTCTTCCCATAATAAACTTAAATCATCAATCAGAGGTTGTAAGAATACGTCAATCTTTAATTTTGGATTATGTGGCCCTGGAATTATAAGTGACAAAAATATATAAGGAGTAGTCATACATAACTCTGGAGGAAGATTGTAAGGAGTGAGTATCACAGGCCAACATGAGTACGGTGTAGCCGACTGACTGAATGGAGTAAAACCATCTGCGCATAAACCTAATCTGACATTTCTTAGTTCTGTCGCGAATGTGGGATGTGTACGATCAAAGTGCTTCCAAGCCTCTGCTTTTGATGGATGTGTGATAACACCTTCTTGTGGAATGTGATCATTATGTCATCTCATATGTGCAGCAGATCTCATGGATGCATATAGCCGTTGTAGTCTTGGAATTATTGGAAAGTAGAACATCTTACTAACAGACACATCCTTCTGCTTTCTTCTATTTCTAGATTTGGGTTTAAATCTTGGTGCATTGCAATGACGGCATACAGTTTCTGCAATATCTTCTTTAAAGTATAGCATGCATCCATTGACACAACAATCTATCTTTGTGTATGTCAAACCAAGTTTCGAAACTAACTTCTTTGTCCGATATAGATCTGTAGGAATTAAATTATCTGTCGGATTGGTTTCCTTAAGCAGCCCAATGAATTGATTAAAACATTCACGAGCAACATTATATTCAGCCTTGATGCTTAACATCTTCACAGCAACAGATAATTCTGAGTGAGTCGTGCACCCTTTCCAGATTGGTTGCTGTGCAGCATGCAATAAATCATAAAAATTTTGTGCCTCCGTATTCGGTAACTCTTCATAAATTCCAGTTGCATCATGAACTAATTCCTCAAGATTTGGACGGATATTTTCAGCCTCAGCAACATTACTACTTGTAGAAGGACCGCATTGATAATCAAATTGTGGCTCATACTCACCATGACAAGTCCAATACCAATACCGTGGCATAAATCCTCTGCGATACAGATCAACAGTTACGTCATCTGGTTCTAGGATCACTAGATTTTTGTGTTTAGAACATGGACATCGAAACTTTCCTTCAGATATAAAGATCGGCAGCTGTTTCGCTTGCTGAATGAAAAAGTTCACCCCATTGATGAATTCATCTGTTAATGTCTTCCGACTTTGAGATAATCGGTTATACATCCAACTTCGTTGATTTCTAATATCCATAACCTATAAATAAGAGTAAAAAATTAATGGATTTATATATTTCTAATATCCATAACATAAAATTATGTTACACTTATTAATGAAATGATTGCTCAAAGTCACAATCCCCTCACTAGGTCTACTAACCACTAAAGCAAAAAGATATGGAGTAATGATGATCTCCATAATCCAACTTTACCTTCAACTCCCTCTCTAATCTTATCAACAAGAAGAATATCATTAACCAAAAGCATGCACCAAGGTATATCCTAAAGAAAATGTCTAGTGATAACAAGAAGAATATCATCCATGACTAAAGCAAAAAGATATGGACTTAAGTTTACCTTCAACTCCCTCTCTAGTCTTATCAACAAGAAGAATACCATAAACAAAAAGCATGCACCAAGGTATATCCTATAGCAAATGTCTAGTGATAACATCCATGACTAAAGCAAAAAGATATGGAGACTTAAGCTTACCTTCAACTCCCTCTCTAGTCTTATCAACAAGAAGAATATCATCAACAAAAAGCATGCACCAAGGTATATCCTCTAGCAAATGTCTAGTGATAACATCCATGACTAAAGCAAAAAGATATGAAGACTTAAGCTTACCTTCAACTCCCTCTCTAGTCTTATCAACAAGAAGAATATCATCAACAAAAAGCATGCACCAAGGTATATATCCTATAGCAAATTAATGTCTAGTGATAACATCCATGACTAAAGCAAAAAGATATTTCAAATTTACCTTCAACTCCCTCTCTAGTCTTATCAACAAGAAGAATATCATCAACAAAAAGCATGCACCAAGGTATATATCCTATAGCAAATGTCTAGTGATAACATCCATGACTAAAGCAAAAAGATATTTCAAATTTACCTTCAACTCCCTCTCTAGTCTTATCAACAAGAAAAATATCATCAACAAAAAGCATGCACCAAGGTATATCCTCTAGCAAATGTCTAGTGATTACATCCATGACTAAAACAAAAAGATAGCAAAAAAAAAAAAAAAATGCAATACCTTGGTGCATGCGAAGTTTGATTGAGAGAGAGGGAGATGCTCGGCGGTGGGCGACCAGGAGAGAGGGAGATGCTCGGCGAAGTCCGGTGACCGTCGGCGACGTCAATCTTCGGCCAGCGACGAACGGCGACGGAGGGCGACGAACGGCGACGGAGGGCGACGAACGGCGACGGAGGGCGACGGGCGAAGGAGGCGAGGTGAGAGAGAGTAGCGAAAAGAATGACGGCCCACAAGGCTCCGATTCGCATTTTAGGGCTTTTAGCGGCGGCGTTTCCGGCGGAACCTCCGCCGGTAATGTTACCGGCGGACAATGCGCCGGAAATTTTTCGTTGAGTTTAAATAAGCCGGCGCATAATCCGCCGGAACGGTTTCGTTGAGTTTAGAAGAACGTTTCCGCCGTAATCTGCGCCGGAAATAATCCAGAGCCCTTTTCACCGGCGGTATTTCCGGCGCAATTGGCGCCGGTAACTTTCCGGCGTCGGTTCCGCCGGAAAGAACGCCGTAAACGTTACGTCGCATCATTCCGCCGGAACCTGCGCCGACAATGCCGGCGCAAAAAAATCCGCCGGAAATGCCGACGGTAATCACGTGTTTTCCCGTAGTGATAGTGGTATGGCTAAGTTCAAAGGAATACTAACTAAATGTGTATAGCTAAACCCTTGAGTAGAATTCATGTTAACATATTAAATTATTAATCAATTAATTAATGCATGTTAGTGATGCAATACAAGGTAGACTAAATTGGTTTCTAAAAGTTTGTCAAAAGGTATTGTGATATTCAAGTGTCATATGAACCTAAAAAGTGCTAAGGTGAACTATCATAAGATAGTTGTGTAGATTGTCCTAATAAGTTTTGCATCCTATTAATCAAACCACCGATAGTGACAAGATAATTAGTGTGCTTTGAAAGTGAATTGAGTGGCTTGATCTATATTAACTAAGATAAACTATAAGTCACCAAATTGAGATAAGTTGATAATGAAAATTCATAAATTGATGCACTAGAGATTTGAAATACATGTTCATGCACATATAATGAATATTTTTAAATAATATTTATATTTTTAAAAAATATTTCCTTTTTTTTTTCAAAATTGATGCTAATTTTGGAATACTTAGGAAAATTATCAAATAAATTTAAGAAATTCCAAATAATTAAATTAGTTAAAATGAAGTTTAAAATAAAAATCATGCAAGAATGATACACGGATAATATAAAGTGAAAATCATGCAAGAATTGTTTAAGAGTTCACTTTATAAACTCATCCTATATCTTGAGAGAGAGTTTTTGAGTAGTTGGAGACATTTTCTTTGGGAGAGAGCTTTAGAGAGTGTATACTTTACTTGGGGAGAGAGCATACGAGGGGGGGAGAGAGAGTTTGCCTTGAGGGAGTAAAGGGTTGTGAGGGGATTCACCTTATTGCTCTGCCTGGCCTGCAGCTTGAGTGCTTATGTTGTGTTTTGGTGGAGCTCTTAGAGAGGAGCTATAGGAAGAAAATTCTTTGGGGGCGAAATACTTGCTAGTCGAGAAGGATAGGGTTAGCATCTCCGTCAAGCTGATGAGGCAAAAGGAGCGTTCAACATCTCTGTCAGGTCAAGGAGGGATCAACATCTTTGACGGGCAGAGGAGGTGAAAGGAGGGAGCGTCTTCTCAACTATAGCGAGGAGTTAAAGGAGATATCAACCTCTCTGCTAGAGTTAGGAGCTAAAGGAGGGATGACATCTTTGCTTGGATAGGGGGCGGAATAAGGGAGATTCTTCGAAGTCTGTAAATGTCATTCTCCACCTGGTAAGGGAGAAGGATTTTTCGACCTCGCTGAGTGCGTTAAGAAGTACGAGTTTGTGCAATACCCAAAGGAGGAAGAACTTTGCATTTTTAATTTAATTTGTTATTATCATTTATGCATATTTCATATGCAAGACAATCAATCTAGAACACCATTTTGTATTAGATGGGATTTGCTTATTATTGTTATTCATTCATGGCTCATAATTTGAACAAAACTATATGAAATTATGTATTTTTTAGGTGGTTTGATTAAGTTAAAGAATAGCTATTATGTTATTACTATAACATTTTCATGGTTTCTTTCTTATATTGAGAAAATATACTTTACTTGAGTACAAATAAACCAACTTGAGTATAACACTCCTTTGTTTAAGTTTATTCATTTATTTTCTTATCAGGTTGGAGAAAATTTTGAATATAAATTAATTTTTTAAAGATTATTCAAAATTATATTTTTAATTTTGTATTAATTCTTTGGGGTTGTGATCACGAGTTTGTTGTTTTGAGGAAGTTAATGACAAAAAATATGTTATTTAGGGTAACTTAGTTGGTCAAGTCGTCAAGGGCTAACTTCTCTAGGACAACTATGAACTTCTTTAGGGGAAGTCAATAATGAGCCAACTTCTTCTAAGGTAGTGGCTTAGAAGATGCATAAAAGGGCATAATTTTTAGGGATAACTTATTGATATTGAAGGGTGTTAATTAATAGCTAATTATAATATGTTATGATATGATTTGGCCTCTCAAAATGCTTTGCTGATAGGATTTCTTCCAACAATTCACTAAGGGAGCATGGAGAGATAACAACAAGGCAATATAAATATGTTAATTTAGTAAGACATCAATCTTGATGTTTGAGTAGAATGAGAAGAAAAAAATGAAGCTAACCAGCTTGAGAGAATTCCAAGATAGTAATTATAGTCAACTCTTATAGGATATTGTTTTAAGAAAGAACTCATCCTTAGGGTCCTTTAGGATTTATTTGTCTTAAGCCTAGTATAAGCATTATCATCTAGCTAGGATAAAAATAATTTAGGTATAGTTAAGTTTCAAGTTATACAAGTTTATTTAGGATAAATCATCACCAATTAACTTAACGAGATATATAATTAAGCTATAAATATCAATATTTTAGTCAATTAAAATTAAAATTAACCTATGTACCCTAATAAGTGTAGTGCGTAGGTGAGAGCACATAACTTACTGTAGCAAGTCAAAACATGTGCAACTGAACACTGTTTCAGTGAGTATTACATAGCACACCACACGTGTTACAATTGATTGACCATTGGACCCTAAGAGATAAATTGGATGTCCATATATAAGTCAAGCAACTAGATTTCAAGGCACATTAAATTTCAACATATGAGTTTCATGGTGTATTCTAACTAAGCTATAAATTAAATGGTAGAATTGTAATAACAAAACCTATGCATTCAAGGCTAGATCAACTCATGATTTCATGGATGATTATATATAAAGAAGCATATGTGCTTCAAGGCTAGCAAAACCTATGAGTTCCCAAGGTCACTAAGGACAACAATGCATAAGAGTTTCAATGTAACCATGACCCCAAAGTTCATTTATATGTCAATTGAAAAATATATTTTCAAATTTATTTAGTAATCTAAATAAATAAAGCGCGAGAGAAGGTGGAGTGAAGACGCTTATCCTTCACAAGCAGCGGGAGAGCAGACTTGGAGAGGAAAATGGAGGGAACCCTCTCCCGCTCTTACGTTTCTTCATATTGTTTCCCAAATCCCAATCACTATACACGCTGGGGTAGAATCTTCGGTCCTCGTGCTTTCGATTCCATAGCGGGGGCTTCCTCGGGCACCGACAGGACCCCTAAGCTTCACTCTGGAACTTCGTCAAACACAGCAGGTGCTCACCTATGCCGTTGCTTCTTTGGACGCACAATCGTTGAAATTATAGTTCTGTTCATGTTTCACAGATGGGAGCCCAGTTCGCGTGCCTCCAAGTTCAAGGAAGAGGACCCATAAAGTGAACACCGAGGTTTCTCCTCATAGAGCAGGTAAAAACTTTTTTTTTTTGTTCGCATATTCTCATTTGTAATAGTTCTGTTGAGTTATTAGGTTTGCCTTTTTGGATGGGTGGCAGTTTCTGCAGTGAGATTGTTGAGAATCGAACAGGGCGGGGCGTTTGCTGATCTGTTGAGTGATAAGGGTCGGAAAGCTCTGAAGAATGAGATGGATTATGTTGAGAGGACACTTGGTTTTCGGACCCGGGATTTGGAGGATAGGGATGTTAGATTGGTACTTAAATTCTTCTGGTTCTAGCCTCTTTGCTTCCTGCTATTCTTATGAAAATCACAGGGGAGGGTTATGCATTATCTGCTTGTGATGACTTGTGAGAGTTTTTTTTAATCCCTATTTTCTCTGTATGGAAGCGATGGTAGTACCAGTCTCATTTATGGCAAAAGAAATATGATCCCATTCTTATTACATTCTGTCAAAATGTTTTGGTTTTTTTCTTATAATGGAATAAGTTCCACATTTTATGATTACTTGAATCTAAATTTGGGATAGAAATCTAGAACTTGATTTTCTTGGAGGGCTTAGAAAACCAGCACTTCTTGCAAAAAAAAAAAGTATTGTAACTTGCATAAGGCAGCTTTACAATTGGAGGGTAATCCATGTTCTTTAATCATGAATGAAAATTTTTGATCCCCTGCATTAGGTTTCAATATCACATGAAGCTCAAAATAAAGAAACCTTGAGGGTTGTTTATCTTCTTCTACTTGTGGCCACAATTTAAAGTGAAATAACATTAATATCACATTAAGTCAGATCATGACATTGTAGCCGGAACATGACAAAGGTAATGGATTTAATTAGAAGCATTTAGCTGAATGTCTGGAGTAATTAAAAAAGTTTCCATTGTTCAAAGAAATGAATGAAAATACTTAAGCCATGTTGAATTAATGGTGAAGCACAACCTGTTTATAAGTTGATAATTCATTTATCGTAGATCCACGTGTTACTGAGATGTGCATGACCATCTTAACGATTTTGGTCAAATTTGAGAAGTTGAAGAAGTCTTTCATTATCAGTGACCATTCAGTTTGTTGAAGTTTTAAATCATGTATGGAAAAACAATTGATTTACTAGATTATGTGTTTATAGTTTGGTTATAAACACTAAAAACTTTAGTTTCTCAGCCATGACGATTTCATTTTTGCACGAAATGAGTGAAAGATGAAATAATCAAAACATGTTTTATATTTTCACGCAACCAATGAGCCTCAAGAATATTTGTTTGGTTGTTAGCTGCTACCACATTGCATTGTTGTTCAAACTATGTTGCACATTCTACAGTTGTCTTAATAGTGTTATTGTAACCTTTTCGTGCTTTAAAGTTTGTCTGTATCATAGTTTGTCAATTGACTATATTTATTGTGCTTGCGGTTTTGTCCACATACATTGCTATTTTTTTTTTGCCCCTTTTTTTCTCCCTAATTAACTTGCCATTTATGCTATAAAATTGGCGTATTTTATCCTCTTAGGTTTCAGATGTTGTTGGAGGTGCTGTTAGGTGGAGAAGATATCTTGATCATCTTGTCATGTCTCTTTGTAATGGCGAGAAGACATTTAGAGACATGGAACCACTCCTGCTACAGGTGAAGCTCGACATCCGATTTAGCCTGAATGTTGGGAAACTCTAGATGAAAAACCATTTATCTGTATTTACATTTTAAGTGATCATATTCTTGTCAAATTTTATTGATTAAACAACACTTTCTTCTAATTATAGATTCTTCGCATTGGTTTCTTTGAGATCATCAAGCTAGGGATGCCACCTTATGCTGTTGTTGATGAGGTGATTTTATTTATGATTAACATCTGTTTTATAGCATCTGTACAAAATGAGTTTGTTGTTCACTACTCTCAAGGATTCTTGAGCATTAAAACTGTAATGATTGATATGAAGTTATTATTTAAAATCTTGCCATAGTAGAAATTTTATGATGCTATGTTTTAGATAGAATATTTATTGGACATGGCTTGTTCACTTGTTCTTATGTTTTCTCCCCTTCTGTTTGCTTTCCTTTTACATTTAGCAAAAAAAAAGTATTATATGCCATCTATTTTTTTACAAGCAATACTTTGTATTTGGTTTATAAAGAACTTTAAAGCTTTTTTATTATGCAATCTGTGACTGAAATAAAATTTTTATGATGAATTTCTTTGTTTTATGGTCATCACTGTTTCACTTTAGTTGCCCCGAGTATATTCTGTTTGATGCTTGTGGTTCACCGTTCACTATCCATTTGACATTAATGAGATTTTAGTGATATATAACATTAGGAAATGCTATCTACAATAACAGCAACAACATCAAGTCTTTGTCCCACTACGTGGGGTCGGCTACATGAATCCTTTTTTTCTATTGTGTCCTGTTAAAAGTCAAATTCTCATTCAAATCTAATAAAGAAAGATCATTTCTAATATTTAAAGAAAGATCATTAGGAAATGTTATCTACATGTAACATAATTTCTTAAACTGCAGAATGTTAGACTTGCTAAGGTTTCTCTCAGACCTGGTGCAGGGAACATGGTAAATGGAATTTTGCGGAAGCTTGTTCTGCATAAGGTTTGGTTTTCTTTAATATGCTTTTCTTGATCATTTTTCACTTTTTTGGGTCTAATATTATCTTACTCCATATTTTCTGATACAGGAAAAGAATTTTCTGCCCCTACCTAAAGTAGAAGGTGATGAACGAGCACAAGCACGTGCTCTTGCAACCATTCACTCTCATCCTGTTGTAAGTTTACATGCCAAGATGTCGATGCTTCCACACTATATTTGCTAGAACTGTTTTTGGTTATTCAGAATGTTGTGAACAAATAGCATAAGTGCAAATTCTTTGCATTATCTGTTAAATAGTGGATGGTGAGGAGGTGGACAAAATCTCTCGGGCAGGAGGAAGCTGTGAAGCTGATGAATTGGAACAATACCGATCCAAGCTTCTGTCTTAGGTTTATATTGAATATTATTTTTTCCTAGTTACTTTAATTTAGTTGAAAATTCCATTGTTAATTGGAGAAAACTACTGATGCTAGGGTGAACCTTCAGAAAGGTTATACAAGAGCTGACCTTGTGATGACGCTGAAAGATATGAAGGTAATTGCTATTTTACGTTAGATAATTCAAAAAGAATCGTAAATAGTAGTACAACTTCATTGTACAAATTTCTGTGTAATTTTGGGAAGTACGCTGCCTGAAAGCTCTATGTCCACTGATTATATCGCCATCCCTTTCTACTGCTGTTTAGTAAATGCAATTAAAAGGGTTTCTTCCTTTCTATTGGATCACTCAAGCACATAGGAGATTACTTTCTTATTGCAATTGGCCCATAGTTTCTTTTTATTCCATCAACCAGTACCTATCCAAACTATTGATGCAACTTGTCATCACATTATGAGTTGGTAAAAGTAATTTTTTGAGTGAAGAAATTATTTTGTTAAATTTTTTCTATTGTAAAAGTAAAATATTGATCCTATGGGGGATGAACCCTTCTTAATTTTATAGGAATAGTTTGAAATGTTTAGGTTTGATTGGACTGCTTTGGTCTTTAACGACTACGATTATGAATTTATTTTTTAGTGCAGGTTCCTCATAAGGTGTCTGTGTATTTGGATGATTTTGTTCGCTTACAAACTGGCATGCAGGTTTGTAAAGCATAACATCAGGGATTATATTTATTCATTAGTTGGTTTATAGATTCAGAATGGCCATATGAATTAAGTATTTGCGTTTACTGCAATATTTACACTTCTAATGCCAATAAGTTATATTTGTAGAACTTTTTTCCTTAGTGATGCATTTTACAAAGACTATTATTATTCTTGTTAATATGTCAAAATACTTTTTTCCGATTGTTTTTGTTCATAAATGAAGTTGCAAGAAGTGACAATGTACTATCAATTATTAATATTGGTGGTGTCATGTACGCTGATCTACAGATTCATGTTACCTAAAAAAATCGATGCATACATAAACTGGTTTTCAACCTTGAAAGAGAGTTTTATTTGCATGAAACCCTTTGTTATGAACTGCACGACACATTTAGTCTTAGCATGTATCGTGTGAAGGTTTTGATGTTAAGCTTCAAATCTATAGCTGTTGTAACAAGCTTGTGTCTTGATTTTGATACATATTCCATCATATCAACCTTTCAGAATTTTTCATTTCAAAGTTTTTAGTGGTAGAACTTAGTGCACGAAAATGCCTAGGTTGGAATCTGTTAGTAGAATTGGTGTTTGGCAGGAGATCTTTGTAGTAGCATGTATATGACGAAGTGAAGTGTGCCGTACTCCCGTACATATATGGTTGAACTCATTTCAACCTACCTATGCTCGCAATCCATCCTGCTTTGTATTTCGGTGGGTAGTTAATGCAAGGCATTTTGGCCTAACCTAAGGTCTGTTGAGGTATGAATGTTTATATTGAATTTCTAGTGCTTTCGTTCTTGGTCCAAGTTTCAGTTTCATGATCCCATGCGCTATTTGTTTGAGCAAGCATTCGGCTTGACGATAAGATTAAAAGGTTTAATATGTTGTCACTATCAGTGTTAAATGTCCAATATGAAATTTGGAATCTGTTTAGGACCGTTGGATGTGTTAGAAGGGTAAGGTTAACCAAATTCAGTGGTTTTGGAATGGTTTTTTTTGTTGGAAGAAAAAATTGATGAGAGATTTGGGACCCATTGATCGATCATTTTTCTTGTATTTGCTATTCACTTAATTTGGGTAAATTTAAAATACACTACATATGCGTGATGATGCGATCTCCATGCGCGATGCCTCCTCCTTTACTATGTTACGTGCAGGCCTCCTACGGGTGGGAGTCTCCCACCTGGTTCAGGAGAACCGAACCAAGTACCAATGCTGGGTGGGAGCCAGTAGAGCAGAGAGGGGGGTTCCGATGGGGCTCGGGAAAGATCTAATTCAATATGTAAGAAAGAGAGATAGAGGGAGAGATATTTAGGAAGATTTTAATTGTAATTGGGGGAGAATTTATTTATAAAAGAGATCCAAATCAAATTCAAATTGAGGAGGGAATCAATTTAGGGAAGGGGCTGGTTTAGGAGGGAATTTGGGAATCCTATTTAGAGCTAATCATATTGTATTTTCAGATGATGTCTTGATTTATTTTTTGCTATAGTTTCTTTCCTTTGAGGGCTTCCTAGTGACGTCTAGGTTGATTGGGAGAGCCAATCTATCTCTTTAGTCGTAGATCATATGTATCTTGCTTTCGTATTGAAGTTATTATCCAAAACTAACTAATTCTTAGAATTTATGCAGCTTTTCTATTGTTCTATTGTTGTTTTCACTTCCAAGACATTAAATTGGCATCAAAGCTAGGTAAATGACAACAAAGAAGATGGAGGCATTGAAAGGTGAGATGGAACAACTCAGTGCTGGGATGGAGGAAAAATATTCCAGAATGGAGAGGAAGTTCACAACTGTGGAAGGAAGGAATTCATCCATTGAGAACTTGGAAGACATGATGAAGAAATTGATTGAGATGCAGTTGAACGCTTCACTGGCTATTCCTAGGGCTGATCTGAAGGTAAAGAAAATTTAGGAGGACGATGATGAAGTGGAGAGTATTTCCCTTAAGGATCATCCCAGGGTGTTTCGATAGGAGGTGCATCAGGGTATCCCGGAGAAAGGGCATCAAGAAGGGGGGAGGCCGAACCTTTTTGGAGACCACCCGGACAAGAGGGAAGGTGGATCGAAGGAAGCAATGGTTGAGCCGAATCACGAGATCCAAATCAGCTAAGGGAGGAAGGGAGAGAATCACACAATCTCTGCATGGGAGAAACTAATGGAGGGAGAAACCACTGGTGTATGGATGCAATATTAAGAAAGCTAAAAATGCTGGTTTTTGAAAGGGAAGATGTTCAAGGGTGGGTGTATAGGGTGGAGCGTTACTTTGCTATCAATGGGTTGACGGAAGGAGAAAAGCTCTTGGCAGTGGGGTTATTTTGGAGGACAAAGCCTTAGCTTGTTTTCAGTGGAGGGAGGCTAGGTATCCGATCTATTCATGGGGTGAATTTAAGGATTGGTTGTTGGAACGTTTCCGATCTATTCAGGAAGGAGACCTCTATGAGCCGTTCTATGCCTTAACTCAGGAGGTAACAATCATGGAGTATTGGTAGAAATTTGAGCGGTTGTCGATTGGCTGAGGGGAATTTTTGAATAAGGATTGGAAGGGAATTTTCATGAAGTGTCTTAAGGAAGATATACGAGCAGAGCTCAGACTGTTGAGGCTTTGGGGGCTGAGGGAGACAATGGAACTAGCGCAAAGGGTGGAAGAGAAATATTAGAGATAGAAGGCTAGCTGGATCAACACCATGGGAGGGGCTTACAAGAATACCTCCATGACGACGTGTCATTTCAGAAGGAAGCATCGAAGGAGAATAACATTGAGTTTGTCTTGGATGTAATTTCAAGTTCCTTACAGAAGCGGAGGTATAGGATAGGCGGGTAAAAGGGTTATGCTTTAGATGTGATGAAAGATTTGCGCCTATACATAAGTGCAGGAATCGAGCCCTTCAAGTTTTGATGGTCTGTGAAGGGGAAGAGGGGAGCGAGGACAAGCAAGAGGAGATCATAGAGGAAACAAAGCAGTTACATCTAGACTTGATAGAAATGTCCTTGAACTCCATGGTGAAATTTACTCCAAATCACATCATGAAGGTGAGGGGGCAAATCGGGGAACAACCAATGGTGGTTTTGGTGGATAGTGTGGCTACTTATAACTTCTTCTCCAACTAGGTCGTGGACCAGTTGAGATTAAAGTTAGTAGATACAAGGGGCTTTGGAGTCATGATGGGAATAAGAAAGGTAGAGAGGACTAGGCGGATTTGTAGAGGGTTGGTGCTGGCACTCCAATGCATACAGATAGTGGAAGATTTTCTTCTCTTGGAATTGAGGAGCACTGATGTAATTCTAGGGATGAAGTGGTTACAGATGATTGGTAAGACCAAGGTGTACTGAAGTTTTTGAATATGAGATACATGTGGAGGGGGAGAAGGTGGTGCTATGAGGGGATGTCAGCCTATGCATAACTATGGTTTCATTCAAAATCACGGTCAAGGCGATACAGGGAGCAGGAATTGGCTACTCGGTAGAGCTACAGAGCTTGGATGGGATCCAAGATTATAGGCAGATTAGGTCCTTGAGTGTGTACATCAACTTTTGCAACAGTTTTATGAGGTTTTTCAGCAACCTAGGGATTAACACCACCCGACAGCACGAGCACATGATTACCTTGAAGGAGGGAATTTCTCCTATCAGTGTCTGACCGTACCAGTATTGCAGATCCAAAAGGATGAGATAGTGAGGCTCATCATATTGATGCTCAAGGTAGAGATTATTAGACCAAGTGTGAGCCCATTTTCCAAATCTATTTTACTAGTGAAAAAAAAGGCTGACAGTTGGAGGTTTTGCGTGGATTATAGAGCCCTAAACAAAAAAATTGTGTTGGACAAATTTCCTATTTCTGTGATTGATGAGTTGTTGGATGAACTATTTGGGGCGGTCATCTTCTAAAGAATTGACTTGAAATTGGGGTACCACCAGATCAGATTGATGCCAGGGCATATACAAAAGATACCTTTAAGAACTCATGAGTGTCACTATGAGTTTTTAATGATTCATTTTGGCCTTACCAACACCCCAGTCACTTTTTAGTCCCTTGTGAATAAGCTTTTTCAACCCTATCTCAGAAAGTTTATCTTAGTATTTTTTTTATGACATCCTGATCTATAATCGTACGGAGGCAGAGCATACGGGACACCTAATGATGGTGCTGGAGACATTGAGAGAGCATTAGTTGTATGCCAATCTGAGCACAGCCATATATGGAGTACCTGGGACATGTGGTAAACAAAGTAGGGGTAGCAACATACCTGTCTAAGATTGAGGCTATGCTGGATTTGCCTTTACCTAAGAACCTGAGGGAGCTGAGAGGGTTCTTAGGCCTCATTACTACTGGAAGTTTATGCGAGGGTATGACACGATAGCATGGTCATTGCCTGACCAGCTGAAGAAGGATAATTTCAAGTGGGTGGAGGTGGCATCGCAGACTTTTGAGTAACTAAAGAAAGTGATGACTAGTATGTAAGTGCTAACACTTCCTGACTTCAACAAACCATTTGTGGTGGAGACAAATGCGTTAGGATACGGATTGGGAGCAATGCTCATGCAGGATCAACTACTATTGCTTATTTTAGGTGCTCACAACTAGGGCAAGACTCGAGTCTATGCATGAGCGGGAGCTAATGGTTATTGTATTGGCTATTCAGAAGTAGTGGTTCTATTTGTTGGGGTTATATTTCCTAGTTAGGACAGATTAGAGGAGCCTGAAGTATTTGTTGGAACAATGGATGATCACTAAGGAGCATCAACGATGGTTATTCCAGTTGCTTGAGTATGATTTTAAGATCTAGAACCGACCGGGCTTAAAAAACGAAGCAGCGGACGCCTTGCCCAGGCGACTTGAGGAGCCTCAGTTAGCAGCCTTGTTAGTACCCATGGTCTTAAATTTAGAAGCTTTGAAAGAAGGGAGTGAACAGGATAAATGGCTGAGGAAGATCAGAGACGATTTGCTACAAAACCCAGATACTCAACCCGGTTACACGTTGAGGGGAGTTCGACTGCTACATTAGGAGAGATTTCTTCTACCGAGAGGATTGTGCCTCCTATGGTCCGGAGCCAGTAGAGCAGGGAGGGAGGTTCGACCCCCTTGCGGAGCTCGAGAAAGTTCTAATTCAATATTTAAGAAAGAGGAATAGAGAAAGAGATATTCAGGAAGATTTTAATTATAATTGGGGGGGGGGGGAGATTTATTTAGGAAAGAGATCCAAATCAAATTCAAATTAAGGAGGGAATCAATTACAAAAAGGGGCTAGTTTAGTGGGAATTTGGGAAGCCTATTTAGGGCTAATCATATTGTATTTTCAGATGATGTATTGAATTGTTTTTTGCTGTAGTTTATTTTCTTTGAGGGATTCTTAGCAGCAATTAGGTTGATTGAGTGAACCGATTTACCTCTCTAATCGTAGATCATTTGTATCTTGCTTTTATATTAAAGTTATTATCCAAAATCAACTATTGTTCTTAGAATTTTTGCAGCTCTTTTTTTGTTCTATCGCTGTTTTCACTTCCAAGGCATATCATACTACTTTCTCCTTGTGTGATGTCTCCTCTAGCACAATGACCTCTTTTGGTGATGTCTCCTACAACACTTCTCTTGTGCAACGTCACCTCCATTACTACATCTTCGCATGGAAAATGCCCCCTCCTGTACCACAACTCCTTGCATAATGGTTCCAGGATGCTTCATGACACTTCTCTCTCACATGACGCCCCAACTGCGCTTGGAACCACAGTGGCGATGCTTCATCGGTAATACCTAGAAAAAAATTGTAGAAAATTAAAATTTTATAGCTTACTTTACGATGCACTAAACACAAAAATAATATTTTGAATTTATTCTATAACTAACAAAATGCTAAAACATATTTCTAATGCATGGAGTTTACTTTACGCTGCATTTAAAATACACCTAAATTTGGAATACTTGCAATCAAATAGCCCCTTATTGAATTATCTTGTTAAATGGTGAAGTTAGCATGTAGTTCTTGGAAAATGCAGTATTTTTTGTTGTACTCTTTACCTTTTCATAATTGTCACGATCCGGCCCGGTGAGCTTGCGTAGGTGAGGCGGGAACAGAGGTCGGACGGTAGACTATACTATCTAATTTCTAAAATTATTACCTTAACATTTGAAAGAGCCTCTAAAACATCAAATTTGAAAACTCATAAACATAAAACTCAAATAGATTCATAATTACCTTTCTTTCGGAGCTCCTCTCCTACGATAAACATTGCCACCCATTCTACTCATTTGATTTACTTAAACTTACCTAAAAAATGTTAACAACTATCATTAAGTCAAAGCTCAGTAAGTAAAACACAATTCTAAACTACAGTAATTAAGGCAAAATGAACAATATGTTAGATACCAATTTCTTTTAAAACATAACATAAATTCATTTTTTACAAACATGCCATTAAACATATCATATATCATAAAAACATATCTTTCATTTTTCATTTCCATATTCATTTCAATATTCTTAACTTTTCATTTTGTATATATTGCAACCATCACAGGAGCCACTGGCTAAAGCTAATCATCTAAATTTTAATGAAACTACTCCTATAAAACTTCCAAAAGTTCTCTTTCTCTTCCTAAACTACCCTAAGTTCTTTCTCTTCCTCTCCCTCTCTCCAAATGATCACATAAAGCAAAACATATACTAAAAATTCATAATTTTATATAATTACATATTTTAACCAAAATAACCCTTTTTCCATAACCTAAATTAATTTAAAATAACTTCTATTTTCGGATTTAACCTAAAACCCTAATTTTGAAAAACTTATTTTCATTAAAATTCTTAATTTTGCATGCTAAAACTTCCCATTCATCAAAATAATAATTATGGAAAACTAATTTTCGGATTTATATTAATTAGAAATTAGGAAAAATAGTATTTTGAGAAGAATCTCAAAATTTCATCATTAGAATACTCCTACAACCCTTAGGAATAAATTTTGTTAAGAGATTTCATAAAAATCAACATTTAGGAAAAACCCTAATTTTTTCAACTCCACATTCTTGGTGAAAAACTTCATTCAATGCATAAAATTATCTCCTAATCATTCCCTAACAATCTCCCATTTAATTTCTTAAAGAGATTCAATATTTTTCTTAAACCCTAGAAATCTTTTCTTGAGAAAACCCTAAGGAAAACATTAGAATTTGTTCATAAGAACTCACCTTAGCCTTCTCTTAGTCTTCCCTACAAGTTCCTCCACGAACGACCGCCGGAAACCACTGCCGGAGCCTCCTCCCGTCGCCTCCCTGCGTCCGCCCCTTCTCCCTTTCGGTCCGCTCGTTTGGGTTTCAGCCGAACAAAAGAAATGGGGGACCGAATGAATTCGGTCCCCTTTAATTCCCTTAGATGGACAAAGGACAAAAATGCCCTCACTTAAACATTCAAAGCTTTAACATCTCTAAGGGCATTATGGGTATTAAGAGACTTCTATGAATTTTAATTTCTAATTCGAGCAAAATTAGTTATAAATTTTATATATCAAAATTCTTAGAATTTTGCGTAGAATTTTATAAAAATATTTTCATCAAAATCGACAACTTTAAAATTTTCACTTAAAAGTCACCGCGACGCGTCGAAAAGCGTGCGAGGTCTAAAATGACATTTTCGGGTTTTACAGTAATCTTGTTTAGGAAGAGTCTAGGATAAAGATAAGCACGGAACATGTAGGAAGCCCTTTTGTAAGTGTAGAATGTTTTCCAAATTATGCATGCAGACATCTATTCTTTATGTATGGAATGATTCAGTTTGCAGGGGTTTTGGAGCGGATGCAAGCCCATAATATTCTGGTTAAGGCTTCCAGGGGTTGAAAGGTTTGTGCGAGTATAGATTATATGAATTGTTTATCACAACTCCCTTCTTTTCACATTAAAACTAGCAGTGTGTTTTGAAGTTATATATCTGATAAGTATCTCATGAATTGAGTTGGGTCTGTCACCAACAATATATGATATTATGTACTTCCAGCCTTGATTTAATGACTCCCAAAAACATTGCAGACGTACTTCACGTTTAAGCTTATGAGAATGCATGAATGGATGGGGAATTATATGCCGTAGTAGGAAGAAATTTTGGCGAGTTGGTAGGTAGAGGGGTTTCTCTTGATAAAGCATTAGAGGTAGTGATTTCATGAGGAAGGACAGCAAAAGGCTGGATGATGAAACAAGCAAACTGTATGTATCAACAGATATGTAAATGCATGAATCATGAATGGGTGCATACCCGGCAGATCCTATTATCCTACTTATAGAAAAAGAAGGAGCTCTCTCTTTTTTTATTTAATTTACTGCAGAATTCTTGATAGATAAATCAGCTGGTTCTGATGCTTTTGGAACATACGACTTCACAAGTGATTTGGCATCACATTGTTATATTTTACTCATAATATATAATATCATACAAACTCCGACTCGAATGACTTATTGATGTAGGCAAAGGGGGGTCAAAACATTTTGAATTATAAATTTGGAGAGCTTCTAGGTCCTCTACTAGAATCAGCTTATTAATGTCTAGTAGAGAGCCTTTTTAGCTCATAAATTGAGGTTCATTCCCCCCATTTGCTGCCCCTTTGGTTCCCCCACCTAGCTCTCCTTCCCATTACTGATTCCTCCCCCTTTTATTGTCTGTTCCGGTCCCCTAGCTGCTGTTCCAGTTCCCTGCTTGGCTGCTGGTCCGGTTCCTGTGCAGCCCCTTTGGTTTCTTCCCTGGTTGCTGTTTCCCGTGGTTGCTTTACCCGGATCCTGTGCTGCCTTTTTGGGTGCTGTTATGGAATTAATTTTGGTTGTTTAGGAGCTGTTTCTAGACTGTTTTTGGACTGTTTCTGGACTGATTGCTGGTTGGCTGTTTTGGGTTGCTAAAGTTGTCCTTTGGGCTCTCTTTTGGTGGCTATTTGGCTGCCCTTTTTTCTCCTATAAAAAAAGAGAGTTATAATGTGATTTTTGGAGCAAAAAATCTGAGGGTTTTTCTTCTTTCTTTGGAAAAGCTTGCGAGCTTGTTCCATCCCTTTTCCTTTCTTCTAGAAAAGCTTGAGAGCTTCTCCTCCTTCGCCTCGAACTTCTTTTCTCGTTCTTCTCTCCGCAAGTGACCACTCCACTTGTATCTTTCTTCCCGACAAATGCAAGCTTCTTTAGGTGTCTTTATTTTGTGTTTGTAAGCGTCAAAAGTTGTAAGAGTCGTTTTATATTATAAAAGTGAAGCCGTTTTTGTTTTAAATGTCGTATTTTGTCTATTTTGGGGCATTTCATATATTTTTCTTTTATCCTAGGATGAGTAACATTTGCTTGCAAAAAATTAGGGGTTTTTCTAATTTTTTGCTTGCATCACTTATGGACTTGGCTAAAATAAAAAATGACCACAAGAATTCATCCATCTTGTTTGAAATTCTTGGAAAATAGTCCATTTGCCTTGATAAATTTATGTTTCTCCTTTCAATTTTGTTAATTTATTTTGTTATGGTGTTTGTAGTTTCTTTTGTAGGTTTTGCTGAATTTCCTTTCATTTTTCTTGCATTCAGGCCGTTATTCAGGCTGGCCTGCTGAAAGATGGTTTCTGTTCGGTTCAGGATGAGAGTGCAGGTCAGTTGTTCTAACAAGCATTTTTAAAAGCATCCTAAATTTGGAACAAAATCTATGTTTTTTGAGTTTTTTTTGCGTTAAAATTTAAACTTTTAGAAAAAGGTCTTTTCTACCAGGAATATTATGGTTTCATCTTTAGCCATCTAGATTCCTATTTCATTAAAATTTCCCGTATTTGTCTCAAATTTTTATTTGTTTATTTGTGGATGTGGATATATTGGTGCACTTTGTTATTATTATTATTTTTTTATATGGGTGGGAGGAGTTGGCTGGGGTTTCCAACATATGTACGTTTTTTTTCATTTTTCTTCTTTTCTTCCTTCTATTGAGCTCGTGAAATCATTATATTGAGAGGTTTTGTTCTTTATGGCATCATGTAGCCGGGAAAGAATCATGAAGTTTATCATAGATAGGTGGATAATCCATATGGACTGTGTTTTGAGGTGGCTTTGATTGTGTTATGTTTTTAGTTAGGCTAATATAAAGTTAGAAAGCAAGCTGATATTAGACTATTTAATTTTAAAATACAAATTATTGATACTTTTATTTGAAGTATTTTCTAATATTGATTCCGAGCCTTGATATTTTCATTTAAAGGATTTGCTCTAAATGTTGATCGCGAGCATTCATTCTAGGCACTGGGCATTAATGTTTTTTTTTTCTATTCTGATTGCTAAGCCTGATTTGCCGGGTTGATGAATGCCTAAAATATACAAGGAAGTTAATGTTTTTCTACTGCAAACTTGGAGATGTTTCTTTGCATCTTGTAGATTGAGAGCACCAACTTCTTGTCCTATACTTCTAAATTAACAAATTTACTGCAGGCCTTGTGGTCTCTGTAGTGGATCCACAACCAGGAGAAACCATAATTGATTGCTGTGCAGCACCTGGTGGAAAGGCCGTGTTTATGGCATCTCGCTTGAGAACTCAAGGTAATGGTTAGTTGAGTTTCATTTCCTTGAATATAATTTATTTATTTTCTTGCTTATGCCTCCTCTCATGCTCATTCCATAAAATGCAATCTTTCTTGTCCTGTTCTTCGAGATTGCAATTTTTAAATGATAGACCAACAACAACAACATTATCAAGCATCTATCCCATTACTTGGGGTCGGTTACATGAATCTTTTTTCTCCATTATGTCCCAACAACAATGCTGTTGCAGGTCCCAAGTTCTGGATGAGAAAAGTGGAGGATTGCATTAAGTAGTCGATAGCCAGCGTAAAATTTTTCGAATAATCATGATATTTTTAAATGATAGACCGAGGAGAATAATTTTTTTTCATTAAGTGATAAAATAATTACTTTTAGAAATTGATTAGATATGAGAGCATTTAGATGCTTTAACTAGCTAATTAGAGAGAAAGATAGAGCAATTTATATTGTTAAAAAAATAACATTTATGATTTTAGTTATTAGAATTGTAGTATATTAAGTAATGAGTTTAATAAATGGGAAAATATCTTTTGAGTTAAGTATAAATTATAAATTATAATGATGAGAACCTAACTATATAGGTGTTAAGCTGACAACGATAAAGTGGTGATTAACTTGAATTGTCAAAACATCCGATTACAAGGTGAGTATTCATGTTCCTATTTTTACAGTAATTATGTTGCTTTGTTAATCTAATTGCATTGAATTAATTGGCACTTGTTAGTCAATGATTATTATAAAATTTTAGCATTATTTCTTTTTCTATTTCAATGATTGATCATATTGAATTTATAAATAATCAGCATGATTGTTCGACTGGTGTACTATTAAAAAGTTCTTGAGTGTTACATAAATGAAATGACTATATAAAAATGTTGCATTTGCATGTTGATTGATGGAGTACACTCTCTTATGGTTCTGATTGTGGATGCAATGTTTCCAACCGCATAATTAGAAAAGGTTATGGAAAAGGAAATGAAAAATAAATGCACCTTCATTGGTACTATTTTAAATGGTGTCTCCCATGACAATTGTATTATTTATAGAAATGATAAAGATATGACATGTATAATATTGATGATCATTTTCAACATGAATTTTAAATAGAATTATTTTATGTTTTAAAATGAGCATGCATATTATTCCAAAGGCCTTATGTTACTGTAGAAGCATGGTATACTCACTGAGTTGTGACTCACTTTATATTTGCAAAACATTCACAGGTATTATTCAAATAATTTAAATGAGTAGAAGAGGAGAAAACATGTATCGTAGGCGCGATGCTTTAAGAGAATGATATTTATAGCATTTACTTTAAAATGTTTTGAGGTTTTAGTGGCTCCGTATGTATATTTGTATTAATGTACTTATTAGTAAACCTATATTTGACATAATTTTACTTTGTTTTCATTTGCATCAAAATAGATGGAAAGGCTTGTGATATGCTCTTAAATATATCAAATATGCATTTGCATTAATATATCTTTTATGGACATTCCTGCAGCATGTCCATGCTTCATGGCTAATGTATCTCATAGCTTGTGGAAATTTGGCAATGATATGCAATATTGTTTGGTAGGAATATGGGCAGTTGATATTAATATGGATGTGAGCACTAAAATTATTGTACTGATAATTTTGTATCTATACAAATATATCATATATTTGCAAGTTAATGTGCTTGAATTTATAAGTATGGATGTATCTTTAAATATGAGCCTAGGCTTGTTGTAAAAAATTATGGAAATTGTAGTTAAAGTTATCTAATATTTTAATTTTTTTTTTACAAAATATAATTTTCATTATCTTGGTTTCTTGTGTACAAACATTGTCGTTCCCAAGTCCCAAGCTCTGAATGAGAAAAGTGGAGGGTTGTATTAAGTAGTGGACAGTCAGCGTAAAACTTATCGAATAATCAGAACATTAATCATTTAATATATTGTATTAATGTTAGGACATTCCTTAGAAGCGTCACGTTGCATGACCTAAATATAGTGAAAAGTGTGCAAGGGTCGTTGTACTTGCGCTTAGGTGCAGTGTTAAATAAGCAATGGTTCCCACATCATGGACCAATGTGGGCAAAGAAGTTAGTATATGAAACTAGAATTATAATATGAACTTAGAATATGGATTCTCTTACAAGCAAATTAATGAAATTAATAAATATTGTGATTCATAGGAACATAAATGTTTTTTTGCATTCAAGAAACTAAATGGGTTGGAGAGAAAGCTAAGGAGATTGTTAGTGCAATATTTAAACTATTATATTCAAGTTAGAGAGATATTAAAAATGGCATAAGCATTATTATATATAAGAGTTTGAATGATAATGTTGTAGAAATTAATTGAATTGGAGATATAATTATAGTTTTAAAGATTGCTATTGATGTTAGATTAATAATTAGAAAATTTTCAAAATAGTCTCCAAACTATTCATGTATGGCCAATTTAGTCATAAAGTATATCACGTTGCCCTAATTTAGTTCATCGACTATACAAAATTGATCCAAAATAGCCCCTTATATTATAATTTTGATATAAAATTGACCCCAATTTAATCAATTAACTTTACAAAATTGATCCCAATTTAGTCCTAAATTGACCTTTTTGGAACAATTTTATAGAGTCACGAGACTAAATTGGAGCAACGTTATAGTTTGGATTAAAATGGCCATATACGAACAGTCGGGGGACTGTTTTGAAATTTAACCCGATTATTAATATTATAAGTGTTTATACTCCTCAAGTAGGTTTGGATATGCGTTCAAAATGGATAACTCAAAAGAATTAATACAAAAGGCACCGATTGAAAAAAGAGTTTTTATTTGAGAAGATTTAAATGTACATGTTAGTAGAGAGGTAGCAGATTTTAAAAACATTCATAATAGTCATGGGTTTAAAGTGGCTACTGAAGGTGGTAGGATCATATTAGATTTTTCTTTAATTTATGATTTTATAATTACTAACACCTTTATTTAAGAAAAGAGCGGAAGTGCGGAACATCTCATCACTTATAAGAATTAATATAGTAAAACATAGATTGATCATTTTTTTTAAGAAAAATAGGCCATTTAGATTGGAAAGATTATAAAGTTATTTTGCGTGAAAGTTTATGTATCTTAACATCACTTATTAGTTTTTGACTTTAAGATGAAGAGACGAGATATGAAAAATAAAGTAAAATATTATCTCAAGATTAGATTGGGGCATTTAAATAATACAAACAAAAATATTTTTGAGAGTATGATTTAAGATATTAAGATTTTGACTGTATATGAGGAAATTAATGTTATGTGGGAAAATAACTATTGGTATTCAAAATGTTGTAAATAATGAGCTTGGAGTATCATAAAAAAAATTCCTAATAGTAAAAAATAGTTAATGGTGAATTAAAATGTACTAGAAATGATAAAAAAATAAGAAGCTTTATTATAAAAATTGGTTTAAACGTAAAAACTCAAAATATTAGAAAAAATATAAAAAAGCTCGTCAGGTGTCTAAGAGAGCAATATGTGATGCAAAGTATTTAATTTTTAATGATTTATATAATTGATTATATATTAAAGAGAGCAAAAGATGTATGTATAAGCTAACCAAACAAAGCGATAGAAGAATTAAATATTTAGTTGAAGTAAAGTGTATTAAAGATGAAATTAAAGTCTTTTTATTAGAAGAGGATATTCAATAAAGGTTGATTATCTATATATTTATATATATATATATATATATATATATATATATATTAGGTGTATGAGATATTTTGATAAGCTTTTCAATGAAGATTGTGAGAATACGTTGACGTTAGTGATCTTAGCACTCTAAATGAAAATAAAGTTTTTATTTTTATTGGCATATTAATAAAATCAAAGTTAGGTGGATTTAAAGAAAATTAAGTGTAGACAATTGTTGGATTTGATCATATTCTAATAGAGATGTGAAAATGCTTAGGAGATGAAATAATTTCTTGGCTTATAAAAATTTTCAATATTATTTTGAAGACTAAAAAGATGTCAGATGAGTGTAGGAGTGTGTTGATTCTTATTTTTAAGAATAAATGTTATGCACAAGAGTGTGTGGATTATTGGAAAATTAAGTTGTGTCATGCTTTAAAACTATGAGAGAGTTATTAAGCATGGTTTACGACATGAACTAAAGTTTGTCAAAATCAATTTGGATTTATGTTGGGTAGGTCTACTTTGGAAGCTATACATTTTTTGAGAGGTTTGATGCAGAAGGATAGAGAGAATAAGGAAGATCTACATATGATATTTATTGATTTAGAGAAAATATATGATAAAATTCCAAGAGAAGTGTTATGGAGTGTTCTAGAAAAGCAAGGAGTTAATAATGCTTATATTCAAGTCATTAAGGATATATATGCAGAAGTTGTGTGTTCAAACATAAGGTGGTTTGACCAAGTATTTTCTTATTTCAGTTGGATTACATCAAGGATCAACTTTAAGCTCATGACTTTTTGCTTTTGTCATTGACGCTCTTAATATAGATTTGCAAGAGGATGTCCTTGGTGTATGCTTTTTGTTGATGATATTCTTCTTATTGATAAAACTAGGGAGGGGGTTGAATTATGGTGGTCAACCTTAAAGTCTAAAGGTTTTCGTTTGAGTAGATCTAAAACCGAATGCATGGAGTGTAATTTTAGTAGTAATAGATCTGATGGGGGGATTGTGACTTTGGGGGATCAAGTCATTTATAAGAGTACACATTTTACATATGTCAGGTTTATTGTTCAGAGTGATGATGAAATAGATGAGGATATTATTAGTAGAATCCAAGTTGGATGGTTGAAGTGGAGGAATGATTAGATTTATTGTGATAGAAATGTACCCCTTAAACTTAAGGGAATATTCTATAAGATGGTGAGACATGCAATGCTTTATTGTAGATTGTTGGCTATTAAAAGAGAAGCATAAAATTATGTTTGATGTTGCAAAGATGAGGATGCTTATGTGGATGAATGGCTTTACTCTTAGAGACAGAATGCAAAAAGAGCATATGTGGGAAAAGGTTGGAGTAGCTCCAGTGGTAGATAAGGTTGGAGAGAGTCATTTTATATATGATTTGATCACATAAAATGCCGGCCTTCCAATGACCCGAGTAGGAGAGTAGATGTATTAGATTTGACTTATGTTAAGAAAGGTAGAGGTAGACCTAAAAAGACTTGGTTAGAAAATATTATAAATGATATTTTTTATTAGATTTAAATGAGAGTTTGACTCTTAATAGGCACAATGTAGAAAAATGATTCATCTAGCCGACCAGACGTAGTGGGACAAAAGGCTTGATGTTGTTGTTGTTTTCCTGTGTACACCGGATCACTGGTTGACTGTGTGCACATCGGGAGTGAATTGAGATTATGCAAGTTACGAAATGAGACGATCTTTGTAATGAAGGGTTTTGTTTGACAATTTTTAATCTTAATTTATTTGATATGAAAGTCATTTAGTTTAATTTTTTCATCTATGAAGATTAAAGTTTTAAATATTTATATTAATTATATTGAAATTATTTTTCTAGAAAGAACAAAATGTGTTTTAATTATTTAATTCTTTTCATTAATATATTAAATAAAGTCAAAATTGAAGAAATGCTCACTTATATATGATTAAGGATATTTTTTAATATTAGATATTAGTGAGTCTTTCTTCAATTTTGATAGGATATAATGGAGAAAAATGATTTGTGTATTTGACCCTGCATAGTGGGATAAAGGGTTGATTTTGTTGTTGTTGTGAGTCTTTCTTCAATTTTAAGTTTGTTTATTATATTAATGAAAAGAATTAAATTATTAAAACATGTCAAATTCTTTTTTAAAAAAATAATTTCAATAAAATTAATATAAAAATTTAAACTTTCATATTCTAAAACATAAAACATTAAACCCATTGTATCTTGTTACAATGCAATCAAGATAGAAACATATTGAACAAAATTATTTATTATAACATCTTACTCCACGACCTACATGATTTAATCCACTCATATTATATGCGAAGTTAGCGCCACACATGAGGAAATAAGGCAAATAGAAAATTAGATTTTAAAAAATTTTAAGATATGTATTCCTAAAATACCTTTATTTTTAACTACTTTTATTCACTTTTAACTTTAACATCAATTACTTTTGATGAAGGGATTATTTTATCTCCTATTTAAGATGTCCGGGAACTAAATCAGACTTTTATATAGTTTGAAACAAATAATCAGAGACTATTTTGATAATTTTATCTACATCTTATCGACATTCTTGTAGCATGTCCATGCTTCATGGCTTCATGTTATCTTAGAGGTTGTGGATGTTTGACAATCATATGCGTTATTGTTTGGCAGGTAGAATATGGGCAGTTGATATTAATAAAGCCCGTTTGAGAGTGCTAAAAGAAACATCCAGGATACACAATGTAGATACTGTTCTCACTGCCATTCACGCTGACCTTCGTTTGTTTTGTGTGAGTAAATTGTTCAAGCTGAATTGATACACTGTTATAGTACCAAAACTATTGCTTATTTCCTGTAAATGCTTATCATTTTGCTTGAAACTTTCAGTTTTTTTTTTATTTACTTATAAAATTATCTTGCTTTTGCTTTTTCCATCTGAGACAACCTTAAGTTGGCAGTGATTACAGGCTTAAGATCGAGGTTTCTGTTCTTTGGAATGTCGGTCTAAGATCCAACCCAAATCTTGAAGACATTTAAGGATCCACGTGAATTATTTGTATATATGTAATAAATTTTAAATTAAGTTAATTATTTTAGTATATATTGGACCAGGCATGGCTACACCAAACCTGTATGGGTCATGCCCCGGGAGAGGCTGCCAAAAGCAATGTAGTATGCTAAGCCGGACTGGGTCTAGCCATTTAGAAATGTCGAGCTGACAGGACAAAATCTGACCCAGAAGTTATTTGGTCTATTACTCTCCAGTTGGGGATTTTGATACCAGAAAGTAATATTACTAATGCATATAATACTTACTTTTGTATTGTCCTAGTATCATACATCATTGACATTTAGGCAGATATCATGGTGTATGAAATTCCATATTAAATTTCAGAGCTCTTTAAAACTCATTCTGTTGGTTAATTAGGTTTATTCTCCACTGGAGAAATAGACATACAGGAGTTTTATAAAATATGCTCTAAATGCTAGGCTCGTTTGACCATATCTGATGAAGACTTTGGAAATATTATAACGCCAGATGATGCAGTAGCAGTGGAATGGCCTTAACATTTTTCTGTGAGGAGGAAGGGGTTGCTGAGCTCAGTTGTGGGGGACAGCTGAGAGGTGGAAGAGGATTGCTGGCGTAGTGTGGTCTTAGTCCTGCTAGCATGCGGAGTAGAGAAGGTTGGCTATCTTAAGTGAGTGTTTGAGAGTTGTTGCAATGACCCTCTATGTTAATTGATTTGAGTAATTTGTTGCTCAACTAGCCAAATGAGTTTTATTGATGCATGTCGTATCGGCCATCAAGCAGTTGCAATGCCCTCTACTTTAATTGGTTTGAGTAATTTGTTGCTTCTCCCTATTCCCCTCCTCTTGTTCGATGACGTAATAGATGATGATCCAAATGGCATAAATCAACTCTTGAATATTTATATACTCATACTGATATAAAAGGAAATCAAAACTAATCAACTAGCCAAATGAGTTTTATTGATGGGTGATGTATTGGCCATCAAGTAGTTGCAATGACCCTTGATGGTCTCCATCGCTAGATCTATGTAAAGTGCTAGCTCAATCCATTTCTTTTGTTATAACCTAGATAATTTTTTGTCGCTTTCAGCAAATCTTCCAATAACAGATTTTTACCAAAACACTGCTGGACCATTTCACCTAGAGTTTTGATTTTCCTTACAGGTAAACCATCTTATAAAGGCTGATAAAGTATTGCTGGATGCTCCTTGTTCTGGTCTGGGTGTCCTGTCCAAGGTGCTTCTTACTTGTACCAACCTTCTGTTGTTTGCCGCAGAAAACTGGATTATAATCCTCGCCTAGTTATCTTTGAACCATATTGGACTGTTTGGCAAGCTATAAGTTTCTTTCATTGCATGAGAGGTTTTTAATAAAACAAAAGAAATATAGAAGTAGAATTGTGATTCATTGTATAGTGTGTGCTAAGAAAATTGAGGACTTGGGTGAAATTCCTATCTTGATTTACTTTGACATAACTCATTTTTGCTTTGGAAATTTGCTTCGTCTTAAATACTATATGGAAATCCATTGCCATGGAAACATGATTGAGAACTTTAAAAGTTCACTAGTCTTTGCTGGTAAAACACAATTTCATGCTTGTGTCTGTAACTTTTAGAGTCTTTGAGGTTTAGATTACAAAAAAAAAAAAAGCTCGGTTCTCTACAAATTTATAGCTCTTCGATATGTGCCTTGATCATTTTGAGGTTCCTTTTTCTTTTATTTTGGTTCCTTTTACAAATCCGTCCTAGTAATTTGCCTGACATATACATTGTTAAACTTGTTTGAATTCTTGTGATGAAAGCTTGCTTATTGGTCTTCCCATTTTCATTTCTGCTTTTTGTGTAAGAGAGCGGATTTGAGGTGGAATAGAAGATTAGAAGACTTGGGGCAGCTGAAGCAATTACAGGATGAACTTCTTGATTCTGCTTCCAGGTGAGTTCACACATTTGGGCATTTCAAAATGTTTAGAATTACTAATGCCTTATAATATGATCGTCGGTTTTAACCCTTAAGAATTACATCAAAGATTAAGGTGCCATACCTCATAAGACTTGGAATCCTGTCTAGGGATGTAACGAATTTGATCTCAAAGTTAAGCTGTGGGATTGATTGCTCAGTTATGACTTGGTTCTCATATTCCAATATCAACTTGGCTCCTATGTTCTAATCTCAAACTCTAGATTTAGCTTGAGGCCCTTGGAACTCTACCTCATCCAATCAGCTTTAAGATTAACTCTATTTCAGTAGGTGAAATGGGATTGATAGGATGATTCATGAAGAGGGTTGTAATATTTCAAAATTTTAAAAGATAAAAGTCTCAAATTTAATATATCCCATTTTTCGCATATTTTGGAATTTATAAATATTATTTTTTATAAAATTCTATAAATTGTCCTGATCATTTGTGTGTGTGTGTATATATATATATATATATATATATATATAGGCTATCTTAAGTATATAAGCACTTATGAATTAAATTAGTTTTATAAAATTGTTTCCTAAACTAAAATTTAAGTTACTGTTTATTCCACTAATGCATTGTAGCAGGGGTATCCAAATTTGGGATACTCACTAAGGGCCGCATGCATTTAATGTGAGGGAATTTTGTGGCAGTGAAGCATAGTGTAAATCAGTATTATGCCATGGTTAATTTCATTTATACCTAAGCTCTCTACCTAGCCAAATGAGACGTGCAGGGGATTTGCTGGGAGCGTTCGTCCTAGAGCAGCACCTGGGGTGGTTTGAGGCTGATTATGGCTGAAGGAGGAGAAAGGGGGATTTTGGGGTCTAAGGGGTAAAATATTCTGGTTTTTGTAATTGCATTGATTGATTTAGCTACAAATAGGAATTGAGGAGCTTTAGATTGATATCGGGAAAAAGATTATTTCGAAGTAGAAATATTGCATAGATAAGGATGCTCAGGTGGATGAATGACTTTACACTTAGAGATAAAGTGCATACGTGAAAAGATTGGAGTAGCTCTATTGACAGATAAGATTAGAGAGTATGGTTTGACACATAAAACGTTGGCCTTGCGATGACCCAGTTAGAAGAGTTGATGTAGTAGGTCGGGTCTATGTTAAGAAATGTAGAGATAGACTTAAAAACACTTAGTTAGAAAGTATTAGAAATGACATTTTTTTTATATTAGAATTAAGTGAGAATTTGACTTTTAATAGGATACAACAACAACAACAACATCAAGCCTTTGTCCCACTACTTTTAATAGGACACAATGGAGAAAAAAGATTTATGTAGACCCTATATAGTGGAATAAATGATTGATGTTCTTGTTGTGGTCATCGTCTAAGATTGTTGAAATCAGGACTTGTAAATTTTGAGATTTGATATAACAATATTTTTGGATCTTTAATTATTATATAACCATCAAAGCATGCAAAATTTCAGTCTATTTTCTCTCAAACTAGTGTGTTGTTTGATGTTAGTTCTACTAATTTGTTGCAGCTGATATGATAACTTTCTAGAAAAGCTGCCTATTGTATTTGGGCGGGGTCTGGATCTTCCATCTGGTGATTTATATCTTAATTTTTTATTTCATCTGTATATTTGGTGATTCGTTTTATATGTGATTGAGATCGAGTCATATTTGCTATATTTTAATTTTTTCTTCTTGTGGTGTGAATCCTAATTGTCATGTGATAATCGGTCTCTAATTTTTTCATATAAATTTATTTTAGATAATTTTAAAATTATCATTTTGAAGCAAGTTCTGTTGATTTATTTTTTATTTATTAAATCAAAAGAGATGAAGTTTTTGCCTAATTTAAGAGTTGATGTATTGTGTATTTTGATCTTTTGTGTGGCTTTTTGCATCTCGTCCTAGATTAGGATTAGAAAAAAAGTCCTAGATTAGACATTTGCATCAACTGTACTAGCATCACTTGAAGGAAACTTAAATTTTGTGTATAATAGAGGAAGCTTTGCTAGGACATTAATGAAGGCTGTCAAACATTAAAAGTGGTAGTTAAACAATCATGTTGTAAGTTTTTGCAAAATTTATGCAAAAAGTAAATATTTGTGACTTCTCGAACTTTATGCAAAATTTATCAACTTTTTTCTCTTAAACTATTTCACCCACCTACATGCCATGTTCTTCACCTCTCCTGGAACCGTGTTTGTATGAATGTGGTGTTAAAAGACAAACAAGCGCTCTATTCTCTCTGAATTTTCTGTTAAAAATTTGATCATGCAGTCATGCCTGTCCTATCAAGCCTTACAGATGTTTACGCTTTGCTTTTACTATTACTCCATAATTTATAATCAACGGTTCTTATTGCTCTGAAACAAATTAGTCTTATGAATCTGTCCTGATATAATTTCATAAATAGGTTGGTAAAGCCTGGTGGGATTCTAGTTTATAGCACTTGCTCCATTGACCCCGAGGAAAATGAGGAGAGGGTTGCAGCATTCCTACTCAGGCATCGGGTATGAGCTGATTATTGCAAAATATTTCATTTTTCCATATTGAATTTAAAAAGATGAAACTGAAGATCTATTATTTTCCCGTTTTTTAATTAGAACTTTGCTATTGCTTCTTGTTGTTTGACAGTATGGTATTTTCTCCTATTATACATGCATCTTGAACCAATGTGCAGGGCAAATAATCTGTGGCAACATCAACATTCTGATGTATTTTTTTTTAACCTTAGAAGTTTATATTGTAACGAGTAATTTATTTTTAATGTAGGTGGATGAGTGGCTTTACCCTTAGAGGTAGGATACGAAATGAGCATATACGTGAAAAGGTTGGAGTATTGCCAGTGGAAGATAAGATTAGAGAGAGTCGCCTTAGATGGTTTGGTCACATAAAACGGCGGTCTTCTGATGACCTTGTTAGGAAAGTAGAGGTATTAGATTTAGATTTGACTTATGTTAAGAAAGGTAGAGGTAGACCTAAAAAAACTTGGTTAGAAAATATTAGAAATGATCTTTCTTTGTTAGATTTAAATGAGAATTTGACTTTTAACAATACACAATGGAGAAAAATGATTCATGTAGCCGACCCCATGTAGTGGGACAAAGGCTTAATGTTCTTGTTGTTGTTGTTGTTGTATGTTTCTATGGAAAATCTTTACATTTAAAGTCTTCCAGGAATTTGCTGTGGATCCTGTACATAGATTTGTTCCTGCTGGGTTTGTCAGTGCAAACGGCTTCTATAATTCTGATCCAATCAAACATTCTATGGATGGGTCGTTTGCAGCTAGACTGATCCGATCTGTGAGCAATTCCTTCTAAGCACCAAATGGGGTTGAGGCTGAAAGCACTATGACATATATTTCCATTCATTCAACATGAAAATCTGCTCTCATCTTGCTGATGATTCCTCAATTTCATGCTCAAGTGTCCAATATGATCATATTCAGGTTACAAAAAAACTTAAATCTAGTCCAAATTCTTATCATCAAAGTCAAATGGTTTATTTATTTATTTGTTTTTTTTTTTCATATCCATTTATATGTCCTCTGTTTTATGATAAATTATTTTGTGCGGAGACCGGACGCAGAACGCCGTCTGGAGACCAATCAGAATGCGACACGTCAGTGGTACCGAGCCGCGGTACCGAGCACAGGGGTGACGTGACGCATTCTGGTTGGTCTTCGGATGGCGTTCATCGTCCGCACATAATATAATTCTGTTTTATAGCATTATTGCAACTCATACTAAGCATCTCCATTGATCGAAACCTGGAAGATAGGCTTCAAATTCAGGTTGCGATTTTTTATCTAATTCCTTTAACAATTTAAGATATTAAGTAATACTTGTGAATGAAAGACCATTGATGCCATATTCCTTAAACTAGCCTTGCGACAGTGTGTTCATCTACTGAAGAATACTACATAGTATTTTTAGATTCTTGCTCAGGATGCTTTGGGTTGCAGGAGACTGCACTGATACCTACCTTGTTTTTGTCTACTTTTGAATCTATTGATGAATAATTAAGAGGTTTTTTTATGCACGCTTGGTAATGACTTGTGCCTGTTTTAAGAAAAGCTATCTGAAGTTGTAAAGGATTATTTTATGTGATTTAGGGTTCGTTTGAGACTGATTATTTTACTATTTCTTAAAGCAGTTTTCTAGTAAAAAAAAAATTTATATTAAAAAGTTTTTTTAAGAAAAGCAATAAAAAAGTTATTCCAAATAAAGTCTTAGATAATAAAGTGGTACACAAGTAAATATATAAATTTAAGGTTCATGACAAACTTCTTAAGCAATTTTAGGTTGAGCATGTGTGCATTAATGTTAGGCATAATTATGGTGCAAGCTTCATTTTTTGTTGGGGTGTAAACTTATTATATGCAAACCTTGATTTTTTGGTGCCATGAAGGAATTTAATCAGAGATAATAGAATTTACCTTCATACATGCTCTACTTTTATTTGAGGTAACTCTCTTCTTATCTTTGTTGGGGTGTAAACTACTAGTGTCTTAGTTTTTGCTTGATTGAGTCAAACTCGTTTAATTTATATTGAACTCAAATTTGAGTTTGAACTCAACTCAATTGAAAAATAGGAGGCTTGAGCTTTACTTATGCTCGATCTCAATAATAATAATAATAATAAAAACTCGAGATTTTGATTTCTTATTTTGAATCTTGGTATAACATAATTAATTAGGCTTATATATTTGATTATATTAATCGAGCTGGCTCAACAAGCTGACGAGTCTAGTCGGGTCGAGCTGGAGCTCGTGTAACCTGAGATTTTATTATGAAAATGAAGCAGAGTCCAATCTTCAGTAGTAAAAAAAAACAAGTTACCAAAACGATATATAGAAGTAAAGATATACAAATAAAATCGTAACTTCTCTTGAAAAAACTAAAGAATAACATAGCAGGAAGCTTAGAAAAAGAACAATTAGAGGAGACTTAACAGTAGAGAAAATGTCAAAAAAAAAAAAAAAATCCAACAAATTGGGGTGGAGACTTAACAGTAGAGAAAAATGACATTTTTTTTTTCAAAAAAAAAAAAAAAGCTCAAAATATCAAACCCATTTAGCTTTAGTGCATATCAAAATTGATCTTAAATAATTCCTTAGGGAATAGATTGGGATCAATTTTATATACAATAGAAAGTAAATTAAGATCAATTTTGGATTTTAATTTTTGTCAACTTCTATACGAGAGATCATTTGTAATCAATTTTGTATAGTTGTTAAGGTAGTATGGTGATTCTTAGATTAGTTTGGGTTAGTCTATGGGCCATTGGAACAGACTATTCAAAGGTGGTGGCTTTGAAAGTCTTCAGAGAAGTAGATAGAGGAGTTGAAGGTTGGTTAAGGTCTCTCATCATTGAAAAAGAGGAAATGGTTTTCTTTTGAGGAAGGTTAAGGGGAGTTTCAAACTTATTAGGGAAATTGATAGCTAGATGATTATGAGGGATAATTATTGAAGGGGGCTTAGACATAATTTTTTTTTAATGGTGTGCTTAACTCCTACCATTGTCCCAATGGATAGCCACATGCTTTTGTTGATGGGTTTTAGGGCATGAGTTGTTATCATCTGCAAAATACATACAAGACATACAAGCTTTAGGTTTCTGATCATTTAGAAATTATTGGTTCAATTTGATCCCATTAAGATTAATATGAATGTGCCTTAAGATTAAATTCTTAGGTTTCCAATCATTTTGAAATTCTTGGTTAAATTATGCATATTCCATTAAGAACGAAGTTGATCCCATTAATATTAATTGTTAGTTAATTTGCAAAATACATGCAATATAGTGGAAGAAAAGAGCCTTGATCTTTAATAAAAGATTGATGGGAAAATATTTGAAAGATCAAGATTCATAGCATTGAGATTTTAATGAAAGTTAGGTTATAGGAAAAAGGGGAAAGGTCGTGATAGAGAAGAGTGAAGGGGCATATAACCACTCCAACGAGTTGTTGAAAAAAGAAGAGAAATACTATAACAAAAATAGTGATGAACTCAATGGATGGTCAAAAAAAGGGAGAGGGGGTGAAGCAAATAGCTTGCAATGAGAACTTGCTTGTGAAAGATGTCTAGCGGCGTGTACGCATTTGTCTCTCATCATCTCTATTTTGTCATGGATTAATGTGAGGGTGAAATTGTGATTGTGGAGTAGCTAGTGATGTCAACTATAGTAAAAAATAGAAGGAGAGGAGACCATGGATTGATAATGAGGTCAATTGAAAGAAGCATATCCATCAAATATAGCTAATGTAATATCGAATTAATTAGAGAAGAATAAACATTCAGAGGTCAGCACAACAACAAAGTAGAGACTATTGACAGAGGTCGGTTTAGACTTAGCCTTGGTAAAAATGGTAATGGTGTTTCATATGGAGATGATGATGTTGAGGATATAAGTCGTGCTCAACTTTGCCAGCGAGGGTTAGGATGATTACTTGACTCATTTTTCAAGAGGTTTGAATTAGGTTCAAATATTGGATTGAATTGATTTCAAACTCATGTTTGAACATTGATTCAAACTGAGTTTGAATAAGATATGAATCATGTTTGTACTAGGTCGAATATGTGTTTGAACCTAGGTTCAAAATAGTGATTAGAATATATCTTATATTCCAAAGCCTAATGGAGGGAAATCACATAATGGTAAAAAGGGTTTTTATTGTTTGTTATGCAAGTCTTTTGCCTTTCTCTTGTGCGATGTTTTGAGGTATTCTGATTCTTAGGAGTTTCCTATTGAAAAGTATTAAAAAATATGGTAGTAGTGGCCTAGGCCATTGGAAGAGACTATTTAGAGTGGGATGCATTGAAAAAGTGTTTGAGGATGTAGATGGAGGGGCTCGAGGTTCGTTAAGGTCCCCATGTCAGAAGAAATGGAATAAGTTTTCTTTGATGAGGGTCATGAAGAGTTTTAGACTTTACAACTGGTCAAAGAATTCTAAGGGATAACTACCCGGGGGGGGGGGGGGCTTAAGCATTTAAAAATCCTTTTGGTGAGCTTGACTTTTACCTCCACTCCTAAACATAGTGACTTGCATTTATTAATGGATTTTGAGGCATGAGTTGTTATCATGGGCAAAAAACATACAAGCCATGCAAGCTTAAGGTTTTCAATCATTATGAACTCCTTAGTTAAATCTGATCCCACTAAGTTTAATAGGAATAAAGTCTTGGAGGGTAGAATATTGATTAATTTTGACACACACAAGCAAAAGTGAAACTGAATTTTGGTATGGTTAAATACTTAAATCATTAGTTGTTGGAGGTGCGCCTAATTTGCTAACTCTAGAGAAATTATCCTCATTTCACCGGCTTGAAGAAAAGTAGGAAATTTATTCTATTTTGGAACCAACAAACTTGCCCTTAACATGTATAAAATTCAACATCCACTTCTTGAAAAAACAAAGGTAAATCATTTAAGAAGAAATGATCACCTCCAAAACTATATCAAAGTCCTCTTGGCAAGAGAGCTTAAGAGAAAAAAATTCTCAGTAGGGAAAGCAAATCCCCGAGATTTGATCCAAGCAAGATTGAATTCATCTGAGAAGAACCAACCTTCTTCGAACCAATTTCAAACACTGGTCATTCTGCACCTACGAGATATTTACACTATCCCTTATTGGGATTAGTTTCATCAGAAAGAACCTTTTAAACATATTTTTTGAAAAAAATTAATAGCATAGATATTTCTCAAATTACTTGCATTTCGAGTTATATAATGTTAATTTTTTAAAAAATAAAATTATCATTCTTAATCAAGATATTTTCTCAAATTCAATGCATTGTGAGTTGTGATTTATATAAAAATCAAAATTTCTTTCATCAATTTATCACTCTCCTTAAAAATAAAATAAACTATTGAATTCAGATCATATTAATGAGAATTTGTTGATTGTTATGAATTTAAAGTTTGAATAAAAAATAATAAAATTGATCTAAAAAATATTATTTGTTTTTTTATTATCCCTTCAACTGAAATAATTTGGAGTTGTTTGGATGACTATAAAAGAGATGCATGAGATTTTTTTTTTCTTGTTTGATTTGATATAAAATAAATGTAATATAAAGTACAAATAAGATGATAACAGGTGGCGAATATTATTCTTATCGGTGGCTGGTGGTTGTTGGTAGCTGCTATGGTGGCTGGTGCGACAATTGAAATAAATTTTGATATTTTAGAACTCATTTAAATTTGAAGAAATTTAAATACATCAAAAAATAAATTAAATGATAGATTTTAAATACTCAAAAATTTTATAATACATTAATTTTATTTTAAATCAAATATTAATAAGATTAAAAAGTCTTGCTTTATACTCTTTCAAGCTAAATAATACCTGAACTCCATAGCCGATGTAAACTGTAAATGAGTAGGTCATGGCGCTTTCAGGGTTTAGGGCTTTCGGCAGCCGCGCCATTACCCAAACCATAACCTCTGCGCAATATCGCCACCTCCACCGCTTTCTATCCTCCTTCGCCTCCACCACCACTTCCGGCGGTTCTGGCGTCGCAATGGCGGTCAAAAAGGTGACTCTGTCCAACTTTTGTTCGGTTCTCGAGGACCTGCGAATCCGAATCCGGGAGGCGGATTTCGTTGCCATCGATCTGGAGATGACGGGTGTAACTAGCGCGCCGTGGCGTGATTCGTTCGAGTTTGATCGCTCGGACGTGCGGTATCTCAAGGTGAAGGATTCAGCCGAGAAGTTTGCTGTTGTCCAGTTTGGTCTTTGCACTTTTCGGTGGGATGCTTGTCAGGGCTCCTTCATCGCCCACCCGTGAGTTTTTTTTTCTTGTTTATTTCAATTTTGCTTCTCTTAAAAATGGCTACTTTGGCTGATGCCTATGTAGAAAGGCATCTCTTTTTGGTGTTTTGTTGATGTTCTTTTTTTTTTTTTGGTTCGTAATCTAAGGCATAACAGCATATTGAGGTCATATAATTAAAAGTTTGTGGTAAAATGAATTTTATTCTAGTCCCCCTCTTTGATTAAATTTACGTAATCCAACAGTTTTTTTTTACACAACTATATCTGTCTTTTTATGCTGTATTTGAAGGCATTTATGTTCTTTATGAATTTTAGAAAAACAATCAAAGGGAAACTTTGTTGTTTAACTTATTTGTGTTATTTTAATTTCAAGCTACTCACTCCAACTTAAACTTACAGTTATCATTTGAGATGGCGACGATGTAGAACATTAATCCTGAACAACTTTGTCCTTCTCGTAAATGCATGGGTGCGTCGATAGTAAAATCATTATTGAATGACATATATAGAGATCATTTTGTTGTTTATGTTATGCATTCATTTGGAGGATCCAAGTTTCTCTTTAGGATAGTTAAAATCATACTAGAGGAAATGCAATAAATCTACAAAATTATTTATAAATTTAATGATAATCTTATTCAAAACTTAAGCATTCATGTTAGAAAAATTCATTTAAATCATAAGTTTCTTGTCTGTACTATTCTTTATTCTTTAAATTAAGTTTGCATTATAGTTAATATTTTGTTGTTCTTTTTTCTCCAATGCAGTTGACAAATTTTTGCATTGTAACTCAAATGGAAGTATGTTCTATTATTCCTTATAATTTTGTCATCTCTTGCCTTGTGGGACATGCTTTGGCACAAAAACTGCGTGAAAATATTGTCCTATATTATTTAATGAAACCTTTCACATCTATTGTTTTACAATACTTGGTATCTCAAATGCTAGGAGACATAATTATATGAAGTATCTTGAGACTCAACAACTCTATTTCTGTATGTGTGATATGTCATTTTCTTGTGTATATTCTCTCTAAGTTTTTTTTAATCATTAAATATGATGAAGTTCTGTCTAATGTGTGGCAGGCTTAACTTTTATATATTTCCTCGAAAAGAGCTGTCAGTTGAAGGGCCAACTGATGAATTTCTTTGCCAGACAACTTCAATAAGTTTTCTAGCTAAATACCAGTTTGATTTCAATGCTTGCATACATGAAGGTATGTAATGTTTCAGCTATTATCAATTATGTTTGTGGTATTTAAATTCCAGAAATCGCCTAGCTATCAGATTTATTCGTCTATTCCATCTTTTACAAGCAAAACCAGGACAATATGCCTGACTATTTATGTATTTACAATATTTGGGTAATTTCAGGAATATCCTATTTATCTAAAACACAAGAAGAAGAGGCTCTACAGAACCTGTGCTCGGCTTATGAGAATGCTTTGCTTGGTTTCTCTAGCGAGTTCAAAGAATATGTTGAAATACCTACAGTGCGAACTGCAGATGTTTTTTTTACAGAAAGGATGAAAATTAGGTTTCATGAATGGCGTGAGAATGTGTTGAAATATCCAGAAGATCCTATTTTAAAAGGAAACGATTGTGGCCAGAATGTGGACTTTCAGATGGTTTTCTTCAAGATGCACCCAGCTATCATGTTGAATGGATTCACCTCCCACCAGCTAAAGCTGATTCAACTGGTAATGATTTTATTTGAATTTTACTGCCAAGAAATGCCTTTTACATGTTTGTCCTAGTGACCATAATTTTTTGTTTCTTAATTTGAACCAACGGATAGACAGTTATTACTGTGCAGGTTTTAAGAAAATACTTCAAGGACCTCCTGTATTTCTGTGTAAGTGGTGAAAATTGTTCTTCACAGAAGCTAGTAGTTTACACGGACTCTGAGAAGGATAGGGCGTCTCTTATGGTACGAAATTGAAAATGAAAGGTGAAGTTTGTTTTTATACTCAAATTCTGAACATTTTTGCCAATTTTGATGGATATTATTAATAAAGAAGAATTGTAGCTTTCCATGTAACTTTTATGGGGTTACTAATGTTTATCTGAGTTGTTTGCTCCTTTTTTAAAAAGAATTAGTTTAGTTTTTTTTTTCTTGGAAAATGAGATATATTTGCCTATATGAGACTGAGCGAAGATTGTAACCTTTTATGGCCGCTGTGGGGTTGCCTTTTTTGAAGTAAAAAAAAAAAAATCTAATGTGCTGTAAGGTTAGCAAGATTTCTGTCAAATTATGCAGTGTTCTTTGTAATTGATCAATCAATTAATGTTTCATACTGCAGACAACAACTTGACAATTATGTTAAGTAAAGTTGCTTTATTAGAGCATCTCCAACCGAAAATCCCATTTTTCACTCCAAAATGCAGTGAAACTCAAAAATGTCGTGATTCATCTCCAATCGAACTCCATTTTGCACTCTTTTATGAAGGTAACCGTCTTTCTACTCTTTCGAGTGTTTCTTCGCCAAATCCGGTTAATACAGGAAAATCGCGTAGGTGAACAATGCCACGCCAATATTGACATCGCATTATTCACCCGCGAGCAAATAGCTGAAGATTTAACGTTCGGCTGGAGCGACCGAACGATGCCATACACATGTTTGACATTCGGTTGGAGGTGCTCTTAGGAAAAGGTGATGTATTTAGTTAATTAGAATATCAGGCTCCAAGTAAAACATGCAGAAGCCTTTTTAATCACGGGCATATAGCAAGTGAGCATGCGCTATAACCCCTGAAGGGAAACTAGTTTTTATTGCAGCTAATTAATAATGACTCGTTGAGGATGATGTTTTAAAAAATGTCTCTGTTGTAAATATGCTGTTTTATTTGATCTTTTCTTCAGCAAGAGGTCAAAGAAGATCAACTCCGGAGTGGAAAATTAAAAATTCATTCAGCAGTGGGTTTCAGGCATGTCATTGATCTTCTTATGTGCGAAGGAAAGCTCATTGTTGGTCACAACTGTTTTCTAGGCAAGTTTCTTAACTTTGGGTAACATTTTTTATGTCTTATTGATAGCATCCACGTTTAATCTTTCTACATTGAACAGATATTGCCCACATATATAAGAAATTTATTGGTCCTCTTCCTTCGTCGATGGAGGAATTTGCTTTATCAATCAACAAGATACTTCCCCACATTATCGACACCAAGCACCTCATAAGTTCTAACAATTTTATTCAGTATTTGATGAAGAAGAAAAAGAAATCACTTTCATCTGCCTTCTCTCTTTTGTGCCCACAACTATCTTCCGCATCTCAGAATTTGGCTTCTACTCGTTCATTTGTTAAAGTCGATGTTCAAGCTGATGAACTGGGGTAATAGTCCTATCTTCATTTAGGAGGCTTTCTTTTGCTATTGTCTATTGCCGTTTTATAGTGTAATATCTTGCTATTGTTCATAAATGGCCTAGATTAGCATACTTAATATGGTACACTGAAACACACAAACCAACACACTCAATGTGCATGTATATGTATTCCCCTACATCTAGATATAAATTTTAGGCATCGGGATGTTCTTGATACTTTGAAGAACAGCCACAACGTTCTGTTTCACAAGTTACATCTTAAAGGCAGTTAAAATCTTTGCATTTTATGAGCTCCAGTTATATATATATATTTGGTTTAATTCCCTTTTTAGTCCATGCATATCATCTTTGAAGTGGAGGAATGCATCGGGCTTGTTGTGTGATAGAAAAGTCCCCCTCAAATTTAAGGGAAAGTTCTATAAGATGGTAGTGAGACCTGTAATGTTTTATGGTGCAGAATGTTGGCCATTAAAAGAGTCATAATAGTAAGTTAAGTGTTGCAGAGATGAGGATGCTCAGGTGGATGAGTAGATTTACCCTTTAGAGACATGATACGAAATGAACATATACGTGAAAAGGTTGGAGTAGCTTCATTGGAAGATAAGATTAGAGATAGTCGCCTTAGATGCTTTGGTCACATAAAACGACGGCCTTCTGATGACCCTATTAGGAAAGTGGAGGTATTAGATTTGACTTATATTACAAAAGGTAGAGGTGGACCTAAAGAGACTTGGTTAGAAAATATTAGAAAAGATCTTTCTTCATTAGATTTAAATGAGAATTTGGCTTTTAATAGGACACAATGGAGAAAAAAAGATTAATACAGTTGACCCCATGTAGTGGGACAAAAGCTTGATGTTGTTGTTGTATAGCATAGCCTTTAGCTGATGTTAGGCTAAAATTTTCTTAATGTGTAATGCCATTTACATTTTTTATTAAATAAAAACCTGTCATCTAGATTGATGGAGTACAGTCAGAATAAAAAATGTAACGAGAGTATTTACTGAAGTATATTTTGTAGTTTGTTTCTTGAGAATCATTTGGTTGTTTGTAGATATGGCTTTCATTAAAAACAACCATTTTGTATATGGGTTGATTAATAAAGTCGTCAAGGTTCTGAAATATCATATGTTTCCTCTAAAGCTCGGAGCATCAAACGTTGATGTGAACCAAACTTTGAGACTGATTTTCAGATTTTAGCAAGCAATTTTGTTTAACTTTGCTAAGTTACTGGCAAACGCCAACACAGGAAAAAAGTATTTTTTGTCATGTTTGAATAAACTGCCAATTTTATTTCTCTGAAGTAATCTATTTTACTTGGCTTACCTCTTAGTGTTTATGATTAGTTTTTTTGGTTTAGCTTTGTGTAACTGATTCTCTCTCATGTAGATCATCTTCCTGGAATTCAGGTGCAAAGCATGAAGCTGGATTTGATGCTTTTATGACCGGATGTGTCTTTGCTCAAGCTTGCAGTCATTTAGGTATCAAATTCGAGCAGGACTCGTCGATACTGGATCTGGCAAGGAATGATAATCTGAAGAGCTACATCAATATCTTATACCCTAGCTGGAACAGTGGAACAGTAATCGACTTAAGAACAGGTGCAGAGAGCCCAGTTTCATGTTACAAACGCAAATATCCAAAAATAGAATTTGCAAACATTGCCCTAATCTGGGGGTTCTCATCTAAGCTTAAACCAAATGATATGGAGGAATGCTTGTGCAAGGTGTTTGGCACAGCTTCTGTGATCTCTGTGTTTTTTCTTGATAGAACTGCAGCTCTTATTCAGTTTAACAAAATGGAGCTGGTGAATGATTTCTTGGTATTGAAGGACATGTTGGAGAAAGACGATGGCCCGGTATCGGTTTTGCATCCTCTTGCAAAGCTATTGGAAGGCGGCAACACTCGTGCCGCTGATTACGATACGTACAGGGACATTTGTAGCTCGTCGGTGTTGACGGCGAAGATTTTGTTTGCGGACCAGGCAGAAGCAATTGGGATCAGATGGAAGACTAAGATTAGGCCTGCTTGCAAGGAGACCAGTGAGTTAGACGTGCTTAAAGATTCAGTATCAGAACATCGAAGTAATAAAAATGATTCAGAGAAGCAAAATCAACATCAATTTTCTTTTGAAGAAATGCTGAATTCTTTATAAGCTCCTGTTAAGAGTATTGAACATTCTACAACAGGGTTTTCCTGCAGGTATTTTTTTAATGATCATTAGTACATAATCTTTTAAGAGTATTGAAGCTCAACTTAGCATTCAAACTTTATTTTCCATTAAACAGGCTTCAAGTTAAAGGCATAACCACTTTGGATACATCAAGCAATCTCATAACACCTTCATTTTTATCTGTGCTAATTTGTTAATTGAATCAATCTATCTCATAGAAGCAAAATGTCCAGATTTTGTCAGTCATCCACTGAATTTCATGTCCTTAATCTCAATCTATAGGAATCTCCTAATTCTATTATGGCATGTAAAATTGTTGCAATAAACTATTAGGTCACTAATGCATTATTCTAATCATTTAGGTTTTGTTTGGAATGATTTTTTTACTGCTTCTTAAAATTGTTTTCTTGTACTAAAAGGCTGCTTTAAGAAGTATTAGGAAAGTTGTCTCAAATGAAGCCATAATAAAGCTTTATTTGAGACAGTTTTTTTATTACTTTTAAAACTTCTTTTTAGTACAAAAATTTCTTTTTTTTTAAAATTGTATACTAAAAGTAGTAAAAAAGTTGTCACAAACGAAATCCAAGATTCACACCACATTCTGGAACATCAAAATATCGACTTTAGATATTTATATACAAAAATAAAAAAAGAAACTCTCTTATTTATTTTTCTCTTTCTTTATTGTAATCTTCTTATTTCATTATTATATGGGCGATTATTGCAACAAACTATTAGGTCATTAATGCTCTACCTTTATCATTTAAAAAGATTCACACAACCATAAAATTTGCAACATCCTTTCACAATTTTGAATATCAAAAGATCAAATTCAAATCTTTATATATTAAAACAAATACCAAACAGTATTGCATTATTTTCTTATAATGGTGGAGATAATGGGTTTCATCATAGCCAAATTTTGCTTAGGACTTGTTGGTTTGAAGGAATTAGAAGAGTAAATGAGAGAGGAATTGATTTTAAATTAATGTTCACACTTGTTTTTTTAAAGAGAAATTGATTGATTTATTTAGTTATTTATTGGTTGATTAGAATGTGGTTTTTTTTGGGGGTCTTTTGAGGAGTATTAGGTTTGGATGGGAAATTAATAAAAATATGTATTTGATATGTGTGCATGAAATTCACTCGATCAACATGAATCGTAAAGTAAGATTTGAATTGAAAACTTCTAGAATTAAATTATGGTAATTCGAATTTTAATTTTAATAAATTTATTGTCAAATTAAATATCTCGATATTCAATGAAGTGGTTTGAGATTTGAGAGAGTTAAATAAGTCAATTATATTTTTTTGGTGATCACCATTGATGACTATCATAATAATCGTCGTCATCATCATCTAACTTCCGTTGTTCGATTGTTGTTTCTTGACTACAAACATCCACCATGATATTCGATTTCATTTGCTCTCATGTGGACGCCCGACTTCTGTTATCCCTACAAAGGAAATTAGACAATTATTTTTAACTATGCGATCCCGTTTTTTTTTAATTGTGGAGAAGAGCATATTCTTGTATATACAATTATATAGTGTATTATTGCAACTATGAGAGGCTCTGTGATTTTTTTTGTTATTAGGTTTCTCGTATAAATAGTTCTAATGAATGTCTCTTACCACTATTTGTGTGTTGGGTCTTTGTATTAAACTAATATATTAAACACTTCACATTTATAAAATTTTTAACACGCAATATTACTTAATAATAATTATCTATAAATAATTTCAAATTATGAACTAAAATCAATTTATATTTCTAATTCCTACACATCAAACATAGCTCGCCTATGATTGATCAATCTCCCTCATGAAATTTGCATACATTTAGTACTAATATTTACTTAAAAAGCCTTTATTTCATACTTTAAAAAAAATTTAAAGGTGAATAATGTGCATGCCATTGCAAATATGCATAATTATAATTTTAATTCTTTGAGTTTCTAAAATGTTAAATCCAACATTTAAATTTTTGTGTGTTGTAAATTATGAAATTTTTATAAAATATTAAGAATAAAAAATGATAATTTTGTTGTGGATTATAATATTGGGAAGAAATTTGATTAATGAATTTGAAAAATGGATAGTTTTGTAAATAAATAAAATAAACTTAGATTTTATATATAAAAAAAATTTCCACTGAGTATTTGTTCCAATGCTCAAAGAAATTGGAGTTCAACAAAAATATGTATGTAATAATATATTTATGGGAAGAGTATGATCGGCTCATTTTAATAAAGTTGAAGCTTTTTATTTTTATTAATTTCTTTTTATTGTAATTTATCTGAGATATATCTGTAAATTTGTCAATTGTTTGGTCTTTTAATGAAAAAAAAAAAGCTTATCCCACCTTGTAAATAAGAATAATAGTGGTAAAATGAGTAGTAATATAATAAGTTTGACATAAAATTTTGGCATAATATGATAAAAATATTTTATGATAAATTTGAGAGAAAATCTTAAGTTTGATATTTTTTTTATGAAATAAATAAAATTTCATTTTTAATTTTAAATTATTATTATTATTAAAAGATAATTATATGTACATATTTTCATACATATAGAAGATCTGTTTGCTTATAAAAGAGTCGAACATGAATGGAGGCTTTGTTCGATTGTCTTTGGTTGTTATACGCTCGAAATAATTGTTTAAGAATGTATATAATATATTTAAATAGTTTATTATTAAATTTTGAGTTTAATCGATTGTTATTAAAATAAAATTTTAGCAATAAAATTTTTATTTTAATATATATATTTTTAATTTTTTATGGTTTATTTAAAAAAAAATAAATTTTAGTATTTTTCAACTAATTCGAGCTAAGCTCAAGCTCAACACGTCACACACAAACAAATGAATTCATAATAAATCGAATAAAAACGTGCTATATATTTAGAAACATTTTAAACATGAGTTGAAATTAAGAGCATGAAACAAACAATTTTTGAAAGAGATCCATACTTTATTTTTTTAGAATAAAATTATTGTTTAAGAATTTTGTGCTGAAGAATAGTAATTATTTTGCTCAGTAAATTGCAAAATTTAATATGCATATTAAAATAAGGTTTTTAATCAATAAAACATATAAATTTTTTACTTTCTTGATATCTCCATTAAAATTTATTGTAAATTTTGTATATTATTTATTAATTAGTCAAGTTTGTAATTAGGCTTTGATTTAGGAAAATCAAATATTAATATTAAGCTTTCAAGAAATTTCATATACATATATATATATATATATATATATATATATATATATCAAGAAAATTTTAATCTATATGCAAGAGTTAGCTATCCTTATTTAATAAATAAAGAAAATTACTATATTTTATTTGTTAATCATGAAACTATTATTTTATTTAATATGAAAATTATACTAAAAGTTTCCCATACTTTGATATTTTAAAAATGATATATTTTTTTTCTTGAATAGGTAAGCAAACAAGTTGGTTGTATTAAAAAAAATATATCATTTATTTATTTTTAAAATTGAATTATGATAACAATTAATTTTTTTATTCTTTTGACTCTATAATCATAGCTATTTTTGTGATTATAAATTTGTATGTTTATTATATTATAATGCAATTATTTATTTTTAACCTCAATTAAGTCATATAATCATTACTCACAAATAAAAAAAAAATGTGAAAAATAAAGATTAAAAGCTTTCTTTGATAAATTTTTTATATATGCAAAAGATTCAGTTTTAAAGAGTTTTTTTTATCACTGCTAAATGTAGTGCTGTAATTTCCTTTCTCTCCAATTGAAAAATCGTCTAAAATTAGCATTGCGAAAACCTTTTTTTAGGATTAGTTTGTGACGGTTTTTTTTACTATTTTTAAAATAATTTTAAGTACAAAATTTTTATTTTTTTTATTAAAAAATGTTCTAAAAAATAGTAAGAAAATAATCTCAAACAAAATCTTAGTCTATAAGAAATATTGATATCAAATTGTAACATTTATATAAAAGTTTAAGTATAACTTCAAATTATTGGAATACAATCAATTTCAAAAAAAAAAAAAAAAAAAAAAAAAAACAACATAGAAACATTACTATTTGCATTGCATGGAAAATATAATCTAATTACATTTAAAAAAAATAAATTCCCAAAAAATTAATCCAATAGAATAAAGAAGAAAAAATAAAACAAGTAGACAAGAACTTTTATTACATTCGGTGCAAGGACGTAGAGGAAGGTCCGGTCGGAGGCAATTTCCCGCCAAAAAACTAGGTATTTGCTCGGTACAATTAGGTATTATTTGATAATAATGATGAATACCGTTCTCTGAAGACCAATACCAAGTTATACCTAGCTGTACCGAGAAATACCGAGTTGTACCGAGTTTTTTTGGGAAAAACTCGGTACAACTTTTGTATAACTCGGTATTTGATCGGTAAAGCCCGGTATAACTCGGTATTGAGTCTTCAAATGATGGTATTCTTCGTTATTGTTTGGTATTGCTCGGTATTTACTCGGTACAACTCATTTTTTGGCGGGAATTTGCCTCCGACCGGATGTTCCTCTACGTCCGGTCGGAGGACGTAATAATTGTTCGACAACAAATGTGCCACTTTCACATCCTAATTAAATAGTGATTTTGACTGTTAATGGTAAGAGTTTCTGGGCATCAATCTGGAGCAGTTTCCCTTTATTTATAGTTTCTTTTTTAGACGTCTTTTATTATTGATTTTTAAAATAATTTTTTTAGTAAAAAAATTTCTCATATTAAGAAGATGTTTTAGAAAGTAACAAAAAATTATTCCAAACGAAATCTGTATCACATATAAAGGGCAATCTTTTTTGTGAGATGAACAAATTCAAGTAGTCTTCAGCTTTTGTTGTCAGCATTATCTAATGAAATTATTAGGTGCGGACACCGAACACCGTCCAGAGCCTAATTAAAATACGCTACATCACCTCTACTTCGTACTGTGACTCAGTATTGCTCAATACCGAGCTCAGCACCGAGCTCGATACTGGATGACGTGGCTACATCTAATTGATCTATAGACGATAAACTGTGTTCGGTATCCACACAGATTAATCTCTGTCACATCTGAAGATCCATTAAATCGTAACAAGCCTTGAGAAACCCATAATGAAACTATTTTTACAAAAAAATAGTTCCGTGTAAAGCCTTAAGAGTTGGCCCGGATGAGTATGGGTTGGGTTGTCCGCTAGGTCGACCAGGGAGATTAGTGGCCGAAGGCTGACACTCCCTGTCCAAAAAAAAAAAAAAAAAAAAAAAAACTATTTTTACACTTTTTCCCATTTAAAACTAACCCAAATTTATGAGTAAGCATTTAATTTGACCTAAGTGTCAAAATCATTACCATAAATCAATAGATTCCCAAGGCAGGGCAGTCGGTCAAGTATTCCCACAATCCAACGGTCTACATTTCAAAGAAAGAGCACGTGGCTGACGTGGAATGCAATCAGACCGTTGAATGCAAACCTTTAATTTTATTTCCGTTCATGGGTCGCCTGCAACCGTTTTTGCAGGTGGGCTTTTGTTAGCCCCCGACGTTACGTAACGTTAGGACCGAGTTAATGCGGTTGACCGGCTATACTCGGTGGATCATTGCCGTCGACCGGCTATAAATATACGGTCATCTTTCCCTTCCACTCTCACACCTCACTTCCCCCACACTCCAAATTATCCTTTATTTGGGGATACTAAATTTTTTTTTTGTGTGAATAGTGTTATCTACACTGATTTTATTTTATTTTTTATTTTATTTTCTTTTTATGAAGTGCTTGAATATTTATTGGTGTTAAACAAATTTAAAAAGAAATATTTTATTAGAAACATAGACACTATTTTCAAACATTTATTAAAAATAGAGAAAATTTTATCAATTCTTAAAATTATATATATATATATATATATATATATATATATGAATTATTATTACATTTGAGCTTTTTTTCTATTTATATATTTTTTTCATAAATAAAAGATGTTTGTAGATATTTTGAAGAAAATTTGAAGAGGATGAGTTAAATTTTGTGGATTTAATTTGAGAAATGTGTACATAAAAATGATTAATTATTTATGTATTGTATTCTTGTCAAAGTAAATATAAAAATTTTAAATTTTAATCAAATTTTAATAAGAAAATTTGTACCCCTTATTCTCCCTTTCAATATAGAGAGAGAGAATCCCTCTATAAAAAATAAAAATGAAAATTAAATTCAAATATGACTATTTAAATATTCAATGCTTGACCAATTAAAACTAATTAATTTAAGATATCTTAATTTCCTATATTTATTTTTCTCTCTCTCTTAAAAATTATACATCTTTTCTCATTTGAATGTTTAAATAAAATAAGAGTGAAGATGAGCTATGAAATCCATTAGAACAGATGACAGAAGAGAGAAAGCACAGTCCTACATTGATGAAGAAGCTCAATTTCACCATTGCGAGTGAATGTGCTTTCTCCTCTATCTGTCATCTCTACATCTAAGATTCATTTCTCATCTTCATTCCTTATTAATTAAAATCCTAATTTTATCACATAAATACTACATATGATGTCGAGTTTTTCTCCATCTTCTTCTTCCTCTTCTTCATCTTCTATGACTCTTAAGTAACAGGTATATTGATGAGAATCACATTTTTTTTTCTAATCATCTTTTTTTTTTTATTTAGCTAACTACTACTGTATATAAGAGCATCTCCAATCAAAAATCTCATTTTTCACTCCAAAATGTTGTGAAACTGCAAAATGCCATGATTCATCTCTGATCGAACTCTATTTTTCACCCTTTGCCAGGTAACGGTCGCTTCTTCTCTCTTGCGGTAAGTTCAGTAGAGAGGTAAAAAATGACGGAGATTTTCGGGACGCCAATATTGGCGTTTCACTGTTCACCCGCAGCCAAATAGTAGTAATTTTGCGGTTCAGGTGGAGCTGACTAGGAACGCCATTCAAACGTTTGGACTTTGGAGTTCGGTTGGAGATGCCCTAATGTGCCGACGGCAATGATCCACAGGGTATAGCCGGTCAACCGCATTAACGCTCCTAATGTAGCGTAACGTCGGGGGCTAAAAAAAGCCCACCTGCCAAAACGGTTGCAGGCGACCCATGAACGAAAATAAAATTAAAGTATGCATTCAACGGTCTGATTGCATTCCACGTCAGCCACATGCCTTTCTTTGAAGTGTTGACCGTTGGATTGTGGGAATACGTGACTGACTGCCCTGCCATGGGAATCTATTGTTATATTGTAATGATTTTGACACTTAGGTCAAATTAAATGCTTGATCATAAATTTGGGTTAGTTTTTAAATGGGAAAAAGTATTCATTATGGGTTTATTATAATTATTCTTTAAAAAATTGAGTGATCAAAATTATCATTTAATATAGTTGAAGATCATTTTGATTCTTCATAAAGAGTCTAGTAATTATTTAGGCCATTTTCTAGTTTTTAAATTTATGCTTAAATTAGTGAAATTTAAAAAAATTATATATACAAGGCCGAAGAAGTTATCCCGATATTTGCATAAAGTCCGGGACTAAACAAAGGGAATGTCATCATCAAGAAAAGAGGTCTGCGTCAAAATCCATCAAGGCGCAAAGCAAGGAGATAAGAACCTCTAAACCCCAATCTATTGGGCATATATGAGTTCATCATGTATAAAGTACTGGACTTATTTTCTATTTACTTAATCAATACTCCCGGGAACAGATCCAGTGTAGACGGGGTGGGGCCTGTAGCTCAGAGGATTAGAGCACGTGGCTACGAACCACGGTGTCGGGGGTTCGAATCCCTCCTCGCCCACAACCGGCCCAAAAGGGAAGGGCCTTTCCCTCTGGGGGTAGTAAAATCATGATCGGGATAGCGGCCGCAAAGCTATTGAACTTGGGTGCCGAAATGGAATGGCCTGACTTTTTTTCTTTATCAGTAAGATTTCTATTTTTACATTTTACTTTTACAAGATAGCCAGTAGAGAATCAGAATCAATCAAAAGTGGATTCTAATGTTTTAGCTCATCTGAGGAAGCTGCCAGCTAAGCTCAGCATTTACGACGCTCTCGTTTTGTCTCAAGAAATGAGAGAAGAGAGTCGCTAATTCAAGCACTATTAGATCCCGAGATCTGTCTGGCTCAGTTAGCAGCTACCACGTCAGAAGACGCAATTAATTATAATGAAAATTTTAAAACTTTGAAGCTTATTTTGATGTATTTTAATATATTTTTTCATAATTTTATTTGTTTAAATTTAAAAATTTTAAAAGTAATTTTCAGATAAGATTCTTAAGTAAAGATGACTAAATTAATAGTGATCAAAATTTAAGATGGATAAGTATATTTTAGAATTATAATATGTGCATTATTAGTTTATTTCTTAGCCATAATCTTAGATGAGTGTGACATATGAACTTTGGCATGATTGATTATTTAGTAATTAATTTTTTTGTTAATAATATATAAATTTATATTTATCTATCTATATCGACTATTATAATTGTCCATTACGAATCTCCTCATATATCATCCTGATTGTTCGTTATAAAACTTTAAATCAATATCTACATTAATTTTTTTGCTATTCGGAAACTTTCTTCCCTATAATCCTATCTTCAACGAAATGGTGCAATTCGTATTTATCTATCATTCCATCTGCTCGCGATTAGGAAGTAAGTAGCCAGTTTATATCTTCTTCTCGATGATTTGAAGGCAGTATACTATTTGATGAGATTGATCATGTTCATGATGGAAGCTTTCAATCTATAAAAAAAAAATAGTCTTGAATAATTTTGATTTATTTTTAACTAAAGATCATTAGAGATTTAGGACTTTTTTTTATCAAATTGGATTAAAAAATTAATTTTGATTTATATTTTAAATAAAGATCGTGCATCATGTTTATTTTTTTCATCTTTTCTTTTGAAGTATCTTTAAATATCTATAAAATAAATAAAATCTATAAGGATCTATAATTAAATAAAAGGAAGAAACATATTTTATCAATATAATAATATATTAAAAAAATGAATTATTTTAACTCAGTTGAATTGAAGATTGTTATATTCTTCTCGATAATACGCCCAATTGTAGTTATTGCATTCTCTTCTTTAAAACTCTTGCCAAAAGATGATTGAAGATTAAAAAAAAAATCACAAACTATATAAAGAAAATCATCTCATTGGCTACAAATTTATTTTGATTTATTAGTAATCAAATTATTATGCATTAAAAAAAGTTATTAAAATTTTATTTTGTTCATTATAAAAATAGTCGTTAAATACAATTAGATTAGATTATTTTAAAATGATTACTCATAGTGAATTACATTAATAATCTTTATTATATAAAACAGCAATTAATCCTAATAATTTCATTTCAATAATTTGTCATTTGGTTTAAAAGTGAAGTTTATAACAAGATTTATATCATTGCCATTTATACACAAATTCAAAGAATTTTGACATGCTTATATAAGCATAAAGAGAGAGAGAGAGAGAGAGAGAGAGAGAGAGAGAGAGAGAGAGAGAGAGAGAGAGAGAGGATTAATAGAAATAAGGGATCAAATAGCAATCATATGTGCATTTTTTTTTTTTTTTGGTTAAAACCCTCATAGGGGCCTACGCGTTGATTCAAAAAAACGGTTACAAAGTCCTTAGGAGGCTCCTCTAGCTCCCTACTGCTCAAACGAGCTACAATATCAAAATCAAAAAGCAAAAAACCTACGAGCCGGAGGATCCTCAACCTACTAATACAAAAGTAATACAGAATTAAGATCGGGCTGTGAGTAAACAGCACCCAAAAAAGGAGAAGCCAGATATTCTTAAAAACTTTCGGCATCGCTTCCCTGCAAAAATTAAGAAAAAAGCAAGATAGAAAGTAAAAATAGCACCAAAGACATACCTTTTGAAGATAACATTTCCAATTGCAAAACCTGCAAACCTCTGAAAGAGGTATCAGGATAATTAATATCAATTTCCTCATAACTCATAAGCTGAGAGCCTTTATTAGCAAGCCAATCAGCACAAACATTACCCTCCCTCTAAAGAAATCTTGCACAGCAAAAATAACATCCTCTTTCACAATATCCCACGACTTTTGGAAGAATTTAGTCGTAAAACCATCAGGACCAGCAGTAGCATCTCCATTCATATCCCTAATAACATTAAAAATTTCAATATCCGTAGGTAATTGGCAAAGCATAACATTATCTTCATTCACAATACATTTAGGAATAACCTCAGGATTAGAAATAGGAATAATTCTATCATTACAATTAAACAAATTCATAAAGTAATCCACACCCGACTTACAAATTAATTCATCAGAGTCAAGAGTAATGCCATCATTATTAATGATTTTGTGAATTCTGCTTTTAGTTTTATTCTTATTAGCCAAAGCATGAAAAAATTTGGTATTTTTATCTCCCTCAATCACAAATTTAGCATTCGATTTTTGTTGCCAGAAAGCCTCTTCTTGAGCATGCAGGTTAAGCAGATCAATCCTGGCCTCATTCAGACTAGCAGTAATGTCTTGTGAAGGATTCTCACTAAGGATACCTTCCCATTCAATAACTTTAGCTTCCATTTCCAAAATATTAGAAAAAACATTTTTGAAAGTATTTTTGTTCCAATACCGCAAACATTGTTTCAATCTAGACATTTTAGCCCAAAGTCTCAACATACCAGAAATACTATTGTCAGGAAACACCGGAGCTTTCCAATTATTCTCCACAACCATATTAAAATTATCATGAAGTAACCACATATTAAGAAATCTAAAAGCAAAATTACCAGTGTTATTGATAACATTAATATTTAAAAGCAGAGGCGCATGATCAGACAGGGTTCTACTAAGATGCTCCACATTGGTGGCCGAAAATTTAGCCAACCACTCATGATTAAATAAGAATCTATCGAGTCTTTGGAACAAGTTAGCCCTGTTCCAAGTGAAAGGAGAGCCACAGAAGCCAATATCATTCAGATGACAGTCATTAATCATCTCATTGAAATCTTCCATAGCTCTAGCATTAGGACATTTACCTCCCCTTCTTTCACTAGCATTAGCAATAATATTAAAATCCCCACCAACGCACCACGGACCTTGAATATTAGCAGCAAAATTGGCCAATTGTTCCCAAAGAAAAACACGATTGGCTCTAGTACAAGCAGCATACACAAAAGAAGCATAACAAATCACACTACCAACCTTAATTTGACAGTGAACAACTTGTTGTAAATCCATAACAATGTCAACATCGATATGATTATTCCACATAATCCAGATTTTATTCAAACAATTAGCAAAAAACATACGAAAACCCAAAAATTTAGCAGTATCAGCAATTTTGTCACGATTGATAAGAGGTTCAGTTAAAATAAGAAGTTGAATGTTGTTAATTCTACACAGATTTTTAACTCTAGTTTTGTCACGATTGATATGTGCATTTGTTATCATAAATTTAAACGTGCGTCCTTCGATCATATGTGACATTTTCAAATAATACGACAACAATTATGTCTCGGGATAGAAGAGTTTAGGCAAGTTATTTTACTTCCAAATATTAGTTGACTATACATATATATGTGGCTCTCCTTTGTTGTGTAAGAAATTTATCGTGTTTTTATATTTATTTTCATTTTCATGTAAAGTACTTCCTCTTTTTTCTTTTTTCCTTTTTCATGTACGTATTATGTAATTATATATGCATTTATATTCTATACTATACTTATTAGGACTGCAAATGAACCGAGCGTTCGACGAGCTACTCATGGCTTGGCTCGATAAGAGCTCGTTCATGTTCGTTTAATAAAATAATAATGAGCTTGAACACTTTTGATTAATACTCAATAGCTAAATAAATGAGCTTGAATAACTTGGCGTCCAGTTTGTTTATGTTCATGAACAATAACGTTCACCGCTCGTGAACAAGCTCATTCCCGATTAGAACTATATTATAGTTATAAAAAATATATATTGTTAAATTTAATAATTTAGTAATTTATTTTCACTAATCCCCTCTAAAATCTTTTAATAATTTTATTTTTTACTTCTCGCATCCGTCTAAATCACGAACAACTCGCTACCTGAATCAATATAAGATGAATCATAGATCATTTGTTCGTGAACAAACTCATTTGTTAGTTCGAAAATACTAATTAGATATGTTCATGAATTGACTCATTTGATAGCTCAAGAATACTCTTTAGATATGTTCTTGAATGAGCTTGTTTAATAGTTTAAAAAACTTTGGTAAATATGTTCACGAACAAGTTCGATGTAATTGTTTATTAGAAGACTCGATAAAACTCATTTGTTTAAAGCTCGATAAGCACGAAATAAACAGAACATGAACCAAACAAGAACACCCATTAATTTAAACGAATCAAGCATGAGCAAAAACAAAAAAGCTCGAATCAAACTCGAACCAAACTTGAACAAGCTGGTAATTAAGAAACGAACTCAAATATGAACACGCATATACTTGACTCGGCTCGGTTCGTTTGCATCCCTAACCAAACTTATGAAAATGCATGATTAGGCATGGATTACAATGTACCCTGAATATTTATACATTTAATTGCCCGATTTTTAATAATTTTCACAATAACTTCATATTTTATTCATATATTTATTGATTTAATATTTCAGTTATATTTATAAATAAGTATTGAAGTTCATGCATATATATAAGATAATTGATTTATTAAACATTCATATCATAATTAAATAATCATTTTATCAAAATCTTAATCAATTATTTTTAAAATAAGAAATGTTCATATTCATAATATATATATATATATATATATAAATGTTCGAAATAATTCCCAAATTTATTCATTTATATATATATCAGTCTTTAAAATTTTAATTTATTAAGAGAACCAAATTTGAATGATCTAAGCATGCATGATCTCCCTTCTTCCATGCCCACTGCTTCAGGCTTCACGTATGAATTGGCAATAAGTGTGTTGAGCCATTCTTGTCGCCGGCTCTCCTCTCTGGCAATTCACCACAAGTTGAATACTGTCTATATATAGCAGCATTTCTTTATCAGGTTGCTGCGAGCCACGGAAGCACATTCTTTCAAAATTAAGCATCTTGTTGCAGCTTATTGATATGAATAGGAACACAAAGAAGGACAAATATGGCTCGTTATTGTTATTAGTAAAATCTGCTTCAGATTTCTCTTCTCTCATGACATTTCTGAGAAGAAGCTCCATATGAATAGGAACATAAAGAAGGACAAATAGGCAAAGTTATTAGTAAAATCTGCTTCAGATTTCTCCTCTCTCGTGACATTTCTGAGAAGAAGCTCCATATGGTTGCTTCAAAAGACACCTGTTTACTGAAGTATTGTGGAGGCCTTGGCCTCCCATCTATTGACTCTCTTTATATATCATACCTTTGGCTGCTTTGCTTTCTTATCTGGAGGTTTCTTAATGATGACAACTTCTTGTTCCAATGGTGGAAATTGTTTGAATTAATGCAAAATTAGTTTATTTTATTTTTATTAAATCCAAACGGTGCTAGTGAAAGAGTGTTTTGCTATATCGGTTTTGCTGTCTTAATTTCCTTTAAAAACTGCTGTCTCGTGAGTGAAAAATTGGCTGTAAGAAGAAAACTGTAATTGCTCCTTTTTTGTTTTTCCTCTATTACGTTAAGCATTTAAGCAATTTTCTCTGTTTTCCTCTGTTAAGCAAAGTTTTTTACTTTGTTTTTACTTATCCGATTCTTCATTTTCTCCAACATTGTGGTATCAGAGCCCGGTTTCGATTGAAGTGGGCGTCGATTTTCTGAAGTGAAGTAAAAGTTTTAGAAGATCTTATGTATTCTTCTAAAAAACAAGGTGTGTGATTCTCATTCAAGTATTGTGAGAAATTTTTTCATGGCAATAAGCACTTCTTCTCAACCTTTGATTCCCATCTTCAATGGTAAGAAGTATGAGTTTTGGAGTATCAAAATGAAGACCTTGTTTAAGTCACAAGATTTATGGGATCTTGTGGTGAATGGTGTGCAAATTGGAGAAGATGAAGGGAGAAATAATGATAACAAGAAGAAGGATTCAAAGGCTTTGTTTTTCATTCAACAAGCTATGGATGATAGTGTATTTTCAAGAATTTCTATGGCAGAGACATCAAAGGAAGCTTGGGATATTTTGGAGAAAGAATTTCAAGGTTCACTAAGAGTAAAGACAATAAAGTTGCAATCTATGCGACGTGACTTTGAAACTATGAATATGAATGAAGGAGAAGGTGTTCAAACTTATCTCTCGGGTATCAACAATTGTGAACAAAATGCGATCATTTGGAGAGCAAATATCTGATGAGAAGGTAATCTCCAAAGTTCTAAGGAGTCTTCCAACAAGTTTTGAGCATGTGGTGGCTGCTATTGAAGAATCCAAAGATCTTGCTGTGTATTCTTTTGATGAAATGATGAGTTCGTTGATGTCTCATGAGGAGAGAATTAACAAAAGAGAATTGAAGACAATTGAGAAGGCATTTCAAGTGAAGGAAACATCAACTAATGGCAATAAAGAAGGAGGTCGTGGTAGAGGAGCAGGAAGTGCTTATAGAGGAAGAGGTGGTCGTGGTGCTTTTTGTGGAAGAGGATCTTATGGAGATAAAAGATCAAGTGGATGTCAAAAGCAATGTTATTATTGTAAGAAGTTTGGCCATATTGAGACAAATTGTTGGAACAAACAAAGGAACCAAAAAGGCAAAGATAAAGTTCAGTGTGAATTTTGCAAGAAGTTTGGACATTCAGAAGATAGATGTTGGTGCAAACAAAAATAAGCCAATGTTGCAGAGAAGACAACTGATCAAAATAATCTGTTTATGACACATTTGCAAGGTGATTGTAGTAATTCAGAAATTTGGTTCCTTGATAGTGGTTGTTCTAATCACATGACTGAAATGAAGTCTCTTTTCAAAGAGATTGATATGTCAAAGAAATCAGAAGTCAAATTTGACGATAATAATGCTGTTCAAGTTGAAGGCAAGGGGAGCATTGCTGTTGGGACAAATGATGGCAAGGTAAAACTATTACATGATGTTTTGTATGTTCCAAAACTTGCACATAATTTGCTAAGCATTGGGCAATTAATTGATTGTGGGTATAAAGTTGAATTTGATGAAAAGGCTTGTAAAATTGAAGACAAAAAAGGTAAGCAACAAATTGCAAGAATTCAGATGGCTCCAAATAAAATTTTTCCACTCAATATTTTAATAGTTCAAGATAAAGTTTTGATAGCCAAGAAAATATCTGATGCAGAATTATGACATTTTAGATATGGTCATTTATATATGGGTGGTTTGAAATTATTGTATCAAAAGAAGATGGTTTATGGTTTGCCTAAAGTGGACTATGGTGGTATTTGTGAAGCATGTGTTATGGGAAAGCAAGCTAGAAAGCCTTTTCCATATGAAAAATCATGAAGAGCAAGAAGTTGTTTGGAGTTAATTCATGCAGATTTGTGTGGCCCAATGAATACACCATCTCATGGAGGGTGTAAATATTTTCTTTTATTTGTTGATGACTATAGCAGAATGAATTGGGTGTATTTTTTGAAGCATAAATCAGAAGCTTTTGAAAAATTTATGCATTTTAAAGCATTGGTGGAGAATCAAAGTGGCAAGAACATCAAAACTTTACGCACAGATAGAGGTGGAGAATTTACATCAAATGAGTTTGGCAAATTTTGTGATAAGTATGAAATCTTCAGGCAATTAACTGCTCCAAATACACCACAATAAAATGGGGTTGTGGAAAGAAAGAATATAACTGTTGTAGAAATGGCAAGAAGTATGTTGAAGATGAAGAATTTACCAAATGTTTTTTGGGCTGAAGCTGTTGCAACTGCTATTTATATTTTGAATATTTCTCCAACAAAAGCTGTTCAAAATATAACACCTTATGAAGCATGAAATGATAGAAAGCCTGTTGTAAGTCATTTGAAAGTATTTGGAAGTATTGCCTATGCATTGGAGGATGGTCACAATAGAAGCAAGTTGGATAACAAATCTAGAAAGTTGATATTCATTGGCTACAGCATTCAGTCAAAGGCATATAATTGTTTGATCCACAATCTGAGAAGATCATTATCAGTAGAGATGTTATTTTTGATGAAGATGGTATGTAGGATTGGAGTAAATCTGTAATTCATGATAAAGGAAAAGCAACAGTTGAATTTGAGGAGAATCGTCAAATTGATATCACTAACAATCAACAAGTTAGTGATGATTTGTGATCTAATTCATCTCCTTCAAGTCCAAGATCAGTAGATTCAAGCACATCTGAAGAGAGGCAACATAGAAAGATGAGATCTTTGCATGAGTTTTATGATTATACATTTGTTCTTATGGTTACATAACCATTATGCTATGAAGATGCTTGTGGAAAAGAAGAATGGGAAAATGCTATGAAAGAGGAGATTCAAAGTGTTGAGAAAAATAACATGGGAGCTTGTTGATGTGCCACAAGGAAAAGATCCAATTGGTGTAAAGTGGATTTACAAAGTGAAGTACAATTCAGATGGAAGCATCAAAAAATATAAAGCAAGGCTTGTTGTCAAAGGTATGCACAAAAATATGGTATCGATTTCTATAAAACATTTTCTCCTGTTGCTAGATTTGAAACTGTTAGACTATTGCTTGCATTAGCTGCACAAATGAAGTGGACTGTTTTTCAATTTGACGTTAAATCTGCATTTTTGAATGGTGATTTGGAAGAAGATATCTATATTGATCAACCACAAGGTTTCATTATTAAAGGTAAAGAGGAGAAAGTTTACAAACTAAAGAAGGCACTTTATGGGCTTAAATAGGCACCAAGGGCATGGTATTGGAGGCTCATACTTCCAAAAAAAATGATTTCGTAGAAGTGAAAGTGAGCCTAATTTGTATGTGTTGGCTAAAAATGGTGATTTGCTTATTGTTTGTGTTTATGTTGATGATATTATCTATTATAGATCTTCTAATGTGTTGATTGAAAAGTTCAAGGCTGATATGATGAAAGAATTTGATATGACTGATTTGGGGATGCTGCATTATTTTTTGGGCTTACAAATTATTCAAGTAGATGATGGAATTTTTATATCTCAAAAAAGATATGCATTGGAGTTACTAAAGAGATATAACATGCTGAGTTGCAAGACTTTTTCAACACCCATGAATACAAATGAACAATCATAACAGACTTGATATTATGTACTCAGTCAATGCTATTTCAAGGTTCATGAACAATCATTCTGTACATCATCCTGGAGCAGCCAAGCGCATTCTTCGCTATATTCGAGAGACAACCAATTATGGGATTTGGTACAAATCAGTTTCTAACTTTCATTTAGTTGGTTTTACTGATAGTGATTGGGCAGGTTCTATAGAAGATAGAAAGAGCACAAGTGGATTCATATTCAATCTTGGGTCTGGAGCAGTATCCTGGAGCACAAAGAAGCAAGCAAGTACTGCATTGTCATCTTCAGAAGCCGAATATATAGCAGCTTCATCGGCAGCATGTCAAGCAATTTGGATGAAGAATATTAGAAGATTTTCATCAACCTCAATTAAAAGCAACAGACATATTTTGCGATAATAAATCCATAATCTCTATGACGAAGAATCCGGTGTTTCATGGTAGATCGAAGCACATAGAACTCCGACATCATTTTGTAAGAGAAGTTGTGGCTAAAGGAACTATTGCAATCAAGTATTGCTCAACTAAAGATCAAGTTGCTGATGGATTCACAAAAGCTCTCAATTTTAAAAAATTTGAGAGATTTCGATCAAATCTTGGTGTAGGAATTTTGCATTAAGGGGTTGTGTTTGAATTAATGTAAAATTAGTTTATTTTATTTTTATTAAATCCAAACGGTGCTAGTGAAAGAGTGTTTTGCTATGTCGGTTTTGCTGTCTTAATTTCCTTTAAAAACTGCTGTCTCGTGAGTGAAAAATTGGCTATAAGAAGAAAACTGTAGTTACTCCTTTTTTGTTTTTCCTCTATTACGTTAAGCATTTAAGCAATTTTCTCTGTTTTCCTCTGTTAAGCAAAGTTTTTTACTTCTCCGATTCTCCATTTTCTTCAATAGAAATTAAGTGAATTTCCATTCTCTTTGGTTACCTCGATCCAAACGTACTCCAGTCTACTGGAATTTAATTCCTCTTTTCTGTTGCCTCCAAAATCAAGCAATGCCTCACCTTAAGGATCCATTTCAATAGCATCTTCTCCCTTCATTTTTAGCGATCCTTGATTCAATGATAGATCTATTATAGAATTATTGCTGGCTTCCCACCCCCTTGCATGGGATCCTAATCTCCAAAACTACTCGATCCAATTGGCAAGTTAATTAGTAGAATTATTCTGCTGAATGGGCAATGGTCCATCGATCTCTCCTTCTTTTGTCAATGATATAATTACATATGCTATTATGTCGCGATCAGTTCCCATTGAGGTCTCTGTTATTGGTTTTCTTTGCCATGATAATAATCTCCTAGGCAGTGTCTTAGAATTATCCAGTGTTATGATCTTGCTTGTTTTTTCTTTTTTTATAGTAGCCTATTTAATTTGCTTTCTTTTCATAATCTCATAGCTATGTAATTGTTTCTTATTTCTATTTAATAAGAAGGATCTGCAAGACTTTTTAAGCAAAAAGAATTACTACAAAGAAATAGGAATAAAAAGTAGTTTCATTATAGCTACAGTTTACTATTAATCAAATAAAAGTTTTTTTTCTTATAGAGAAAATCAACCGAGGGGCCTACAACAAAAACAACAAATAAAGCAATTCATTAGCATAAATTTGATGTACTACCTACCATATGCATACGTAACTATCAAGTTGTTATCTTAATTTAATTTTATATTCAGCTCAAAAGCCTTGTGGAACGCTGAAGCAACGATAAATATTAAGCATTATGGCATCAGCCGTCAGCTTCTTCAAGAACGAGATTTTGGTTGCCATCTCTTTGGCGTGCCCTTATTTCCCATCTCAACATTGCCCAAATAAACCTTCTAAATGTTTATTATGGGGTCTACAACAACTTTATTTTATAACTTTAAAAACCTTAAAAATAGTTTGTCAAATCATTGTCAATTGCCCATATATGAAGCGGTGGCTCATTGCTTAATCTAAATCCTATATATATAAAAAAAGCTAATAAACGTCAGTTCAAGCATTTTCCAGGGTCGTGTTGTTATCAGGCCAATGACAGCTCCATGCAAGTAGTTGTCAAGTTGTTATCTTAATTTATAAGTATAGACTATTAAATATTGGGCATATTCAAATTATCAAATAGCTTGAATTTAAGTAGAATGACCTTTAATTTGTAAAATAATGTCATGGAATTAAATCTAAATATTTACTAATCCAAATATAGTTTTTGGATTTAGTAGTTGCCATATAATATTTATAATTAGAATATATAGTATTTATTTATGTAATATTTTTTTCATTATTGAGAATATTTTATTTTATTATATTTCCTTTATTATTAATTTTTTCCCCTTGCCTTTATATAGGTACATTTGTATCAGTATATGAAATCAATCAAACAAAAAGTTAGCATTTTATGATTTATATTACTACAAGAAATAAGGATCAATCCATTCAAATGATAGAAATAAGAAGACTCAAGTCGTACAATTTCTAGTAGCCTATATTGGCAGCCAATAAATATATGAATAAAATATCTTGGGCCATAGCTACCAATTGTTGTTGGTCATTGTCACTGTCCACCTCCAGCCACCGTCGTCTTTACTGCTCGCTACTACTAGTCACCATCTCCACCGTCAGATGCCTCAATCAACCACCACCACCGGGCTTTGCCTAAGATCGCCAGTGATCTACAACAACGTAGAATTGTTGCTTATTAAAACTTAAAAACAATTTCAAGCATCAATATTGAACACAAGAACAAATTTAAAATACCAATCAGTCACTTAATTATAACGAAACGAATTAGTTACAGGAATTAATATTTCAGTAATTACTTCATATTTTATTCATATATTTATTGGCTTAATATCTCAGTTATATTTATAAGTAAGTATTGAAGTTTATAGCATATAAGATAATTGATTAATTGAACATTCAATATCATAATTTAATTATTATTTTATCAAAACCTTAATCAATTATTTTTAAAATAAGAAATGTTCAAATTCACAAAAATATGTATAAACGTTTAAAATAATTCCCAAATTTATTCATTTATATATTAGTCTTTAAAAATTTAATTTAAACTTGCTAAATTATCTAAGGGGTTGTTGGGAATCTTAAGGAAAAAATATATACTTTATGTTTTTTAAAATTTTTAATAATTTAATTTACATTTAAAAATATCCAAAGTAATTTTAGATGTTTACCAAGATTTAGAAAACTAGACCGACCATTTGAACCAAGAATTGGTCGGCTAACCGGTCTAGAATATATTCAAAACTGGCTCCACTTTAATTTGAACTGTTAAAGAACCGTCTGAACTGCCGATTCAATCGTCTAGCCAGTGAACCAGGCGAATTTGAAAAAATCAAACCGGTTCTAAGATGATGTTTTGGCACTGTTGATCGCACATCTAACAACGGAAACAAAACCTCTCAAACCGTATAACCCTACCCTAAGCTCGCATTTGGAATTTCATTCGTTCTCTCATTTCGTTCCTTCCTTCTGGTAATTCGTTCTCTCATCCCATTTCTTCCTTCCGATCACTAGAGGAGCTGTTGTCCCATTCGGTCACTCTTTCTTCGGTAGGCTTTGCCACATTCTGTTCATTCTTCCTTCAAGAACTCTAGACGGTTTGCCACTTACTGTCTATGGCCGATCGATTGCTCATTGAGGTATGTCATTTTAAAAGCCTCTTAAATAATAAAAATATAAGAAATACTCTGTATACCAAACAAATAGTTAAATAAATTAATTACTTGAGTGATTAAATAAACTTATTCTAAGAAACTTTAGGGTTTAGGTATTATGCTCAAAACGGTAGGTAGGTAGGTAGATAGGTCAACATCAATATAAATAAAAATACAAGAGAATAATGCAAATTTAGATGCATACAATCTAAGCATAGTTTAAAAGCAAACAAAACAGTCGACAATGTTGAGATGGGAAACAAGGCCACGCCAAAGAGGATGGAAACCAAAATCTCGTTCTTGAAGAAGGTGATGGCTGATGCCATAAATATAATGCTTAATATTTATCGTCGCATCATTGTTTCACATTGCTTTTGAGCTAGCTGAATATATATAAAATAAAATTAAGATAACAACATGACAACTACTTGCATGGAGCTGTCGTTGGCCTGATAACTACATGTAGAAGTGCATCTCTTTTAATAGAACCTCCATCGATCTCCATCATATCATGGCATCATCCTCGCACTTATAGGATGCCTTGCATGTACGTATAAATTGAAAGATTTTTCTACTCAAATTGAAAGATTTCTCTACATCGATCAAAACGTCAGTTCACATTGCTTTTCATCCATGATATAGTAGTTTATTATCTTCGAATTATATAGGTTGGATTCAAATTTGTCTCCAACTTTATAAGTGGATGAACTGTGTGAAAGGTGATTTGAAACATATGTGAGAATGCAGATAAAACAATATTAATTACATTGTTTTTCATAGTTAAAGGATAATATAGTTTTGAGTTTTATAATGGCATACTGCTTTATTTTTTTATTTCTCTTAATAAATCAAAATTAGTATTTTCATCAAATAAGCATAGCGCTTATCAAATAAAAATTTAATTTATAGAATTATTTTAAATTTTTATTTCATGATTACTCTATTTTTCTTATTTGGCCAATCTGAATATTCATGTACTGAAAATATTTAAAAATTACATAACATTTATATTAAAATAAACCCTAAGGCTTTTCAAAGTCTTATAAACTAAAACTAGACTAATTAAAAAGCCATTGCTTGAATTTTTTTATTCATTGAATAAAAAATATTTTGCCTTATATAAATTTTATATATAAAAAAAGTCTACTTTACTCGTTGGTGAAGCCTCACGGATAATCTCATTAGGCTTTAATGGGTCATTAATTAGGTATCATCTCTCACCCTTATATATTCCTCATCATTACCAACACAATTTTCATCCATCTCCACCACTATGCCTCAAGCTTAGATTCCCTCAACCACAAGATACGTCCAACCACTTCAAAGCACTTCTAAATGTTCCCTCACAAACATTCTACATAACTTTCCAAAGCCTCGACTCTCTAATGACATTAAAATGCTATAGCAAAATCTCAATATAACAAAACAATTTTATGATATGTGCAGCCAAAATAAAAATATCATAACTCCATAATTACTGATATCAAGTTCATAATAAAATCTTCATTAGTTTATTAATATCTCAAACTTTATAAATAGACGAACTCTATAGAAAAGGTGATTTGAAATCTATGTAAAAATAGATATAAAACATTGTTTACATTACTTTTTCATAAAACAATTATTTGATTAACATATAAGAAAATATAAGGAAACCTTATTTGATCAACATATAAACATATATATCTACAATTATTCAATCTCAATAGAAATCATCTCAACTGAAGGCGTCTGCATGGCCTCATTCCCCATCAATGACCTGCACAAAGGACAAGTTTGTTGCCGCCTTAGCCACGGATCCACACATGCAGCATGAAATAAATGGCCAGCTCCCGAGCCTTCCGTTGTCAATCCCAGTCTCAATCTCAGCCTCAGCCTCAGCCTCAGCCTCAGCAGTGTGTTCGGGCTGAAGGGGAAGGGCAACACCGGAGGAGTAATGCCAGCCTAAATAGCAGATGTAGGCGATAGTAGCTGCGACAAGGAAAAGGCCGACGATGAAGAGGATGATGACGTAGGTCATTTTTAGCAGTGCAGGCATGGGCAGATATGCGAGACAGCTGCTTTCTTTTCTCTCTCTCTCTCTCTCTGTCTGAGAGCCGGCCTTCTTCTTATTCTTCTGTGTCTCTCTCTCTTCCTCTACATATATATTTATATATATGAGCCGGCCGCTCTCCTTGAGCTGCTTTCATCTCTCTCTCAAATAGCTAATTTGGCGAGAGATGGATAAATCTAAAACAACTAGCTATAACGTTGAGAATGTTTGTGCTGCTTACGAAAATGGAATGGTTTGTGATGATAATTAATCTTCTGATTATAGTAATTAATCCTGTAAAAAAGTTAAAGCTGACACCACAAAATGACGATTCACTTGCACCGGAGAATCCCTGCCCCTGGCAAGGCAGGCTGTTAATTGGTGGTGTATGGAAGAAGGTTAGTGAAAAAGAATTAGTTTCCTTAGATGCGGATATCAGAACTTTTGTATAAGTGGATAGTTATTGGTATTATGGCATATTTATTTGTTTGATGTAATATAGCAGCTGATTTTTTTGGCAAACTGTTCTGCTATAACAAGCACATCTGAACTAATTAATAAATGCAGAACATTTTATTCTTATGTTATAATGGCTTTTAATTATCAATGAAAATGGATTTTCATTGAAAAGCTACAACCTTCACACAACCTCTCATAAAAATAATATCTTCACTAATATTTCTACGATAATTAATCTCTTGATATATATTTCAAATAAAAAATATGATCAATCACTAATATTTCATGTTAATAGATATTTAAATTATTTGTCAAAAATCTTCAGAGAAAATAATTTGACAATTTTTTTTTTATGAGGAACCGTCCGCTGTCTCAATTTATTTTAAAAAAGATATAAATAATTCAGAGAAAATCTACATAGCTTAAAATCTTCAGAATTAATTTTAAAACTTTTGAATCTACTTTAAGCTGAATAAAATATATAAATAATTCTTCATACACTTATCTCAAAGAAAATTCAATAAAATTAAAAACACATTCTAATTATAAATAATTTGGATATCTAACTCTTTTATAATGATTATTAACTCTTGAACAATCTATCCAATTCTTCTGCATAATGACAAGCAAATCTAAAAAGATTTTAGTTTTTAGTATTAACAATCAAATTAGGGCCAATGTAAGACTTATATATATATATATATATAAGCATTTTTTTTGTTAAAACCCACAGAGGGGCCTACGTGTTAAATTCAGCAAAAACAGTTACAAAGTCCTTAGAAAGATCCTCCAGCTCTCTACTGCTCTAAAGAACTACAAAATTAAAAGAAAAATAAAAACCTATGAGCGGTGGATCTTTTTCCTACGATTACAAAAAGAACCTAAGAAATTACTCGGGTTGTGAGTAGACTGCACCCAAAAAAGGAATAGCATAATAAACCCGTTCAGCACAACTATCTCTCCTGCCTTATCGCGCCGCTTTGACGATTTAGGGTTTCTCCTGTTGCACTCGTCGTTCGATCGCTTTGGTCTGTTTTTCTTCCCTTTTTTCTTTGCGTTTGTGAGATCTGAGTGTTTTGAGAGTTCCTGTGGTGGCTCTTGCCCTTTTGGGCGTGGTTCTTATGGCAGAGCTTCCTCCTGTTAACCCTTGGGGAAAAGCGTCCGATCCTTCGGTTGCAAAGAATAAAGGTTTTTTCAACCTTGATGTTGAAGGATCGAAATCACCTTCTCGATCTAGATCGTTTAAAGATGTGCTTGCTGGTGCTTCGTCGTCAGGTGATATTTTTCCGAACTTACAGCAATCAGTTTTTAATGGGGTTCCGGCTGTGCTTTTTTCTGATGAAGAAGTTCTTAAACTAGCTTCCCCTTTTCAATTTACGCTGGTTGGAAAATTTGGACTGCGTTGTCCGAATCTGGATGCTATTCGTAATTTTTTTTGCTTCTCTTAAGCTTTCTGGTTTCTATTCGGTTGGCCTGTTGGATTCCAGGCATGTTGCTATTCAGTTATCAAATGATTTGGATTATAGTAGGATATTTGCTAAACGTTCTTATTTCATCTATAACTGCCAAATGAGAGTTTAAAAATGGACTCATTTTTTTGTCATCAAGGAAGAATCAGCTATTGTATCGATCTGGATTTCCTTTCCGAACTTACGACTGCACTTTTTCAATTCTAAAGTTTTGCATACGTTGAGTTCTATTTTTTGGAGACCGCTCCAAACGGACCAGGCTACTGCCTCTAGGACTCGTCCTTCCGTTGCTAGAGTGCTTGTTGAGGTGGACATTTCTAAGAAACATCCGAAGGAAATTTGGATTGGTTCTAAAGCGTATGGCTATTTGCAAAAAGCGGAATTTGAAAATGTGCCCGATTTTTGTTCTCACTGTAAAATTCATGGACATGCTCAAATTGACTGTTTTAAACTCCACCCTGATTTAAAAAACCTACTGTTCAGACTAAAGGGAGGTCTGGATCTGCCGAGAATAACAAAAGCTATGTGCCAATCGTGGATAAGAATAAGGAGAATGAGGTTATTCAGGTGGAACCGGCTTAGGCTAGTCAAAATGTGATTATGGGGAATGAAAATGAAAATGTGGATAATTTAGAGAATATTCAAATTGCTGGTGATGTTCACGATAAGGTTGATTTAGAATTAAATTCCCAGAAAGATAGTATTATAGAGGTTAACATGGCTGAAATTACTTGTGACCCTAAGCTTTTTATTTGTATTGATGATATGCTAAATGATATGCCTAATATTCCTAATTCTGGCAATGCCGAGAATACTTTGATCTCTGTACAGGGGAAAAATGAAATACTGGGTACTTCAAATGATTCTTTTGAAGAAGGAGAATTTATTCCTCCTTCAAATATAGAGGGTACTGATCATCTCGTTCAAGGTAACTCTACCTCCATTCATTCTAATTATTCCAAAGATGGTACTAAAGTTACGGAAGAGGATGTGGTTGCTAAAGGTGGTAAGAAAAAAGGTAAACAAACTAAGAATACTTGCCCGGCTACACCTAGACCCACAAGAGCCCAAACTTCCTCTAAAGATTATAATGATTAAAGAACTTATGTGGAATGTGAGGGGCATTGGTGGTAGGGATTCGAAAATCAGAGTTAAAAATATGTGTAGGATTCATAACATTCAAGTTCTTATTTTATTTGAACCGCTTATTACTTCTGATAAAATTGCTTGCACTTCCAATTTTTTTGGGTTTTCCTATGCATTTTGCTAATTGCTCTAATAAAATTTGGATTATGTGACATAAGGCGATATCTTTAAATGTTATTGCTGACTATCATCAAGTATTTCTTTGTCACATTAATGTCTTTAATGTTAGTTGTTTTGCTTCTTTTGTTTATGCTGCTTGCACTAGATTAATCGTGTTCCTCTATGGGAGCAACTTGTTAACTTTTCTGTTAATATCAATGGTCCATGGTGTGTGGGAGGAGATTTTAACATTATTGCTAATAGTAGTGAAAGAAGTGAAGGGAGTCGGCCGAACATAAGATCTATGGATGATTTTAATGCTATGATTAATGATTGTAATCTTAATGATATTGATTTCTTTGGTAGCCCTTTTACCTAGAATAGAACTCATCTCTGGCAACGGTTGGATAGATTTCTGTTTAACAATGATTGGATGGCTCAATTGTCTGCTACTAATGTGGAACATTTAAGTAGAACTCTTTCTGATCATGCTCCTATTCTTTTAAATATTAATATTGCTAGTCAGACTGGTTCGTATGCTTTCAGATTTCTTAATATGTGGTTAATGCATGATAACTTTAAAGAGGTTCTTGAGACCAATTGGAATGCTCCTGTTTTTCTTGATAATAACATTTCTGGTATGTTGAGACTGTGGGCTAAATTGTCTAGATTGAAATAATGCCTTAGATTTTGGAAAAAAAATGTTTTTAAAAATATTTTCTCGAATATTATTGAAGCTGAGTGTTAAGCTTCTGAGTTGGAGGGTGTTTATTTAGATAATCCGACTGAGGATAATCTTATAAATGGCCGCACTCCGGCAGAAGCCTTAATGCATTATCGTCCCTTTGCTCCTCATAGCCAAAAAGGCAAATGGGGCAACAACTAGCAACAACTGCTCGTGGATCTTGACTCATGGCTTCAGCATAGGTGAGCGTAGGCCAGCTCCTGAGCCTTTCGTTGTCAATCCCAGTCTCAATCTCAGCCTCAGCCTCAGCCTCAGCAGTGTGTTCGGGCTGAAGGGGAAGGGCAACACCGGAGTAATGCCAGCCTAAATAGCAGATGTAGGCGATAGTAGCTGCGACAAGGAAAAGGCCGACGATGAAGAGGATGATGACGTAGGTCATTTTTAGCAGTGCAGGCATGGGCAGATATGCGAGACAGCTGCTTTCTTCTCTCTCTCTCTCTCTCTGTCTGAGAGCCGGCCTTCTTCTTATTCTTCTGCGTCTCTCTCTCTTCCTCTACATATATATTTATATATATCAGCCGGCCGCTCTCCTTGAGCTGCTTTCATCTCTCTCTCTCTTTGAGTGCCGGCGCTTTCCTTGATCTGCTTTCTTCTCTCTATCTCTCAAATAGCTAATTTGGCGAGAGATGGATAAATCTAAAACAACTAGCTATAACGTTGACAATGTTTGTGCTGCTTACGAAAATGGAATGGTTTGTGATGATAATTAATCTTCTGATTATAGTACGTAATCCTGTAAAAAAGTTAAAGCTGACACCACAAAATGACGATTCACTTGCACCGGAGAATCCCTGCCCCATGCAAGGCAGGCTGTTAATTGGTGGTGTATGGAAGAAGGTTAGTGAAAAAGAATTAGTTTCCTTAGATGCGGATATCAGAACTTTTGTATAAGTGGATAGTTATTGGTATTATGGCATATTTATTTGTTTGATGTAATATAGCAGCTGATTTTTTCGGCAAACTGTTCTGCTATAACAAGCACATCTGAACTAATTAATAAATGCAGAACATTTTATTCTTATGTTATAATGGCTTTTAATTATCAATGAAAATGGATTTTCATTGAAAAGCTACAACCTTCACACAACCTCTCATAAAAATAATATCTTCACTAATATTTCTACGATAATTAATCTCTTGATATATATTTCAAATAAAAAATATGATCAATCACTAATATTTCATATTAATAGATATTTAAATTATTTGTCAAAAATCTTCAGAGAAAGTTATTTGACAATTTTTTTTTGAAGTTTCCTGCTTGATTTTGCCTCGAGATTCGTGCCCGATCATGATAGTTTTTTGATGATATATCAATGACAAAAAATGTTTTTTCCCTGATCAGTTCATGCATTGTAACTTTGTAAGTATTGTTTCTCAAAAGAAATGTTATGATATTATGCGAAATGTGCTTGCTTGTCTTTTTTTTTTTTGTCTGAAAATTTTTCTGTGTAAGGTTTGTTAATAAAATTCTGACGATGAGAAGCCCCAGTAAGGTGGTTTCGGTTTATATCATTTCATTCAAATTAAAAACTTTAATTTGCAGTACTTACTCTTCAATATTTCTGATGATTGTTGATCGAGATAGATTATATTGCATCATGATTCTAATCAATATTAGTACAGACTGCAGGCTACTTATAAGTGGGAATTATCTCTACTATTTGAGGTTTGAAATCCAAATCATGAAGAATTGCTTTAAGTACTGCAAATAGAAGAAGAATTCCTGGCTTATCTTTCTCCTAATCTTTTCAGTTCACTACTTTCCTTTTCTTTTTTGTCCTGCCGTTGGAGACAGCTCGACTTTGACATCAGATGTAAACGTTTTAGCTAACCTAATTGCCTCATTTATTGGTATAAATGCATTTCTTCAAGATTTGGATTTCAAACCTTAAATGGTAGAGATAATTCCCACTAACTACCCTGCAATATGTACTAATATGAATACTCGATAGCTAAATAATGATCGAGTTTGAACAACTTGGCATTTGGTTTATTTATGTTCATGAACAGTAACGTTTAACGCTCATGAACAAGCCCATTAATAAGCTCGATTAGAACTATATTAGAGTTATAAAAAATATATATTATTAAATTTAATAATTTAATAGTTTAGTTTCACTAATCCCGTCTAAAATCGTTTAATAATTTTATTTTTACTTACCGCATTCACTTAAATTACGAACAACCCGCTATCTGAATATATATAAGATGAATTATTTATCATTTGTTCATGAACGAGCTCATTTGATAGCTATAAATACTAATTAGATATGTTCATGAATGAGCTCATTTGATAGTTCGAGAATACTCATTAGATATGTTTGTGAATAAGCTTGTTTAATAGTTTAAAAAACTTCGGTAGATATGTTCACAAACAAATTCGATGTAATTTTTTGTTAGATATGTTTGTGAATAAGCTTGTTTAATAACGCTTAATTTTTTTTTTTAACTTCCTTTGTATTTTTGTTACCACCATTGCAGTTGTTATCATCACCACCATCAGCCCACCATTATACCCATCAATCATCGTCGATCATTGCCATATTTAAATATATTAGTTTACTTTGCTGATAATCAAATACAAATTAAAAAATAAAATCTTTCCCTAAACCCTAAACCTTATCAACAGCTGCAAGTGCTATGAGTCTTGGTTTCAGAACATCAGAATCAGGGTCAATGAAATAGATAACTAAGTCTGTATTAATAAAATGCCGCGTTTAATCTTCCCTGCTTTGGTGAATCTCAAAACCTTGTCAGCAAATAAAACCTTGCCATCACCTTGTTTTGTTAGGATCCTTGAAAGATAAGGATCGGATGGCACGTCAGTGTAATCCCCACTGCACTCCCTAAGCAAGTTAGCTCGCGTTCGCACCTTCATCCCCATAAAGGGCAATGGTTTTTCCTGTCTTTTTCGCTTGTGGGGCGGTGATGATGACTCTCCCTCTGTTGCGCTCCCATTCAAATAATCCACTCCGACTATTTCCGGCGGCTCCTCAACGGCTTCCCGACTGTCGTCGATGTTTCCTGAAGGCTGATCTGCTTGCGCTCTCCTCCGAGTCACGAATCGATCCATCGACTTGAAGGGACTATTTAGATACAGGATTGATTGAAGGATTTTAGCAGGATTTAGGAAACTGTTAAATCTCACGACGAGTTAAAGTCTCCGTCTTTTTGGCGTACATGCCGAATTTACTAAATCCGGGGGTTCGGCCGATTTAGGGGATTGACGATCTTGAAGAATTGCATTCATACCGATAACTGAGGCAATTAGGTTAGCTAAAACGTTTAAATCTAATGTCATAGTCGAACCATCTCCAACGGCATAAAGGACAAAAAAAAAAAAAAAAGACGTGATGGAGTGAAAAGATTTTGGAGAGAGATAAGGCGGTAATTCTACTTCTGTTTTATATATATACTAAAAATATAAGATTTTCGCAGCAATTTTTAGCAGCGATTCTGAAACCACTATTGTAGATTAGTATATGCAGCAATTTTAACCGTTGCAAAAAAATTATGAAAAATTTAATATTTTAGCAGCAATTTTTGTAAAGGTGGTTTGCCAACAGCTGACACCGTGCTTTCAATTCAAAATCAATGCTATGTGCCTATTCTCCTTATCTCCCTGGCGAGCCCTAGCTCGGGAGCTCCGCTCGACTTTCTCCCACATCCCTCTCTCAGCATCCCAAATGATCTCCTCGCAGCCGTTCTCCAAGGTAAGCATTCGGTCCCACTTCCATTGCGCTTTTCTCAACGCACTGATTTTTCAGTTGCCTGTTTTTAGAAGCGATTGGTAATTCGCGATTACTTCAACTCCGAGAAAGCCGAAGAAGATCCGATGGTTATCTCACCTTCTACTTGGGTTTCAGAGAGGAAATAGGTGGTAGGAGGCCGCACCATCCTGTCTTCCGTGCTGGGAAATGTGATTTCAAGCTATGTAGTCAGCTCCAGTCCTGAAGGCTTCTTTCTTGGAGCCCAACTATTCGATCTCAGCTCCAGTCATGTCGTCTCTCTCGAAATCTTCAAGTTTCGCTTCTCTGGCTTTTCCCTGAATTTGCTAATTTGAGCGTTTCAGATTTCGTCGATTTTGTTGATAGGAGCTGGTGATCTTAGTTAGGTAAATGCATCTATATTTAAGTTTTTTTTTTTTTTTTTATGATTGACAGGTTTATTCTGTAGCCGAAATTGGTCATGGCCGTGGAGCAAAAGCTACTTCTGTTTGGGTGTCTGCCCTTGCCTCTTACTAAAATAACTTCCATCTGTAGTTTTCTTTCTGTTTATTTAGTAGTTCAAAAAGAGCTTTAGAAGTCGGAGCAATATTTTGTCCGTTAATGAGAAAGGAATATCTTGCCCTTGCTTCTTACTCATGTGGCATGCATGCGATAAATTTGTTTGTGGTACATTAGGGCTTGTTTTGATAGTGTATAGTTTTGGACTCTTCTTATTAGAATATTTTGCTTTAGTCTTAAAAGAGAGAAGTGTGGGGAAGAAGAATAAGTCTGGACTCTTCTTATTATACTATTTTGCTCCAAATTTGAGAAACAAATTGTAAATGAAACTAGGGAATTCTGTCAGTCAAAGTTAAAACGAAACAAAGTAATTCTGTTAGGGGTGTCAATTTTTGACACGACCCGAAACCCGACCAGGAAAAATCCAGGTTCGGGTCGACCCGTTTGTGAAACGGGTTTGATTCGGGTTGACCCGGCAACCCGAAATTTCTCTGCCCGGATCTGCTGTCCGCCCTGCCCCAAGCGTCAGCTGCCAAGTCGCGTGAGTCCCGAACTCCGAAGCGGCCAGTCTCGCGCCTCCCGAACGGCCGAACCTGAAGTCTTGCGGTGCGCGTCCCGATTCTTGAACAGCCAGTCGCATCACGGGTGAGTCTTGTGGTGCGTGTCCTGAAAGGCGGAACCGGCGAACCCGAAGCATCACGCCGTCGAGTCGCGTCGCTGGACGTTGGCTGCCTCGCTCGGGCCGCTCGGCGTCGAGTGCTGCCGCTGCTCCTCCGCTGCCGCTGCTGGTCAGCCGCCGGTAGTAGCGACCGGAAATCAGCGTTTGAGATTTATTTCCAGGTCGGGTCAGGGTCGTGTCAACATGGAAACCCGCGTGGGTCGGGTTCAGGTTGACCCATTTAGAGCCTGGTCAATTCGGGTTCGACTCGAACCCGACCCGTTGACCTGAATTGACACCCTTAAATACTGTTTGCAAGAGGAAATCAAGTTTCTTATACTCATTTTACAACGTCGAACATCAAGGATGGCCTGAAAATTTTTGGGCAACCGATGTTCTGATTTTCGTATTTATGCTTGAGATTAGAGGACCTCTAGCATTCGCGCAGAAGCCCCTTCAAAATTTCTAACATGAGTTATTAGCCTTGATTCAAGCAAATGCATGGACTATCATTTACTTTGCATTTGATTACTTTGCCGTGCTCTGTTGAAATGCAATTTCTGTTCACATAAACATATTTGTCTTTATCATATCTCTATGTTTCCTATGGTGATAAAAAAAAAAAAAAAAAATGTTTCCTATGGTGATGATGAAGCTTGCATCTGATTCAAGCAAAGGAATTTTCTACTGAATACTTGACTTAAATCTACCTTGTAATTAGGTCTTTGGTGCTTGATAAGGTCCAATATTCAGGTCTTCTTCTTCTCTAGTGATGATTTCAACTACAAGTAAATTTTCATTGATCCGTTTTTGGTTTTGTTTCTGTTATCAGATATCTATGATCAGTGCTTATATTGTTAAGATAGTGTAGTATTACTTTGTTTTGTTTTCTCCAGCTCAGCTTAATCTCTATTGGAGATGCAATGGCTATAATATCCAACAAATGAGCTAACTTTTCTTATTATTAGCCTACTAATGGATGAGACGTCATGGATGGTTTGAAAGGCATATAAAAGATACGTCGTTTTATTTTGCTTTGGTCTTGTACCTAGAGGAAGGGAAAAGTTCTTTTTTTGTGTTGGTAAAATATTCTTGAACTGTTAATTTGTATGTTCTTAATATTCACTCAATTTGTATTTGTTTTGTATTCTATTGATATTTATAATTTCATCATAAAATTTGATTTTTTGAGATTATTTTTTTTTCTTTAGCAGTGATTTTAACACCTGCTAAAAAGCGCTGCTAAAGCCTACCTACAGCAGCACTCATGAAACCGCTGTTAAAGCCGCTGCAATAGGGCAACAAAAGTGCTATGAATGCTTAATTTTTTAATAAAGGAAATGCAAAAAAATAGAATAAGGGTACTTGCGTTCTTTGAAGCTCAAATCAGTATTGATAATATACCTACAAGGTATCCTCCAAAAAAGGTGAGCAAGATATAGTAATAGATAGAACATGAATACCCACTATTCTCCCTGTGATAGCAGAAAATAAAACACCCCACCAAATCCAACAGATACAACTGCAGGAACATCCAACTATCCTTACCAGATGCATTCCAGAGGACCATATAAACCAGATAAACATTTCCGACAAAGTAGTTACCAAGCCAGCCAATCCATAAGATATATAAAAACATATGAAAATTGGTATAAAGAGCATAGCAGTAAGGAAAGCTATTGTTGAGCCAGCACCAAATACCCCCAGCAATTCTAAAATTCTTATTCCAGTGTTTAATAAGGTCCAGAAATCAAAAACCCATCCCCTCCAGATTAAACCAATCACTATCCCTGTAGAGACTAGCTAAACCATAACAAATCTTAGATTCCATGAAAACCCCAGTCATGACATAAATATCAGAAGAATCGAGAAAATCAGTAGTGCAGGCCGCAGTAGCACAACTAATAAAACTAACAAACACATTAAAAATAGTAATCGAATGCCAAATAAAGCCATGCTGCCAGCAAGTATGAGAGAAAAACAAATCAACCAGCAAGCCCAACTTGCCAGAAAAAAACAGAAAAATAAAGCAAATAAAAAATAACTCAACCATACTGAATCTGAGCCATACCAGCTTTATCCATTAATAACATACCCTTCAAAGTTGGATCTAAATTGTGGATATCCAACTCCTCATAGCTATTAAGAAAGCAACCCTTATTAGCAAGCCAGTCAGCACAAGTATTTCCCTCACGGTAGATGTGGGTGATATAGAAATGCACCAAGTTTAACATCATCTTAATTTTTCTAATAAGATAAAAGTTTTGAGAATTATCGGGCAAATCATCCCTAATAATCTGGACAAAAAAATGAAATCCACTTCAATCCAAATAGAGAGAAAACCCATTTTAACACAAAGTTCCAGGCCTAAAGATAAAGCAGACAATTCAGCCGTGATAATATCAGTTTGCTTCAAAGGCGCAACAAAAGCAGTCATGGTATCACCCAAACAATCACGGACGATACCACCCGCCACAGAAAATAACTGACCAACAGAGCCATCCGAGTTTAATTTGACATAAGGAGGTTTAGGTTTAATCCAGTAAACAAACGAATCAGCCGTATCAGCAATAATAGGGTCCAATGAAATACCCAATTCACCAGCCAAGTTTCTACAATTAGAAAAGGTCTTACCAGAAATAATTTTGTAATTATAGAGTTGCATAATCTTTCTTTTGACATTCGCAATAATAATATCCGCCTCCATCTTGATATCCTAGTGTTTAGCCTCGTTTCTCGCTTTCCAAATATACCATAAAATAAGGATAGGCAATAGGTTGTAAATATGACCTTTGGTAGAATGAAACCAACTTTCTAACTTAGAAATTAAACTACTATGATTAATCGTAGAGTTCTTATCAGTGATGCTATTGAAATACAACAAAACCTTTTTAGCAACAAAATCATTAATAAAAAGATGATCAATACTCTCCATATCTGAGCAACAAAGACACTTAGAAACTAAAGTAATACCTCTTTTTTGGAGAAGATTATCAACAGGGAGAAAACCTTTAAGGCATCACCAGACAAAAGTATAGTATGAAATCGAAAAAGTACTATGCCAAATAGCAGTAAAAATCGGTGATTTATCAAAAGAAGTTCTAATATTATCCCAAATGTAATTCAATTGAAACTTACCATTAGAAGAAAGAGAGAAAAGAATTTTATCCACGCAATTCACCTGTAAAGAAATCTTCACAATAATATCAATTAAACAGGTAGGCAACAGATCCTTTAACTTAGCAATGTTCCAATTGTTATCCAACAAGAAAGAAGAAACTTTAATAGACTCAATGGTATGCGTATTTAAGTAAGCATCAATAGACATATCCCCCATCCAGTTATCCTGCCAAAAATAAACATCACCCTTATCTAAACCCCAATGAATGAATTATTCAGCTTCCCATTTAATTTTACATAATCTCTTCCAAATCATAGAGTCAGTGTTTTTGTAGGAGCAAATACTCAGATGAACATTGTTACAATATTTAGCCATCATATAACGAGCCCATAAGCTGGAATTTGTTCTAAAAGCAAACCACATTTATAAGAAAAAGCAGTGGCAGTATCATTGACATTTTTACACCCTAAACCCCCTTCATTAAAAACTCCACAGTTTTTATGCCAAGCCGCCCAGTGTATGCCATTAGTATTAAATTTAGAACCCCAAAAAAATTTGTTAATCATTCTCTCAAGTCCAGTACAAATAGATATAGTAGGCATTAAAGTGTGAAAAAGATAGATGGGAATATAGTTAAGAATAGACTTAATAAGAACTAAACGACCACCAAAAGAGAGAATGTTAGAAGCCCAACTCGCCAACTTTTTTTGAACAATAGTAAAAATATCTTCGAAGAGCATATTCTTTTTCTTACCTTTGTAAATCGGAGTACCCAAATATTTTATAGGTAACTTTTTATGCTGGAAACCACAAACTCTTTGAATAGCAAGAATCCTGTTTTGATTAACCGAATTGCCAGTAATAAAGTTGCTTTTGTCTTTGCTGATAGCAAGACCACTACAACCATGAAAACTAGAAAGGAATTTCATTAAGATTTTAACATTTTTAATAACACCATTAGCAAAAAGAATGAAATCATCAGCAAGACTCAGGTGAGATATGAGAAATCCTCTAATAGTATGGAAGTTAAGGCTACAATTTTTAGCATACAAATCATCTAAACCTCTCGATAAGTATTTCATAGCAATTATAAAAAGAGCGGGTGAAATAGTATCACCTTGACGAAGGCCTTTGGAAGACTTAAAATAACCATGATTTCTACCATTAATAATAACCGAAAAGTAGCAATTCTCAACACTATTTTTAATAAACAAAATGAAGTTATGACTAAAACCAAACAACTCCAACACTTTATATAGAAAATTCCAATCCAGATTATCATAGGCTTTAGTAATATCCAATTTAAAAATAATATTACCCTCAGTAACCTTCGTATTAATCTCATGAGTTAGCTCTTGCGCAAGCAAAACATTATCACAAATACTTCTCCCTTTAACAAAACCAGTTTGATTGAAGGAAATAATTATAGACAAAATTTTAGATAATCATTTAGCAATGATCTTAGAGTTAAGTTTATTAAAAAAAGGTACATAAACTAATAGGTCTAAAATCTGACCAAGTATTAGCTAGCCCCTTCTTTCTTAGGAATCAAAGCAATGTTAGTAGAAGAGAAGAATTTAGGGTAAGGATTACCTCCAAAAAAATCTTTCACCGCTTCAATAACATCATCTTTTACAATCTCCACGATTTTTGGAAGAACTTGGTGGTGAAACCATCAGCTCCCGCCGTAGCATTACCATTCATATCCTTAAGAACATTGAAGATTTCATTATCAGAGGGAACTTGGCAAAGAAAGAAATTATCATTATCATTAATAAGATTAGGAATAACATTAGGATTAGAAATAGGCGCAATATCATTATGGCTGTTAAAACTATTCAAGAAATAATCAACACCAGACTTATAAATCATTTCATCTGAATCCAGTAAAATACCCTCATTGTTCAAAATTTTATGAATAGTACTCTTAGTATTCTTCTTATTGGCAAGAGCATGGAAAAATTTGGTGTTACGATCCCCCTCTATAACAAATTTAGCATTAGACTTTTACTTCCAATAAGATTCTTCTTGAAATTGTAATTGACACAAAAAATTCTTGGCAATGTTGAGGTTCATAAGATTATCCTCAGTCGGATTATCTAAATAAACACCCTCCAACTCAGAAGCTTTACACTCAGCTTCAATAATATTCGAGAAAATATTTTTAAAAACATTTTTTTTTCCAAAATCTAAGGCATTATTTCAATCTAGACAATTTAGCCCACAGTCTCAACATACCAGAAATGTTATTATCAAGAAAAACAGGAGCATTCCAATTGGTCTCAAGAACCTCTTTAAAGTTATCATGCATTAACCACATATTAAGAAATCTGAAAGCATACGAACCAGTCTGACTAGCAATATTAATATTTAAAAGAATAGGAGCATGATCAGAAAGAGTTCTACTTAAATGTTCCACATTAGTAGCAGACAATTGAGCCATCCAATCATTGTTAAACAGAAATCTATCCAACCGTTGCCAGAGATGAGTTCTATTCTAGGTAAAAGGGCTACCAAAGAAATCAATATCATTAAGATTACAATCATTAATCATAGCATTAAAATCATCCATAGATCTTATGTTCGGCCGACTCCCTTCACTTCTTTCACTACTATTAGCAATAATGTTAAAATCTCCTCCCACACACCATGGACCATTGATATTAACAGAAAAGTTAACAAGTTGCTCCCATAGAGGAACACGATTAATCTAGTGCAAGCAGCATAAACAAAAGAAGCAAAACAACTAACATTAAAGACATTAATGTGACAAAGAAATACTTGATGATAGTCAGCAATAACATTTAAAGATATCGCCTTATGTCACATAATCCAAATTTTATTAGAGCAATTAGCAAAATGCATAGGAAAACCCAAAAAAATTGGAAGTGCAAGCAATTTTATCAGAAGTAATAAGCGGTTCAAATAAAATAAGAACTTGAATGTTATGAATCCTACACATATTTTTAACTCTGATTTTCGAATCCCTACCACCAATGCCCCTCACATTCCACATAAGTTCTTTAATCATTATAATCTTTAGAGGAAGTTTGGGCTCTTGTGGGTCTAGGTGTAGCCGGGCAAGTATTCTTAGTTTGTTTACCTTTTTTCTTACCACCTTTAGCAACCACATCCTCTTCCGTAACTTTAGTACCATCTTTGGAATAATTAGAATGAATGGAGGTAGAGTTACCTTGAACGAGATGATCAGTACCCTCTATATTTGAAGGAGGAATAAATTCTCCTTCTTCAAAAGAATCATTTGAAGTACCCAGTATTTCATTTTTCCCCTGTACAGAGATCAAAGTATTCTCGGCATTGCCAGAATTAGGAATATTAGGCATATCATTTAGCATATCATCAATAGAAATAAAAAGCTTAGGGTCACAAGTAATTTCAGCCATGTTAACCTCTATAATACTATCTTTCTGGGAATTTAATTCTAAATCAACCTTATCGTGAACATCACCAGCAATTTGAATATTCTCTAAATTATCCACATTTTCATTTTCATTCCCCATAATCACATTTTGACTAGCCGAAGCCGGTTCCACCTGAATAACCTCATTCTCCTTATTCTTATCCACGATTGGCACATAGCTTTTATTATTCTCGGCAGATCCAGACCTCCCTTTAGTCTGAACAGTAGGTTTTTTAAATCAGGGTGGAGTTTAAAACAGTCAATTTGAGCATGTCCATGAATTTTACAGTGAGAACAAAAATCGGGCACATTTTCAAATTCCGCTTTTTGCAAATAGCCATACGCTTTAGAACCAATCCAAATTTCCTTCGGATGTTTCTTAGAAATGTCCACCTCAACAAGCACTCTAGCAACGGAAGGACGAGTCCTAGAGGCAGTAGCCTGGTCCGTTAGGAGCGGTCTCCAAAAAATAGAACTCAACGTATGCAAAACTTTAGAATTGAAAAAGTGCAGTCGTAAGTTCGGAAAGGAAATCCAGATCGATACAATAGCTGATTCTTCCTTGATGACAAAAAAATGAGTCCATTTTTAAACTCTCATTTGGCAGTTATAGATGAAATAAGAACGTTTAGCAAATATCCTACTATAATCCAAATCATTTGATAACTGAATAGCAACATGCCTGGAATCCAACAGGCCAACCGAATAGAAACCAGAAAGCTTAAGAGAAGCAAAAAAAATTACGAATAGCATCCAGATTCGGACAACGCAGTCCAAATTTTCCAACCAGCGTAAATTGAAAAGGGGAAGCTAGTTTAAGAACTTCTTCATCAGAAAAAAGCACAGCCGGAACCCCATTAAAAACTGATTGCTGTAAGTTCGGAAAAATATCACCTGACGACGAAGCACCAGCAAGCACATCTTTAAACGATCTAGATCGAGAAGGTGATTTCGATCCTTCAACATCAAGGTTGAAAAAACCTTTATTCTTTGCAACCGAAGGATCGGACGCTTTTCCCCAAGGGTTAACAGGAGGAAGCTCTGCCATAAGAACCACGCCCAAAAGGGCAAGAGCCACCACAGGAACTCTCAAAACACTCAGATCTCACAAACGCAAAGAAAAAAGGGAAGAAAAACAGACCAAAGCGATCGAACGACGAGTGCAACAGGAGAAACCCTAAATCGCCAAAGCGGCGCGATAAGGCAGGAGAGACAGTTGTGCTGAACGGGTTTATTATGCTATTCCTTTTTTGGGTGCAGTCTACTCACAACCCGAGTAATTTCTTAGGTTCTTTTTGTAATCGTAGGAAAAAGATCCACCGCTCATAGGTTTTTATTTTTCTTTTAATTTTGTAGTTCTTTAGAGCAGTAGAGAGCTGGAGGATCTTTCTAAGGACTTTGTAACTGTTTTTGCTGAATTTAACACGTAGGCCCCTCTGTGGGTTTTAACAAAAAAAATGCTTATATATATATATATATATATATATATATATATATATATATATATATATATATATATATATATATATATATATATATATATATATATATATATATATATAAGTCTTACATTGGCCCTAATTTGATTGTTAATACTAAAAACTAAAATCTTTTTAGATTTGCTTGTCATTATGCAGAAGAATTGGATAGATTGTTCAAGAGTTAATAATCATTATAAAAGAGTTAGATATCCAAATTATTTATAATTAGAATGTGTTTTTAATTTTATTGAATTTTCTTTGAGATAAGTGTATGAAGAATTATTTATATATTTTATTCAGCTTAAAGTAGATTCAAAAGTTTTAAAATTAATTCTGAAGATTTTAAGCTATGTAGATTTTCTCTGAATTATTTATATCTTTTTTAAAATAAATTGAGACAGCGGACGGTTCCTCATAAAAAAAAAATTGTCAAATTATTTTCTCTGAAGATTTTTGACAAATAATTTAAATATCTATTAACATGAAATATTAGTGATTGATCATATTTTTTATTTGAAATATATATCAAGAGATTAATTATCGTAGAAATATTAGTGAAGATATTATTTTTATGAGAGGTTGTGTGAAGGTTGTAGCTTTTCAATGAAAATCCATTTTCATTGATAATTAAAAGCCATTATAACATAAGAATAAAATGTTCTGCATTTATTAATTAGTTCAGATGTGCTTGTTATAGCAGAACAGTTTGCCAAAAAAATCAGCTGCTATATTACATCAAACAAATAAATATGCCATAATACCAATAACTATCCACTTATACAAAAGTTCTGATATCCGCATCTAAGGAAACTAATTCTTTTTCACTAACCTTCTTCCATACACCACCAATTAACAGCCTGCCTTGCATGGGGCAGGGATTCTCCGGTGCAAGTGAATCGTCATTTTGTGGTGTCAGCTTCAACTTTTTTACAGGATTAATTACTATAATCAGAAGATTAATTATCATCACAAACCATTCCATTTTCGTAAGCAGCACAAACATTCTCAACGTTATAGCTAGTTGTTTTAGATTTATCCATCTCTCGCCAAATTAGCTATTTGAGAGAGAGATGAAAGCAGCTCAAGGAGAGCGGCCGGCTCATATATATAAATATATATGTAGAGGAAGAGAGAGAGACACAGAAGAATAAGAAGAAGGCCGGCTCTCAGACAGAGAGAGAGAGAGAGAAGAAAGCAGCTGTCTCGCATATCTGCCCATGCCTGCACTGCTAAAAATGACCTACGTCATCATCCTCTTCATCGTCGGCCTTTTCCTTGTCGCAGCTACTATCGCCTACATCTGCTATTTAGGCTGGCATTACTCCGGTGTTGCCCTTCCCCTTCAGCCCGAACACACTGCTGAGGCTGAGGCTGAGGCTGAGATTGAGACTGGGATTGACAACGAAAGGCTCAGGAGCTGGCCTACGCTCACCTATGCTGAAGCCATGAGTCAAGATCCACGAGCAGTTGTTGCTAGTTGTTGCCCCATTTGCCTTTTTGGCTATGAGGAGCAAAGGGACGATAATGCATTAAGGCTTCTGCCGGAGTGCGGCCATTTATTTCATGCTGCATGTGTAGATCGGTGGCTAAGGCGGCGACAAACTTGTCCTTTGTGCAGGTCATTGTGGGGAATGAGGCCATGCAGACGCCTTCAGTTGAGATGATTTCTATTGAGATTGAATAATTGTAGATATATATGTTTATATGTTAATCAAATAAGGTTTCCTTACATTTTCTTATATGTTAATCAAATACTTGTTCTATTGAGATCTAGACCTTCTGTTGCGAGGGTGCTTGTGGAAATCGACATTCCCAAAAAACATCCTAAAGAAATATGGATTGGTTCTGATAAATGTGGTTATTTACAAAAAGTTGATTATGAGAAAGTTCCTGATTTCTGTTTACATTGTAAAATTCATGGCCACGCGATTCAGGAATGTTTTGTTGCTCATCCGCATTTAAAAAAACAATCGGAGGGGATTCCTAAAAAAGTTGATTTGGTTGTGGAAGGAATCACCAAGCAAGGAAATTTGGATATGTTGGAGGGACAAGACGCTACTCATCCTAATTTTAAACCTTATAATAAGGAAGTTGACACTGAATCTACTATGTTAGAAGCTCATATTAATACTTATGCTGTTTTGGAAAAGGATTTAGAGGATAATAATGGTGATATAAGAGTGGAGGATGAATTACACCAAAATGTTTCATCGGGAAATGCAGAGGATGACATGGCTGAAAATAAAGATGAGGAATTTTCTAGGCCATCGTCCAATTCCAAAGATGGAGACAAACATTGCGATATTTCAAAAAAGTGTAATAATGCTGATAGCACTTCCAAAGAGCCTTGTATTACTAAAGATAGTGGAAAAGATGTAAATCTAATGGAGAAAGATGATGATGATATGGCTGGGAAAGTTGATGGTATGGAAGAAGGAGAAATTGGGTCACTTGAAATTGTTCTTCCTATTGATAATTTGAGTGATCTAAACGATGAGGAGGTGTCAATTCCGAATTATAAGGGGAAAAACGTGGAGGAGGAAATCTTTGTGCAAGTGAAAAAGAAAGGAAAAAATAAAAAAACAGTGCCTTCCGAGAACCTTAGGGCTACTCGTGCTTCCAACAATATTATTAATGTTTAAAGTCCTCATTTGGAATATAAGGGGGGTGGGTAATACCACTTCGAAAGATCGGGTTAAGAACCTTTGTAGGAGTAATGACATTCAAATTCTCGTTTTACTTGAACCTTTTGTTTCTGCTGTTAAATTAGATAATATCTGCAATATGTTGGGTTTTGATCATGCTTATGCTAATTGTACTAACAAGATCTGGATTCTGTGGAAACAGTCTTTTTCTATTGATATTATTAGTGATTTTCCTCAAGTTGTTCATGTTAATGTTAATTTTAATCATATTTCCGTTTATGCCTCCTTTGTTTATGCTTCCTGTACTAGAACTGGTAGAAAAATTCTATGGGAATTGCTTCATGATTTCTGCTCTACTATTAGTGCTCCTTGGTTGGTTGGAGGAGATTTTAACTGTATTACCAATAATTCCGAGAGGATTGGTGGAAATTCTCCTCATTTGTTAGCTATGGAGGACTTCAATGACATGATTTTAAACTGTAATCTTCATGACATTGGCTTTTTGGGTAATAACTTTACTTGGAATAGGGGTACCATGTGGCAAAGATTGGATAGGATCCTTTTCAATGACAGGTGGATTTCCACTTTCCATAACACTCATATTGAACATTTATCTAGGACTTTATCTGATCATTCTCCTTTACTGCTTAATGTTTCTACTAATAGTAATGCTGTTTCTCAACCTTTTCGGTTTCAGAACATGTGGTTGTTGGATGACAGACTTGAAAACATTATTAGATGTAATTGGGATGCTCCTCTTCATCCCAATGATGACGTGATTGGTATGAATAGGCTTTGGTTCAAGCTTAAGAGGTTGAAACAACCTCTTAGATGGTGGAACAAGAACATCTTTAAAAATATTTTTTCTAACATCAAACTTGCTGAGAATGAGGTCGATAAGGCCGATCGTATGTACATGTCTCACTCCACTGATATCAATCTTTCTGCTCTTAACAATGCCAAGAACCTTTTGGCTAATTTACAAGAAAAAGAAGAAGCCTTTTGGAAACAAAAAGCTTCTGTTAAGTTTCTTGTGGAGGGGGATAGGAATACTTCTTATTTCCATAACATTGCCAATCACAATAAAATTAGCAGAAATATCCATAAACTCATTACTCCGGATGGGGAGGAGATTTCCAATCAAGATTTGATTGCTGCTTCTGGTTCTAATTTTTTTGAGAGTATTTTTAATAGCAACTTCTTGCCTAATTTAAACACGGATTTTTATTTTATGCCTTCTCTTATTACTAATGATGACAATTTGGCTTTGAATAGAATTCCTAATGAAGAGGAGATTCTTATTAGTATTAAAGATATGAACACGGATTCTGTTGCCGGTCCTGATGGTTTTACTAACAAGTTTTTCCAAAAGTTCTGGCCAATTCTTAAAAATGATATTATCAATGCTGTGAAAGATTTTTTTGAAGGTAATCCTATGCCTAAATTCTTTACTTCTACGACTATTGTGTTAATTCCTAAAACTGTTGGTGCTACTTATTGGAATGAATTTCGGCCCATTAGTTTATGCACATTTTTTAACAAGCTTATTTCCAAGATTCTTGTGAGTAGGATGGCTGTTTTTCTTCCTAAGATTATTTCGTTAGAACAAACGGGTTTTGTGAAAGGTAGATCTATTTTTGACAATGTCTTACTTGCTCAAGAAATGATTCATGATCTTAATGCGAAAATTTCTGGTGGGAATGTCATTTTTAAGATGGACATATCTAAAGCATATGATAATTTAAATTGGAAGTTTCTTTACAAAATCATGCATTTGTTTGGTTTTAATTCGCAGTATACTAATCTCATCAAACACTGTATTGAAAACTCCTACTTTTCTGTTCTTATCAATGGTAAGGCCCAGGGCTTTTTCAAGTCTTCTAATGGTATTAGACAAGGAGATCCGTTATCTCCTGCTTTATTCATCATTGCTGCTGAATTTCTTTCTCGAGGTATTAAAAATCTTTTTAGTTGTCATCCTAAGCTCTATTATAAAACTATTGGGGGTGTGGCCATTACTCATTTAAGTTTTGCGGATGACTTTATCCTTTTTTCTAATGGTTCCATGAAAATGCTTAAATTTCTCTTTAATTTTCTTAACATTTTCCAGCAAGCTAGTGGGTTAACGTTTAATTATACCAAGTGTGCTTTTATTCCTGCCAAAACTATATCTGCTACGCGTATTGGTAATATTAGTAGAAGATTTGGTATTCATGCTACTGTCCTTCCTATTAAGTATCTTGGAGTTCCTCTTTACAAAGGGAAAAAACGGTCCCATCTTTTTGATAATATTTTTATGAACATTCAAAATAAATTATCTTCTTGGGCTTATAATTTTCTTTCTTATGGTGGTAGAATGGTTCTCATTAAACACGTGCTTTGTTCCATTCCCATCTACCTTATGCATACGATTAGTCCTACTAATTATATTTGCAACAAAATGGAAACTATCTTTAACAAGTTTCTTTGGGGTTGTAAAGGTGACAAGAGATCTATTATTTGGAGTTCTTGGTCCAATTGTGCGGGGATTAAGGAGGAAGGCCGTCTTGGCTTTCGTACCTTTGCCGATATGACCAAAACTTTTAGTCATAAACTCTGGTTTTCTTTTAGATCTAACAATAGTTTATGGGCTAATTTTATGAACGTCAAATATTGTTCTCATTATCACCCTTTGTCTTGCTCTTATAAACCTGGTGATTCTGCTAACTGGAAGAGATTGTGTAAAATTAAATGGGAGGCTGAAGAATTCATTCAATGGGGGTTGGGTGCGGGCAATATCTACTTTTGGCAAGATAAATGGCTGGGTAATTTCTCTATTGATAATATTTTAAATACTCACTCTATTTCGAAGATGCAAGTTAAGGATTTCTTTACTTTTGATAATTGGAATTTAAATTTATTAGCTGAGGTTATTCCTGCTTCTATTATAGAGCTTATTTCTAAGATTTCTATTCATAGGAATATTGATGATTGCATTCTCTTTAACAAGGCCCCTAATGGCAAATTTAATACTAAGATTGTTTGGTTTTCGGTTAAACAGAATTTGCCTATTAATAACATTTATAAATTTTATTGGCATGATAATATCCCTCTTACCTATTCTTTTCTTTTCTGGAGAATTATCTTTAACTATTTACCTGTTGATTCCTTGCTTAGGAAGAAAGGATTGGTTATTGTCTCTAAATGTCAATGTTGCTATCATTTTGAGAATATTAATCATGTGTTCATTAATGGTCCCATTGCTATCAGAGTTTGGAATTATTTTGATAATATCTTTAAAGTTATGGTGGATGGTTATTATGAATCCTTTACTTCTATAATTAAGGACTGGATCATCCCTATCAAAGGGCATATTAGAAATACTATTCCTGTCTTAATTTGTTGGTATTTATGGGCCAGTAGAAATGATTCCAAGCATAACAATATTCGTATGGATGCCATGAATATAATCTCCAAATTTAAGAACAAAGTTATCCAATTATACAATGCCAATCTCATTAAACCAAGTTCTTTTAAGAACCATTATAATGCTGCTTCTGCTTTTGGTTTGGTTATTTCCAACAGAAAGATTAAGAGTAGGGAGAAATTAATTTACTGGAAGCGTCCTGTGATTGACTATTTTAAATTAAACACGGACGGTTCCTACAATAGTGTTACTGCTGGTTGTGGTGGTATTATTCGCGATCATAATGGCAAAATTGTTGTGGCTTTTGCTGGTCCTTCTTCTGGTACCTATGCGATTACTGCTGAAATTGATAGCTTAAATTTTGGTGTTAAACTTTGTCAATCTCTTGGTTTCACCAATATTTGGATTGAAGTTGATGCTCTTCTCCTCATTCATTATATCAGTGGTAATTCTAGTTATAATCCTACCAACTTCTATAAGATTCGTGAGATTAAATTAGCTTTGTCTGGTATGAACTACTCTATATCTCACATTTTGCGTGAAGGTAACGCGGTGGCTGATGCCTTAGCTAAGTTGGGCTGTAACTTAGATTGTTTTTACCATTTTAATGATGCTTCGATTCCCAGGAACATTAAAGGGCTGATTAATTTGGATCGCATGGGTCTGCCCTACATGAGAAGCTGCTAACTGTGCGGTTATTTTATGTTTTCCGGGTTTCTGTTCTTGTTTCCGGTCTGCTGGGTTGTTCCCGCTTTCGGCTTGTTGTTCTGGGGCTGTTTCTTGTTGTTGTTATTTCGGTATTTCTGGGACCTTTCTGCTATCCGTTGGGATTTGTGGTGGTTTATGTATTATTTATGGAGGTATTGGTCCGGCTGGGTGCCTTTCTGGTTGGTTTCTCCTTTTTACTTGAGGATTTGTGTCATTTACCTGGGTTATATTATGTATTTGTTGGGGGCTATTGTGTCCTGTGATTGGGTTACTTCTTGTATTCCTGGTGTTGGTGGGTTTGGTGCCTTTTGTCTGATTCTGGAGGATTTCTCTGTTGGTAAGGGCAAGGCGTTTTATCGTATCTGCTGGCATGTTGGTTGGTTTGCCATGCAGGGTTTGGTGTGTTGCGGGTCCTTCCTTTTTCGATGGTGGATTTTTATGCTGTTTAATGAAATCTTTGGGCTAATTTTTTCCTTGAGGTTTCTTTGTAGGTACTATTATAAGCAAGGAAGATTTTTGACAAAGGTGGGGGACAATTGTTTTAGGTCTACTGCTGATAGGGAGGAGGTCAAAGGTGAGATGCGTTTGTCTCAGAGGTGTGGGAGTATGTCTTACAAGGTTCTTTCAATTTTGAAGTACAAGATCTTCTGTGAATTCAAGGTACTTTTTATTGTTTTCTTTCTCTGCTTTTTCTTTTTGCTTCTTCATTTTTGCAGGAAGAGGATGCTGAACGTCTATTTGATGATCTTCCTTTTTTGGGTGGCGTATGATTACAGCCCTATTTATTTTTTTTACTTTTTTTGCAACTCTTGTAATCTTAGGATGAGGAACCACAGGCTCGCAGGTCTTTTTCTTTTCGTTTTGTTTGTAGCTCGTTTGAGCAGTAGAGAGCTAGTGGTTCCTTTTAAGGACCATGTAACTGCATTTTTGGTATTAACACGTAGGCCCCTTTGAGGGTTTTAATTAAAAAAAAAAAAAATGTAAACAATGTTTTATATCTATTTTTACATAGATTTCAAATCACCTTTTCTAGAGTTCTTCTATTTATAAAGTTTGAGATATTAATAAACTAATGAAGATTTTATTATGAACTTGATATCAGTAATTATGGAGTTATGATATTTTTATTTTGGCTGCACATATCATAAAATTGTTTTGTTATATTGAGATTTTGCTATAGCATTTTAATGTTATTAGAGAGTCGAGGCTTTGGAAAGTTATGTAGAATGTTTGTGAGGGAACATTTAGAAGTGCTTTGAAGTGGTTGGACGTATCTTGTGGTTGAGGGAATCTAAGCTTGAGGCTTAGTGGTGGAGATGGATGAAAATTGTGTTGGTAAAGATGAGGAATATATAAGGGTGAGAGATGATACCTAATTAATGACCCATTAAAGCCTAATGAGATTATCCGTGAGGCTTCACCAACGAGTAAAGTAGACTTTTTTTATATATAAAATTTATATAAGGCAAAATATTTTTTATTCAATGAATAAAAAAATTCAAGCAATGGCTTTTTAATTAGTCTAGTTTTAGTTTATAAGACTTTGAAAAGCCTTAGGGTTTATTTTAATATAAATGTTATGTAATTTTTAAATATTTTCAGTACATGAATATTCAGATTGGCCAAATAAGAAAAATAGAGTAATCATGAAATAAAAATTTAAAATAATTCTATAAATTAAATTTTTATTTGATAAGCGCTATGCTTATTTGATGAAAATACTAATTTTGATTTATTAAGAGAAATAAAAAAATAAAGCAGTATGCCATTATAAAACTCAAAACTATATTATCCTTTAACTATGAAAAACAATGTAATTAATATTGTTTTATCTGCATTCTCACATATGTTTCAAATCACCTTTCACACAGTTCATCCACTTATAAAGTTGGAGACAAATTTGAATCCAACCTATATAATTCGAAGATAATAAACTACTATATCATGGATGAAAAGCAATGTGAACTGACGTTTTGATCGATGTAGAGAAATCTTTCAATTTGAGTAGAAAAATCTTTCAATTTATACGTACATGCAAGGCATCCTATAAGTGCGAGGATGATGCCATGATATGATGGAGATCGATGGAGGTTCTATTAAAAGAGATGCACTTCTACATGTAGTTATCAGGCCAACGACAGCTCCATGCAAGTAGTTGTCATGTTGTTATCTTAATTTTATTTTATATATATTCAGCTAGCTCAAAAGCAATGTGAAACAATGATGCGACGATAAATATTAAGCATTATATTTATGGCATCAGCCATCACCTTCTTCAAGAACGAGATTTTGGTTTCCATCCTCTTTGGCGTGGCCTTGTTTCCCATCTCAACATTGTCGACTGTTTTGTTTGCTTTTAAACTATGCTTAGATTGTATGCATCTAAATTTGCATTATTCTCTTGTATTTTTATTTATATTGATGTTGACCTATCTACCTACCTACCTACCGTTTTGAGCATAATACCTAAACCCTAAAGTTTCTTAGAATAAGTTTATTTAATCACTCAAGTAATTAATTTATTTAACTATTTGTTTGGTATATAGAGTATTTCTTATATTTTTATTATTTAAGTGGCTTTTAAAATGACATACCTCAATGAGCAATCGATCGGCCACAGACAGTGAGCGGCAAACCGTCTAGAGCTCTTGAAGGAAGAATGAAGAGCAATGTGGCAAAGCCTACCAAAGAAAGAGGGGCCGAATGGGACAAGAGCTCCTCTCTAGTGATCGGAAGGAAGAAATGGGATGAGAGAACGAATTACCAGCTGAAGGAAGGAACGAAATGAGAGAACGAATGAAATTCCAAATGCGAGCTTAGGGCAGGGTTATACAGTTTGAGAGGTTTTGTTTCCGCCGTTAGATGTGCGATCAACGGTCCCAAATCATCATCTTAGAACCGGTTTGGTTTTTTCAAATTCGGCTGGTTCACTGGCTACACAATTCAAATTAAAGTGGAGCCAGTTTTGAATATATTCCAAACCGGTTAGCCGACCAATTCTCGGTTCAACCGGTCGGTCGAGTTTTCTAAATCTTGGTAAACATCTAAAATTACTTTGAATATTTTTAAATGTATATTAAATTATTAAATATTTTAAAAAACATAAAGTATATATATATATTTTTTCTTAAGATTCCCAACAACCACTTAGATAATTGAGCAAGTTTAAATTAAATTTTGAAAGACTAATATATAAATGAATAAATTTGGGAATTATTTTAAACGTTTATACAAATTTTTATGAATATGAACATTTCTTATTTTAAAAATAATTGATTAAGGTTTTGATAAAATAATAATTAAATTATGATATTGAATGTTTAATTAATCAATTATCTTATATGCTATAAACTTCAATACTTATTTATAAATATAACTGAGATATTATGTCAATAAATATATGAATAAAATATGAAGTAATTACTGAAATATTAATTCATGTAACATTCGTTTCGTTATAATTAAGTGACTGATTGGTATTTTAAATTTGTTCTTGTTGTTCAATATTGATGCTTGAAATTGTTTTTAAGTTTTAAGCTACAATTCTACGCTATTGTAGATCACTGGCGATCTTAGGCAAAGCCCGGTGGTGGTGGTTGATTGAGGCATCTGATGGTGGAGATGGTGACTAGTATCAGCTAGCGAGCAGTAAAGACGACGGTGGCTGGAGGTGGACAGTGACAATGACAACAACAACTGGTAGCTGTGGCCCAAGATATTTTATTCATATATTTATTGGCTGCCAATATAGGCTACTAGACATTGTACGACTCGAGTCTTCTTATTTCTAGAATTTGAATGGAATGATCCTTGTTTCTTGTAGTAATATAAATCATAAAATGCTAACTTTTTGTTTGATTGATTTCATATACTGATACAAATGTACCTATATAAAGGCAAGGGGAAAAAATAATAAAGGAAATATAATAAAATAAAATATTCTCAATAATGAAAAAAATATTACATAAATAAATACTATATATTCTAATTATAAATATTATATGGCAACTACTAAATCCAAAAACTATATTTGGATTAGTAAATATTTAGATTTAATTCCATGACACTATTATACAAATTAAAGGTCATTCTCCTTAAATTCAAGCTATTTGATAATTTGAATATGCCCAATATTTAATAGTCTATACTTATAAATTAAGATAAAAACTTGACAACTACTTGCATGGAGCTGTCGTTGGCCTGATAACAACATGACCCTGAAAAATGCTTGAACATACTGACGTTTATTAACTTTTTTTTTTTAGGATTTAGATTAAGCAATGAGCCACCGCTTCATGTGCAATTGACAATGATTTGACAAACTATTTTTAAGGTTTTTAAAGTTATAAAATAAAGTTGTTGTAGACCCCATAATAAACATTTAGAAGGGTTGTTTGGGCAATGTTGAGATGGGAAATAAGGGCACGCCAAAGAGGATGGCAACCAAAATCTCGTTCTTGAAGAAGCTGATGGCTGATGCCATAATGCTTAATATTTATCATTGCTTCATCGTTCCACAATGCTTTTGAGCTGAATATAAAATTAAATTAAGATAACAATTTGATAGTTACGTATGGTAGGTAGTACATCGAATTTATGCTAATGAATTGCTTTTTTTGTTGTTTTTGTTGTAGGCCCCTCGGTTGATTTTCTCTATAAGAAAAAAAACTTTTATTTGATTAATAGTAAACTGTAGCTATAATGAAACTACTTTTTATTCCTATTTCTTTGTAGTAATTCTTTTTGCTTAAAAAGTCTTGCAGATCCTTCTTATTAAATAGAAATAAGAAACAATTTCATAGCTATGAGATTATGAAAAGAAAGCAAATTAAATAGGCTACTATAAAAAAAGAAAAAACAAGCAAGATCATAACACTGGATAATTCTAAGACACTGCCTAGGAGATTATTATCTTGGCAAAGAAAACCAATAACAGAGACCTCAATGGGAACTGATCGCGACATAATAGCAGATGTAATTATATCATTGACAAAAGAAGGAGAGAAGGACCATTGCCCATTCAGCAGAATAATTCTACTAATTAACTTGCCAATTTCAATAGTTTAGGTAATTACACTACGGAAAAATCACTTATTACCGACAGAATTTTCCGGCGGTCAGTTTTCCTGCGGCTTCCCGACAGAATTTTGTTTGCATTAATAGAATTATGGGGCCAAAAAACCCAGGGAGGGTACGTACACAGGGTTTTGGGGTCACTCCAAGCAGATATTGTTAGAGAGAAATTATTTGGAAGAGGATAAAAACAAGAGGAACTTCTATTATAAAATTTTCTCTCTTACATCCATATGACAAGACTCAATGCCTTTTTATACTAGAACAAAGACATTTCTAGAAACACATTCTAGATATTTCTATAATAAAGACTCAACAACCAACCACCAAGAGTTATTGCATTTTCTAGTTTTTGCTTCCATACAATTTACTAGATACACAAAAAACTTAAACATTAATTTTGGTTTATATTTCCAACAACTTGGTTATTAATTTTGGTTTATATTTTCAACACTCCCCCTTAAACCAAAATTTTATCAACCACTCCAAGAAGTATCTTTAATTTTATGAACTGTTCTGCAGCTAATGGCTTTGTGAAAATATCTGCAATTTGATCTTCAGATTTCACATACTCCACTTGAACTTCTTTATCTTTGATCTGGTCTCTTATATAATGAAACCGAACATCAATATGTTTGCTTCTCTTGTGATAAACTGGATTTTTTGATAATGCAATTGCTGACTTATTGTCAACAAAGATTTTTGTAGCTTCGACTTGAGAGTATCCAATCTCTTTCAGCAGCTTCCTTAGCCATATTGCATGACATACACATGATGATGCAGCAACATATTCAGCTTCACAAGTAGAGAGAGCAACAACTGGTTGTTTTTGTGAGCTCCATGAGAAAGCAGTGTCGCCCATATAAAATAAAAATCCGCTTGTACTTTTTCTGTCGTCTTGATCTCCAGCCCAATCACTATCTGAATATCCTGAAAGTTGAAATTCGTTAGAATGAGAATATAGAAGTCCATGATTTTGTGTACCTTTAATATATCGAAGAATTCTCTTGGCTGCCTTCAAGTGTGTCTCAGTAGGATTTTCCATGAAGCGGCTAACAATTCCGACTGCATATAGAATGTCTGGTCTTGTACTTGTTAGATATCTCAGGCTTCCGATCAAACTTTTGAACATTGTTGGATCGACTGACTTCCCTTCTTCTTGTTTTGATAGTTTGCTTCCGCATTCCATTGGAGTGCTTACTGGATTACAATTTTCCATGTTGAATTTCTTTAGAACTTCCTTTGCATATGTTTCTTGTGTGATAAAAATTCCTTCTTTGTTTTGTTTTACTTCAATGCCAAGGAAAAATGACATAAGTCCAAAATCTGTCATTTCAAATTCTTTTACCATCGTTTGCTTAAACTCCTTGAATAAAAGTGGATTATTGCCAGTAAAAATAAGATCATCCACATATAAGCAAACAAGTAATATATCTCCATTATTATATTTCTTCAAATAGAGAGCATTCTCATAAGGACATTGTATATAATCATTTTGTTTGAAGTATGAATCGATTCTTGCATTCCATGCTCTTGGAGCTTGCTTTAACCCATATAAAGTTTTTTTTAATTTATAAACTTTTGATTCATGTCCTTCTTTAATATATCCCAGTGGTTGTTCGACATAAACTTCTTCTTCAATGACTCCATTTAAAAATGCAGATTTAACATCCATTTGATAAATAGACCAATTATTTTGTGAAGCAAGAGAAATAATCAAGCGAATAGTTTCCATACGAATAACTGGAGCAAATACCTCATTGTAGTCGATGCCTTCTTTCTGCTTGTATCCTTTTGCTACTAGCCGTGCCTTGTACTTTTCTACTTCACCTTTTGCATTTTTCTTCACTTTGTATATCCATTTTACACATGGGCGGAGGGAGGGGGGGGCAAGGGGGGGCACGTGCCCCCCCTAAAAAAATTTGTAAATTTTTTTATTTTTTAATCTAGGCAAAATCAAGTTGGAAACTTCAAAAATTAAATCGGAGACCATTTGAACTCCGATTTCAATAAACTCACAGTCGAACTGAAGGTCTCAAAAATATGAACCTAAAGACACCAAATTCAACTCAATCCGAATTCAAATGACTCCAAATCAAAGACCCGAAACATATTTGGAAGGTTCAAACCATAAATTGGATTACCAAACAATCTCCAAACATGACATAATTATAGTCGAATCGAGCGGCTAGACAAGACGAATCCAACGAGCCCAAGATTGCCAAATTCTGATATCACTAAGACATTTAAATGCCCAATAAACAGTACACGATCAAGAAATTTAACATCGGTCATCCGTTCAAATCACTCTCAATTTAATTTCCTATTCATTTACATTTTTTTTCTTGATTGATATTAGCTTAATCCTATATTGATTCGATCTTAAAGAGATTTTATGATTTTTTTGTGCAATGAGATTTTTAATATCACGCATTTAGTTTTTTTTTTTACGCATTTAGTTAATATAATAAACATGTTCTAGCAGAAATCGAATGATTTGATGATTGAAGTTATTTTGTGAAGGAAGAAAATAAACTAATTCACTACCAAAGTTTTATCATTTTTAATACTAATTATATTGGTCCTAAGCCTAGATGTAAAAAGTTGAAGAAAAAAAAAATTTAGGCCCCCCCTATATATATTTTCTGGCTCCGCCACTGATTTTACACCAACAGCTTCATGTCCTTTTGGTAATGTTGTGAGCTCCCATGTTGCATTCTTTACTAGAGATTTGATCTCTTCATCCATAGCACTTCTCCATCTTTCATCTTTTATTGCTTCTTCGAATTGTAGTGGTTCATTATTTGCAAGTAAGCAAATAAAATGAAGCTCGTTAGTTACCTCATAAAGCTCTCTTAAATTTCTTTTCTTCCTTTGCCTTTGATTATCTTCTGAAGTACTTGGAGAATCTTGCAAATTTGTAGATAATTGCTCTTCATCTTGTAGCTCCACCGGTACTTGCTCTTCCTTTTGCGTGTCTTTATTTTGCCAATCCCATGCTCCTTCTTCATCAAACTCAACATCCCTGCTAAAAATGATTTTTGAAGTTTTGGGATCAAATAACTTATAAGATTTAGATTGATACCCGATGAAGATGAGTTTGGAGCTTCTGTCATCCAGCTTAGTCCTTCTTTGTTCAGGGACATGTGCATATGCAATGCTCCCAAACACCTTCAAATGAGATATATTTGGCTTTCTTCCTGTCCATGCTTCTTGTGGCGTCATATCTTGTAAGCTTGAAGTTGAGCAACGATTGAGTGTATAGACAGCACATGTCACCGCCTCAGCCCAAAATTCTTTAGGCATACTCTTGCTTTTGATCATGCTTCGTACCATATTGAGAATAGTACGATTTTTCCTCTCCGCTACTCCGTTTTGTTGGGGTGAAAAAGGTGCTGTTAATTGATGTCGAATGACATGCTCTTCACAATATTCTTTGAATGCTTTGGATGTGAATTCGCCTCTTCGATCAGATCTGATGGATTTTATTAAAAATCCATTTTCTTTTTCTGTACTTGCTTTGAACTTCTTAAACATAGTGAAAGCTTCTGATTTCTCTTTCAAAAATTAAACCCATGTTTTTCTTGAATAGTCATCAATAAAAGTTAAGAAATATCGATGCTTACCAAAAGATGCTGGAGCAATGGGTCCACATACATCCATGTGGATTAGTTGAAGAGGCTTCTTTGCTCTAAAGCTTGCTTCATTTGGAAAACTCTTTCTTGGTTGTTTTCCAAATACACAACCTTCACAAATTTGATTTGGATGATTGATATCTGGCAAGCCATGCACCAATCCTTTTCTTGACATATTATTTAGATCTCCAAAATTTAAATGCCCAAGCCCCATGTGCCAAAGCCATGATAGATCTTTCACACATGTCTTTAAACATTTCATCACTCCATTTTTTATATTAAGAATAAACATTCTATTTCTTGTCATCTCCACTTGGGCAATTAATTCATTTGAATTATTTTTAATTGTGAGCTTTTTATCCTTCATATGAATGTCAAATCCTTTCTCAAGTAATTATCCCAAGCTTAAAATATTGCTTTTCATATCCGGAACATAATAAACTTCAGAAATAAATTGATGGGTTCCATCTTTAAGAAGAATAAGGATTTTACCTTTTCCTTTTACCGGAATTTTTGAAGAGTCGCCAAAATAAATTTGGCTCTCCATCGCCTCCATTTCTACGAACATGTTTTTGTCCCGGCACATATGATTACTTGCTCCAGTATCTAAATACCAATTGTTTTCTTTTTCATCTTCTTCTCCTTTCAATGCTAATAATAAGACTGGATCATCTTCCTTCTCTTTAACAAGATTGACTTTCTCTTGATTATGATAACATTCAGAAGCATAATGACCAAATTTCTTGCAAATATAACAACGAACATGAGATTTTTTGTACCTTTGATATTTTGGCTCTTTCTTCCACTCTTCATTTCTTGAGTTGTTATTTTCTTCATTATTTCTTTGATATCCACCACGTCCTCGTCCACGTCCTCGGCCTCTTCCAAAGCCACGACCACGACCGCGACCTCGACCACGGCCTTGTCCATAAATGTCTCGATCATTTGAATTATCTTCATTTTTTGTGTCGTCTTTGTCACCTTTCAATAAGAGCTTTGATTGGAGAACTTGTTCGATATTATCCTGTTTTTTCTTATTTTTTCTTTGCTCATAAGCCATCAAAGAACCCATTAGTTCATCAACGGTCATTGTCTCTAAATCTTTAGCTTTCTCAATAGCTACGACAATATGCTCAAATTTATCATTTACCGAGCGTAGAATTTTTTCTATCACTCGAATATCTTCTAATGCTTCTCCATACCTTCGTAGTTGATTGACGATAGTCAAAACTCTTGTGAAATAGTCCTCCACATTTTCTGCTTCCTTCATTTGAAGTGCCTCAAATTCGGCTCGGAGAGTTTGAAGTCGAATCTTCTTTATCTTGTCTATGCCTTTGTATGTAACTTGAAGTATCTCCCATGCTTGCTTGGAGGTAGATGCACTTGCCACTTTCTCGAAGTTTGCCTCATCAAGTGCTTGATAAATGAAGAAGAGTGCCTTCTTATCCTTCTTTCTACTTTCTTTCAATAGTTCCCTTTGGGCTGTTGATAATGCTGCTTCTTCTTGATGCTCGACATAGCCTTTCTCGACTATCTCCCAAATATCTTGAGAGCCAAATAGTGCCTTCATTTGAAGACTCCAATTCTCATAGTTCTCCTTTGTGAGACGAGGCACTTGTAGATTCATACTACTTGCCATCGAACTTAGCTCTGATACCACTTTGTTAGAGAGAAATTATATGGAAGAGTGGAAGAGGATAAAAACAAAAGGAACTTCTATTATAAAATTTTCTCTCTTACATCCATATGACAAGACTCAATGCCTTTTTATACTAGAACAAAGACATTTCTAGAAACACATTCTAGATATTTCTATAATAAAGACTCAACAACCAACCACCAAGAGTTATTGCATTTTCTAGTTTTTGCTTCCATACAATTTACTAGATACACAAAAAACTTAAACATTAATTTTGGTTTATATTTCCAACAACTTGGTTATTAATTTTGGTTTATATTTTCAACAGATATTTTCCTCATAGCACCACGACTTGCTGCGTATTCTTGGGCAATGATAAGAATTACTGTTTTCTCAACTATAACAATAACATTTCTTTTGCTTATTATTGTGAAACAACTAGCATTTTCGCATAGACAACTAGAAGCTTAATTTACTGTAGAATTGGTGATGATAAATTACAATTACAATCTTCATAGTTGGATGAAAGCACATGATACCAATATTTAATTATCCTAACAGTCTATCAGATGGGTTCCCACTTTAGAACCTCAATGACTATTAAGAATAACTTCCAATTGTCATTACCCTCTCAAGATCAGGTTATCATGGATTACTCATCCATCTATTCGAGCACTTAAAAGGTCAACCAGAGGTAAACTGCATTTGAGTTTTCAGTGAATTTCCACATGTATAGAATCATTAACATTATTTGAGTTTTCAATGAATTTCCACATGTATACAGTGAATTTCCACATGTATAGACTTGCTGCGTATTCTTGTTCTTTTGCGATATGAATATTGTAAGGAAACTTGATTAACATTTTGTGTTATGTGGAGACTTGTGCAGATCTTTAAAGCTGATTTTACATATCCTGTTGGTTCTCCACCAGCGTGAAGAAGTTTATTAAGAGGATTTTGGATCCTAATCCCCAAACTGTAGGTTCTTATCTCGCAATTGATAATAAAACATTTGATGAACTAAATTCTTAAAACTAGGAAAAAAAACAAAAAACCAAAAACAAGCTCCGCTTAATTTTGTTCTGCAGCGCATGATAATGTCAGAAGTGATAGAAAATGAATGGTTTAAGAAGGGATACCAACCTCCAAGTTTTGAAACAGCTGAAATTAGCCTTGATGATGTGAATGCCATCTTTGTTGAATAGGAGGTAATACTTAGCAATTCCTTCTGTCTACCTTATTTTTTGTAAGACTTGAGACAAATTTTTTAATTTTTAAACTTGCAGGAGTCAGCAAATCTTGTTGTTGAGCAGCGAGTAGAAATACCTTATTTCTTTATTTCTTCTAGTGTTAATTCTGTGACTTCCTTTTTGTCCTTGGTGCTTCAAAAAAATGTTCAAGGTGAAGTCTTACAGAAGGCACTTTTATCTATTGTGGGGAGGGCTGAAGGTCACATGAATTGTCCTGTTTATGAAAGATATCGCTGGTTTACTTTGTTAACAAATTCTTTTACTTTTGGATGCGTGTGTTGCTTTTCTTTCTTTCTGCTTCCAGTTTAGGGTTTACTGTGGAGTATGCTGTTCGTGATGATGATGATAATTATAATGATGATGGTAGAAGAAATGGTCACAGCCCTAACCTGTGCTGGTATTAATGGAAGTTCACATGTATTCAAAATAATTTCACTTTGGAATGCTTATTGGCATATCATGTTTGGAACATTTAATGAGCTTCAATGCTTGATGATTATAATATATTGATAAGATTTGGTATAAATTATAGCTGTCTCTATTGTATTTCTTTATTGTTGTTACAATTATATTGGAAAGAAACTGATGATGACATACAAATTAGTTTGTTTATGATGATATACTAGCAAAATTAATTTTAAGTATTCACTAAATTTAAATATTTTTAATTTTTATTCGTGTTGATTTTGTGCATATGCAAATAATCATTAGTGTTTATAATTATTAATAATAATATATTTAATATTTTTTTCATCTTAATAAGGATAATATAATTAAAATATTTATAATATAAATTTCTATTTTAAAATTTTTAATTGCTCGGATATTTTTACTAGTTTGTTGAAATATCCATTTGACATTGCTTATGTATTATTTTAATCATAAAAATTTAATTTTTTTTAATCAGCCTTATCTTTTAGCAACGGTTTTAACACCTGTTAAAAAGTAATGCGAAAGCTTCCCTACAGCAACAGTTTCAAAACCGCTGCTAAAGCCTTTCCAACGAATGCAGATACGGCGGTTGTGCAGCGGATTTTAAACCGCTGCAAATAATTTAGCAGGTGTTTAAACCGCTGCTGTAGGGTATAAAAAGCGCTGCGAAAGCCTGATTTATTAGTAGTATATGTTTGTGAATAAGCTTGTTTAATAGTTTAAAAAACTTCGGTAGTGTGTTCACAAACAAGTTCGATGTAATTTTTTGTTAGAAGGCTCGAAAAGGCTTATTTCTTAAGCTAATATACATATAGAAGTAGAGCTCATTTATAGCTTGATAAGGCTTGTTTGTTTAAAGCTCAATAAGCACGAAATGAATCGAACTTGAACCAAACATGAACACCCATTAATTTAGACGAATCAAGATTGAACACAAACAAAAAAGCTCAAATCAAACTCGAACCAAACTTGAACAAGTTGGTAATAAACGAACTCAAACACGAACACGCACATACTCGATACGGCTCGATTCGTTTGCAGCCCTAACTATACTCATGAAAATTGTTGGTTAGGCATGGATTACAATGTACCTGAATATTTATATATTTAATCTTCCGATTTTTTCTAAATTAATACACATGCATGCAAGCATTTTGCTTGAAGCTTATTTTAACTAAAAAAAATATGACATGGACTAGTATGCCTTAATTATGAGAATTAGCCTTTAAATATTCTGACTTGGATCATAACAATATCATAAACCTATGTTCAAAAGCCACATTGCTCCAATTTGTGGAAGATAAATGAATAAATTTAGTCAATTGAACTATATTCATTGTTTTCTGATCATTCATGTGTTTTTGAATAAATTGATTGTAATTTTTCTCACATTTGATTAGTTGCTGTAGCTGATTCATTTGTTCTCATTTTTAAATTCTAAATTTTAGGGATTAGTCTGTACAGTAAGACCAGCTTATTCTATTACTGTATATATTAAATTTGTCAAAGGCACGGATGAAGATAATCAAATTGAATTCTCAATTGCAAAAGTTAAGATCAAAGTCCAATGAAATGATCTAAGAAAAAACTCAATTATAAGAGGCTATTATTTAGAATATTTTAACTATAATTCGCTTTCGAATAGCCATTACAGCTTTGGTATGGGTGAATCATCCGAAATATACGATTGAAACTCTTTCAGATTAATGATAATTAGCACATTTTTCACTTTTTTTTTTCTCCCAAAAGTGGTTGCACGAGTCTTAAAATATTTATAAATATGTGATGAATACTTTGTATTTATTTTATTTTTTCATTTTGATGAATGAAATATTTTGAAGGTTAAGTTCTTTTTAGGATCCTTGAAAGATAAGGATCGGTTGGCATGTCAATGTAATCCCCGTTGCACTCCCTAAGCAAGTTCGCTCGGCTTCGCATCTTCATCCCCATAAAGGGCAAAGGTTTTTCCGTCTTTTTCGCTTGTGGGGGCGGTGATGACTCTCCCCCTGCTGCGCTCCCATTCGAATCCACTCCGGCTATTTCCTGCGGCTCTTCAACGGTTTCTTGAAGGCTGATCTGCTTGCGCTCTCCTCCGAGTCAAGAATCGATCCATCGACTTGAAGGGGCTGTTTGGATACAGGATTGATTGAAGGATTTGAGCAGGATTTAGGAAACTGTTAAATCTCACGGCGAGTTAAAGTCTCCGTCTTTTTGCCGTACATCCTGGCGGATTTAGGGGATTGGCGATCTTGAAGAATTTAATTCATACCGATAACTGAGGCAATTAGGTTAGCTAAAACGTTTACATCTGATGTCATAGCCGAACTCTCCAACGGCATAGAGGACAAAAAAAAAAAAGGAAAGTGGACTGAAAAGATTTTGGAGAAAGATAAGCCAATAATTCTTCTTCTGTTTTCTTTTATATATATATACTACTAAAAATATAAGATTGAAAGTTCTCGTAGGGAGAAATTATTCTGTGCGGAATCCGGTTATAGAGTTGTGTTCGGATGCCAGTAAAATCCTTACACGTGGCGTGCACTACGGGAAAATCACTTATTACCGGCGGAATTTTCCGGCGGCTTTCCGGCGGTCAGGTTTCCGGCGGTTTTTGACGGCTTATTTCCTACAAAATTTTCCGGCGGCTTTCCGACGGCTTACCGGCGGCTTTCCGACGGCTAATTTCCCCGACCCGTTTCCTACGTGCTTACATGGAAAGTTAGGATATTCATTTGACTTCTTACCCGACCCGTTTGTCTTTTCGGACTTACTGCAGACGAAGAGAAATCAGCAACAAATAAGCCGTAAATAAGCAGAAAATGCGCAACATATACGCAACAAATACTTAATAAATACACAACAAATACGCAATAAAATACTCAACCAATACGCAAGTCAAATAAATATCACGAACTTTTAACTTTCCACGTAAGCATCCGAACACAGCTCTATAACCGGATTCCGCACAGAATAATTTCTCCCCGGAGAAGGAAGCATATTATTTGAAAGTTAGGAGTCAAGATAAGTACACCCATCTGATCATTAATATATTAATTGAAAGTAAGTGTCTCCTGAAAAGGAAGCATAGTTGTTTGACTTCTTCAATATCCTACCAAGCTATCTACGTGCCTAACTGTCATCATCAACTATATATTTTAGTCGTGAATCATGCTGACGTTCAAGGCTTAGCATAAGAGAGCAGCTCGAGGAGAGCGGCCTATCTTGCTATTAATTACCTACCTGTACATTATACGAACATTTCGGAGAGAGAGATTAGAGGAGAGGGAGATTTCTGAAGATTACTGATTGAAAATTTTTGTCAAATAACTTTCTCTGAAGATTTTTGACAAATAATTTGAATATCCATTAATATGAAATATTAGTGATTTATCTTATTCTGTTTATTTGAAATATCAAGAGATTATCGTAGTAATATCATGTTATTATCTTGATCTTTATTCGCCAAATTAGCTATTTGAGAGAGAGAGAAGAAAGCAGATCAAGGAAAGCGCCGGCACTCAGAAGACAGAGAGAGATGAAAGCAGCTCAAGGAGAGCTGCCGGCTCATATATATAAATATATATATAGAGGGAGAGAGAGAGATCAGAGAGAGTCAGAATAATAAGAAGAAGGCCGGCACTCAGAGAGAGAGAGAGCGAGAGAGAGAAGAAAGCAGCTGATCAACGAGAGCACTACCAAAAAACGCGCGCTTTCGCAGCGGTTTTGCGCAGCGGTTTTAAAAACCGCTGCAAAAACTGAAAATTTAAAATAAAAATTATCTATTTAGCAGCGGTTATAACCGCTGCTATTTGAACCGGTTAAAACCGCTGGTAAAACCCAATTCTTATTTTAAGTAACCCGATCGAAGCCCTAAATCCTCAGCTCCTTCTTCGTTCGCGCGAACTGGCCGACTCCAGACGAAAATCTTCTCCTCGCGAATCCCGACCGATCGGTGCTTAATCACTGTGAGCCTCTTCGATCCCCTTCATCCTCTTCTTCTCTTTTTCTTCTCATTGTGTTTCTTCATGCATATACTTCGTTTGCATCATTAGGGTTTAGGTTAATCTACCGTGAGGCGTAGCTTTGTCGTTGGTTTTTAAACATGATTCCTTATAAATTTCGCTCATTTGTTGATCTGGAGTTTGAAACCTAGCTTAGGAGCTGTCAAGCCGCTAATTTTCCAAAAAAAAAATTAAATTAGTGTCAATGAATGCAAACGAAGTATAGAAGCTCGATTTAGTTCTTAATGGTTCTCCCTTTACATATTTTAAAATTAAGAAAACATATACTTTATTTGTAGGTGAGGATGAATTAAAACTAACCAATGTACTTTATTTGAGGATGAATTAAAACTAACCAATGTTGAGAATTTATATGTTGATTTCTATAGATCATGCGGAATTTAAAAATTCCACTTGGAATAGATCATGGAAATTTTTTTATATGGAATAGGGAAATTTTAAGATCTTTATTTTTGGATTTTTGATACTTTTTTTATGGTTTATTTGTTGACTTAAGATAGACTCTGGAACTAAAATAGCTAATAGAAAATTTAATTAGGGTAAAGTGTATCTCTAGATTTTGAATAGAATAAACCAACATAAATTTAATTTTATTAAATTATGGGATGCATACTAAATATATGGCAATTTGAGTGGGCTTTTTAATAGTTAAGGTATGTCATATTATTTCAATAGTGGAACTGGTCTAGTAATTCCAGAAAACTTATCCAACACTATCTATGGCTCATTTTAATTTAATAAAGTGGAATAGAAAGGGTTTTGATTTTTTTAGGGTTAGGTACGGAATATTAAGAGAAAAACACAAACAAATAAAAAAACAAATAAATAAAAATGATGGAAATAAAATAATAACTCACCAAAGGTGGTGTTCAAAGAGATCGTCCTATCTCCTTGAGTATGACTAGCCACAAATCCTCCAAGACACTTGAAATTTCTATCCAAATGTGTAAACAAGCTAAATCTATCATCATTTAAATTTTAGAAGATTTTATATAACTGGATAACCAAGTGAAGACACACATCCCTTTATTTTAAAATTAAAACAAAGGAGGGAAAGGAGGAGGAAGGGGGCTCCACTTGTGCAACTCACACAACTACACACTTGTTTATGCATTAACTGCCAAATACATTCCCTATAACGCTTTTGGAAAGCCAATTCACTCTCTAACAAGTTTACTTCAATCTCCTTAGCTATTTTACACATTAACAAACTACAAAACGCTAAGTCTTCACATAGATATAGACTATGAACATGAAAATACTTTTAAAAAAACATAAAAATGATTTAAATCAATATGAATTATTTATTGATTGAGACTCATACGATCTTGCTCATGCTATGGTGATATTTTTGTTGACCTTATGTTTGTATGAGGTCAATCTTTAAGCATCACTTTCATTCCTGGTACTCAATCATTAAACTCCATTCAATCACTCAATTGAAACTTCTATCATTCAGTCATAAAAGTACAAATATCTAATCATGATTCAATCATAAAATTTGGTTTAATCATTAAATTATTTTGGATGATTTTATCAATCCTAAATAAATCATTAAGCTAGAACAAATCATCAGGTTTAACTTTCTACTTAGTCTATTTCTACCAATTCTATTCAATCATTAAACTCAAGTCCCATCATTTAAATCCAACCATCATACTCAATCCATGGTGATTCAATTATTGAACCTTATTAAAAATAATTGACACTAAATCATTCATTGACCCTCAAAAATTTTAAATAATTAAGTCATCTTCAATGTTTCAAACTCCTAAGCTAGGTTTATCAATCCTAAATAAACCTTAAAAAAATTGCTTTATGAAGCAGTAAGAAAGGCGTCCCACATGAACCTTATGATCTAACTCATAGAAGAAAAAAGCATAGTAAGAGGATGACAAGTATTGAATTATTTTCCTTCTATTTATGTTTTATTTATGGTGGGGTACTCTAAGCACAAAGTGGGCAGAGAAAACAACAAAAAACCAAACCAACCTCCTCACTAACCCTAGTCCTTTCTTGCTTCTATTCTTGCACCACAATGACACTTAACACAAACTAGTAAATTAAGGTGAGGACCAAAACCAAGAGCTCACTATCTACCTTTCTCTAACCTAAATTCCAACTCATCACCTTATTGATTGCTTATTAAATGTGTATTTTTTTAGTGCTTTACAGGCTTGATGGATAAGAGTTGGATGTCAAAATCAAAATGGAGTAGTGATTATATTGAAGGTGTTGATAATTTTTTAAAATTTGCAACACAAGGTCAAAGTTCAACACAAAAAATTTTATGTCCATGCAAATTATGCATTAACAGATATTTTCATTATGTAAAAGAAGTCAAGTTACATTTACTCTCCAAAGGAATTTTTCCTGGATATGTTGTTTGGAATCGACATGGAGAGGAACATGCTTGTTTAGCTGAAGTTACAAGATCAGATACATGTACTGATACCAGTAATGTTGTTGAAGTACAAACTGAAGGCGAGTTGCACAGATCAAATGATATAGAAGGATTGTTAAGGGACACATTCTGCTCAGTCAATGCCAATTTAGATGACGAACATAATGAAAATAATATAGATTTGACAAATGATGAAGCAATGAAATATGGTGATTTATTGCTAGAAGCAGGATCAGAATTATACCCTGGTTGTAAGTCATTCACAAAGTTATCTTTCATCTTACATTTATTTCGCCTAAAGTGCTTACACTCTTGGTCTGCAAGATCTTTTGATCAACTGATTGAGTTATTGATTGAAGCTTTCCCTGATGGTTCATTGCTACCTAAAAATACGTATGAAGTGAAGAAGATAATGAAAGTGTTTGATCTTGGATATATAAAGATAGATGCATGTCCAAATGATTGTTGTTTATTTTGGAAAGATAGATCTATTCAAGAGGTTTGTCATATTTGTGGTTCTTCACGGTGGATAGGGGCTAAAAAAAGTTCAGCTAGAGGAAAGAAAAATCAAATGAAGTCTGCTAAGGTTGTTCGATACTTCCCATTGATTCCTAGGCTTCAAAGATTGTTTAAAACAAAAAAATCAGCTGAAGAGATGATTTGGCATGCCAAACAGAGAAATATAGATGGGTTGTTACGACATCCAGCTGATGGAGAAGCTTGGAAATCCTTTGACTCTCGATATCCTGATTTTGCTTCAGATCCACGTAATGTTCGCCTCGCTTTAGCCAGTGATGGTTTTAATCCATTTAAGCTTATGAGTAGTACATACAGCATTTGGCCCATACTTTTGGTTCCTTATAACATGCCTCCTTGGATTGCAATGAAACAATCGTCTTTCATTCTATCTACTATTATACCATGGGAGAAGAGTCCAGGAAATAATATAGATATCTATATCCAACCACTAATAAATGAGTTGACTGAACTATGGCATGGAGTCATTTCCTACGATGCAGCATCTGGACAATCTTTTAACTTACGAGCTGCATTAATGTGGACGATCAATGATTTTCCGGCTTATGGTATGCTTTCTGGTTGGAGCACTAAAGGTAGATTTGCTTGTCCTTGTTGTGCCGAAAATACAGAGTCTTTATGGTTATATAAGGGAAAGAAATTCTCATATATGGGTCATCGTCGTTGGCTACCAGAAAATCACTTATTCCGTCGACAGAAACAGTACTTTGACAATACAGAAGAGATCCGTAAAGCACCTAGAAGGAATACTGGTAGTGATATTTTACAAAAATTACAAAATGTTCAGTTTGATTTGGGCAAATCCAGAAGCTTGAAAAGAGGGCGTACAGTAGAATTCAGTGAGCATCATATTTGGAAGAAAAAATCAATTTTCTTTGAGCTACCTTATTGGGAGTATAATTTACTACCACACAATCTTGATGTCATGCATATTGAAAAAAATGTATGTGATAATTTCATTGGCACTTTACTTGATCTTGATAAATCTAAAGATAACTTGCAAGCACGCCAAGATTTCGTTGACATTGGAATTAAAGCCGAGCTGCATCCACAAATTCTTGAAGATGGTTCATATTTATTGCCACCAACCTGCTTCACAATGTCAAAAAAAGAGAAACTGATGTTTTGTCAAGTTTTGAAAAATATGAAAATGCCCAAAGGTTATGCATCTAATATCTCAAGGTGTATTAACGTTGCTGAATGTAAGATTGTGGGCTTAAAAAGTCATGATTGTCATGTGCTAATTGAAGAACTTCTACCTATTGCTTTGAGGTCATGTTCTCCATCTGATGAAATTATACATATTCTAGTGGAGATTTCAAAATTTTTGAAGTCAATTTGTGCCAAGGTTATTGATCCAAAAGAGTTGGACATACTCCAGAATAATATTGCAATAACATTGTGTAAAATGGAAAGATCAATACTCCCATCATTCTTCACGATCATGGTTCATTTACTTATTCACTTGGCCGAGGAAGTAAAATTAGGTGGTCCGGTTCAGTATAGATGGATGTATCCGTTTGAGAGGTATTTCAATTGTAATTACTAATTCAAGTTATTATTGTTTTTCTTGACATAATCTCAAAAAGGTATTTATTATTGCAGATTTTTTATAGTATTAAAAGACTATGTAGCTAACAAAGCACAACCTGAAGGTTCTATTGCGGAGGGTTATATTGCTGAAGAAGGGATAACTTTCTGTTCTAAATATCTTGAGCGACCTCAATTTTTGAATAAAGCCGCAACAACAACTGATGCACAATTTATTTTTAAATTTTCAAGTGGTGGTACTCCTTTGGGAAAGGTGACTTCATTCATCTTAGATGATAATTCTTTGGTTCAGACACATAGATATGTTCTCCGGCATTGTGATAATATTGAAAGTTATAGACAACTTTTCAAAGATAGAGAGAGAAGAAAGCGACGCGGGCATACACATCTAACATATATAGATTTAGAGAGACTTATTAATGAAATATTTCACGAGTGGTTGCGTGATACGGTACGCTCTATTTTTAAACTTACATTGTTATTTAATATTAAAAATATCATGACATAATAAATATTTTTTTTTATTCCTTGTAAGGTTTCAAGTTCTAATGATTTGGAAATCTCAGAAGAAATCAAAGCACTGGCTAAGGGCCCCAACAAAATTGCAAACAGATATAAGGGTCTACTCATTAATGGTTATATTTTTCATACTAAAGAACGAGATGAAGGCAAAAAAACCAGAATTTTGGTGTTATTAATACAACAGAGATTGGAAATTTTAGTTATTATGGAAAAATTAATGATATTATTGAAATTAATTACTCTAACATATTCAAGGTGATATTATTCAAATGTGATTGGGCAAACACAAGTTCAACAGGCATAAAACAAGATGAATTTGGTTACACACTTGTGAACTTCTCAAGGCTTATTCATACAGGTCAGAAAATCCATGATGATCCTTTTGTTTTCTCTTCACAAGTGGAGCCTATATTTTACATTGAAGATGCTAAAAATCTGAATTGGAATTTTGTTGTGAGAGTTAAACCACGAGATGCATTTGATTGTAATATTTCCTTATGACTACTATGTTGAAGAAGTACTATATTTTCATGTGTGATGTTAGAATGATAATGATGTTAGAAACTTGATGGTTGTATTAGCTTTTGGCCAACTATTTCATTTTATGATGCTTGCAATACAAAGGTTTTCTCTAATACAAGTGAATATTTTTACCTCTCATGAAAGCCAGACAGCAATGTCTGTCTTCTTCTTTTTCAAGTTTCAGGCTTTCAGCGCCCGAGCGTGGCAAAGGAGAACTGTCAATCAAACGGCAAGTATTTATAGCCTTGCATTCATTGGCCGTTGAAAAATCAATATGTAGCTTCTCCTTTGATTTTATGATGCCTAAAGGCATTTCCATAATAACACACGTTGACGAGTTCAATCTGTTCACAAGTTAATTGTGCTCAATTGATATCAACTCTTATGGCAAAGTTTGTGCATTGAGAAGTTGTATAATGCATTGTTTCTTATAACTATATAGAAGAATCTACAAATGCTACATTTGAAAAGTTGTATAATGCATTGTTTCTTAGTACACATAAACAGTCTGATCTAGTATTACAAAAACACCCATCTTACGTATAATGAACTCTTAGACATTATAAGAGATTAAGGATTTATAATGGAGCTATATATAAGCTTTGTATAAGGAAATTCATAGCTTGAAGTGGAACTTAATTTTGATTAAGTGGTCTATGTTCATAATCTTGGTTCATTGAACTTTTTTATTTATTGATTACCAGATAAGTGGATGTAAATTTTCTTTGACATTAGTATTTTTTGTCAGAATTCTCTCATTTAGTATCTTACCTTTGCTTATTTCCTTGTTCAGGGAACACTGAAAGAAATTATATCTGCTGTTATTGAGAATCGGCTTTGGTAATATACTGCTTCTTACAGCGATCTTACTACCAATGTTTATCAGAAGTAAGATGTAGAAGAGATTTAGTTACTGATTAGTAAATAGAATGAATGGAGCATGTGACTAACCTTGTGTTATTAGCCCTTACAGCTACATACATTCATTCAATCTGCATAGCTTTTTGAATTAGCTTGTTCTGGCAACTATATGAGTTGGTCCCTTGTGGATTGACTTTAGATTTGTACACAAACACACTAGTGAATTCCTAACACTTGGCACCCTCTGGAACAAAATAGCTTCCATTTCGTTATATTTCTTTTATTTATGCAATGATATGCGATGCCATTTTTTACAATAATATAACCCTTATTGTAAAAAACTGTGGTGAATTGAAAATTTGTTGATTTTTGCTCGGAAGATCTGTGATTGAGCTGCTACTTGTAAATCAGAAATTAATTTTACTTTTTGGTTGTAGCATTTTTTTTATTGCAATCTTCTCACAGAATATTATCGACATGATCATATTTAAACCTTTGTTTTCTTCACCTTAATTCTCTCTTTTGGTTTCCTAAAAACAACTTTTAATTTTTTTTCATTGCAGAAAATGGCAGGAGGTAGTCGTTTCAGACAAGCAAAGAAGGTAGTTTGTAGAGGTGGATCAAGTAGAGGAGGATCAAGTAGAGGTGAAACCAGTAGGGAGACTGAATCAATTACACCTTCTACTTCAGTACACCCAGATTCGCAAGAAGAGATTGAGTGCAGTGGGACACAACAGGCTTCACAACATTCATTTGGTGGTGCAGCTCCAGCCACACAAGAGGGGATATGGCTCGTCGGTATGATTTTTTTTATAACAATCATTTTATTTTAAATGAATTATGTAGATGAGCAAGGACCTATCATGCTTATTAATTTATGTGGAATTATGTAGATGAGCAAGGAAATCCTTCAAGGCGTAGAGGGAGAACAACATGTGCTGATATACAGAATATGCCGCCAGGGACACGAATTCATATAGAAGTTAATGAAAACAACATCCCTTGTAACATACCTGAGTCGACTTTGCTAGGAACATATCTTGGTGTTGTTGCAAGAGACCCTGTTTTGGCTCCAATATCATTCCCTGATTGGAGAAATAAGGGTATGGAGCCATATAAGAAAAAGATGTTAGCTGAAGTTGAGGTATATTTATTTCATAGCAAATTTGAATTTTTTTATGTTTTACATTATTAACCATATCATATTTATAATTGCAGTCTAAATTTGAGTTTCCTGGTCATATACGCCATTGGATTCTTCAATCCCTTGGTGTTAAATGGCGTAATCATAAAACCACCTTAAAGGCCGAGCATTGGGACAGTAGACCAATTCAGGAAATTTTAGAGACAGTTCCAGCTGGAGTAGATCAGTTGCAGTGGTGTCAACTTGTTAACAAGTGGTCAAAGCCGGAGGACCAGGTAAATATTGTGATTAAGTTTTTTTTTTACATTGAAATGTAACATTATCGAAAAAGGATTCATGTAGCCGACCCCACGTAGTGGGAGAAAGGCTTGATGTTATTGTTGTTGTTGTATTGAAATGTAACATTATCATGTATTACAGGAAAGGGCTGCAAAAAATTCTGCCAATGCCAAGAAACAAACTTGTCCTCACACAATGGGTCGTGTGAGTTCAGTTCGAAGACAGAAGGAAACGGTATAAAATTAAACATTTATTTATAACTACTAAATAATTTATTTTCAAACTTACATTGTTATTATAATTTTTTGTAGTCTATTACGGACAGATTACAATTATGGAAAATTAATAGGATGCATAAAGATGGGACATGGTCATCTGATGACGCTATGCAGCGATGGGTATATATATATAATTATTACAATTTTTTTTAATAAATTCATTCTTCAATATATTTAACTATATGTTTTTGAACTGTAGGCGCAAGCATGCAATCTTCTTGCCCAAGAAGGGCTTACACCTGAAGAAGGAAATATTGAAGCTAATGAGAGAGTTTTTGCTATAGTTATGGGACCAGAACATTCAGGTAGAGTACGTACCCAGGGATTTGGTGTTACGCCTACTAGATTCTTTCCTCAAAGCAAAAATGAAGAAGGTAGTGGTAGCGGTAGCAGTTTTGGACAGATAGCTAGTCTTAGAGAGGAGTTCATATCATTTCGTGATAATCAGGCGAGAGAATTTGCCTCTTTTCGTGATGAGATGAGACAGTTTATGCAAGAAACGCAAAGGAATCATCCACCCCATGGAGGATCAGAAATGGTATGAATTTTTTTTTTAAGTTAAATATAAATTGCTTGATTATTATTATCTCATTCTCTTTATATTATTTTCAGGGTGGAAATGACAATTTATCTGATGCCTGACAGTCTGCTGATGAGCACTGGTATTAGATGTGATGCTTTTGGTGATGTAGACATTTTATGTAATTTCGAACTTTTGTTATTTTGATTTTGAAATGTAATATTGTTATTTTGTGCTCATTTCCTTGTGTTATAAATCATCAACTATGTATAGAACATTTTGTATTTTGTTTAATAATGGTAGAAAAGTTATGTTCTTAAATAGTTTTTGTAAATGGTGCTTAATTTCTAGATCACTTTTGTAGCCAATAGAGTCCTAGTGCAAAGTGCATGAAATTGATGTTCTATTTAAAGTGAGGCCATTTAAATGTTCTATGAAATTGATGTTCTATTTTGTATTTTGCTTGTGATATATATATAGCATGAATCAAACTTAATTACATCAAAGAATTCCTAGTCTAATGGATTTGATGATTCTACCTAACCTTGGATCTATGTATATGAATTTCTATTTGAAGCCATGAAAAAATCCCTATGTTATATATGATTTGTGTTATTTGTTGCAGGTGTGAACGGCAAGTTTCAAAATTTAAAAAAAAAAATTCTGGACATTAGTGGCGGTTATAACCGCCACTAAGTCCCAGAAAACCGCCGCTTAACGCCGATTAAGTCCATTTTGCTTGCCTTTGTGGCGGTTAAAACCGCTATTATTCTGGGGAATTACTGGCGGTTTAAACCGCTGTAAAAAAAACGCATTACAAAACGCTACCCCGTCGGTCCTAAAACCGCTGCGGAAGGCCATTGCAGCGGAAGGCAAACACGGCGGATCTGCAGCGGTTATTGAACCGCTGCAAATAATGTAGTGGCGGTTATAACCGCCAGGAAAAGTAAAAATTTATGCTGCGAAAACCCTATTTTTTGGTAGTGGCGGTGGCTGGCTCTCAGAGAGAGAGAGAGAGAGAGAGAGAGAGAGAGAAGAGAGCAGATGATCGACCAGTCTCCTAGCTGCTGAAGCCCTCGTCTCCGAGCCATATCTGCCAGTCTAGTCGGCGCCGAGCTTGCAACAATCTCGCATATCTCCGCCTCTTAACTGCCTTGGACCCAACCGATCCTCCAATCGAACACCCAAACTTCCTCTTCTTCAAATCGAAATCATCTCAGCGATCTGCTCACCCGTCCACCAATTCTACCTGGCCAAATCAGCCAACACCAGTTCAGCTCCTGTTCGCAAGCTCCCGTCTCCTCCTCTGTTCGTGAAAGCAGCTTCCGACCTCACACCTCCACGCCTGTAGCCTCCCATTCGACATCCAGAACTTGTGCAGGAATCGGGTCGCCGTTGATAAGGAGATTAGATAAGTCATATGTCATATTTGCATAAGTTGGCTCACATGTAAGTGCCTCATCCACTCTCTCTGCTATGGGCAAATTATTGCGTCCGGTCACCTGACATGCGGACATCCAATCCGGATACGCCACCTCATCCGGATGCACTGGCCCCCGGTATTTTTAAGTGACGTGGCACGTTTTTATTGGTGTCCGGACGAATCCGAACATCGGACACAATAATTTGCCCTCTGCTATGGCAGAGCACCTTTTTCTATTCATCATTTCTTCCATAACTTCCAGCTGCTACAGTGCTCGGTATAAGTAACCGAGTTAGTTGCAAAAGCAACGATCTTGATCAACAATGCAGTGATCAAACGGTGCTCTGCCATAGCAGAGAGAGTGAATGAGGCACTTACATGTGAGCCGACTTATGCAAATATGACATATGACTTATCTAATCTCCTTATCAGTCGTCGCCCTCGAAGCCTGCGATTTGGAGCCTTCGAAGCGCGCACCAGGTTAAAGGAATCGAAGGAAAAGTGATAGGATCCATCGATGTCTGTAGCGTTGGGCGAAGATCGTGTGGCTTGTAATTAAGTGGGTTAAAAGTTAAATCAGCTCGTGCATGCACAGCTAAATCCTCCTTATTCAGCAATGATCTACGCCGTCGTCATCTTTTTCGTCATCCTTTTCCTGATCGCTACTTTTGCCCATCTGCTATTTAGGCTGGCATTACCCTGGTGTTGCCCCTCCCCTTCAGCCCGAACACACTGCTGAGACTGAGACTGGGATTGATAATGAAAGGCTCAGGACCTGGCCTACGCTCACCTACGCTGAAGCCACGAGTCAAGATCCGCAAGCAATTGTTGCTAGTTGTTGCTCTATCTGCCTTTTTAACTATGAGGAACAAGGGGCCGGGAGGATAATGCATTAAGGCTTCTGTCATAGTGCGGCCATTTATTTCATGCTGCATGTGTGAATCCGTGGCTAAGGCGGTGATAAACTTGCCATGTATGCAGGTCATTGATGATGAATGAGGCCAGGGAGACGCCTTCAGCTGAGATGATTTCTATTGAGATTGAACAATTGTAGTTGTATACGGACATATATGTAAGGTTTCCAATATTTTCTTATATGTTATTATTTTATGAAAAGCAATATAAATATGATTTTATCTCCATTTTCACTTAGCTTTCAAAGAGTTCATCTATTTATAAAGTTTGATGTCATCCATCCACCGATAAATTTGAATCCAACCTATTTAATTCAAAGAGTTATACATTATAGCATACAATAAATAAATAAAATTATACCATAATTATATCTTAAAGAACAAAAGATTAAGCCAAGACGTGCTCGTCACCTGCGCTCTAGCATGATTTTTTCAAGTAAGGAAGTTCGATCGAACACGTGAGCGGCTCTTCTTCGGAAGAAATTAAGAAAATTGATGTAATATAAGAGCGAGAATAATAGAAAATGATTTAAATCTTTCAATTTAAAAAAAAAAAAATTCACATTCGGAGAGTAGAGACATACGACTCGTAGCGAGAGCAGGAGCTCGACCAGCCGCTCGACTCGACTCATTTCGTGAGACGAGTCGAACTCGAGCTCATATTTCGAGCTACATCTATGACTTTCTTAATATAAACCAGATCTAATACATCTGTTTTCCTAACCAAATCATCGAAAACCGACGTTTTATGTGACCAAATCATCTCCGGCAACTCTCTAAGTAGTAGAACTTTGCCAACAATTTTAAAACCTAGGTTGTTACAAAAAAATTTGCATGGAATGAGACCTCCCATCTTTCATATTAAATGTTAAATATTAGTAAACACTAAACACTGCTATAACTATTCCATAGAATTTTTTTTTTAAGGGGGGCACGTGCCCCCCCTTGCCCCCCCTTCCCTCCGCCAGTGCATACGAGCTAGGCATCCTATAACTGTGAGGATGATGGAGGTTTTATTAAAAGAGAGCCGCACTTGAACTGTGTTATGAGGTCAACGAAAGCTCCATGCATGCGAGTACGTAGTTTATTTTTTATTATTTTTATTATTTTTTATTTTATTTTTTTATGCATGCAAGTAGTTGTTATGTTGTTATCGTAATTTAATTTTATAATCTCTTTCAAATCTTTAATGCTCCTACCTGGACCTGGAAAATGATTCCACTGACGTTTATTGACTATTTTTTTTATTTTTAATTTTAGTAAGATTAACCATTATCCTCTTAATAAAACTATCATCTCTATCATTCTCGCAGGTTATAGGAAGCCTTGCTGGTATGTCTCTACTCTTTTAAAACACTACAGGAAAATCATTCAAAACCGGTGGTTTTTGCCGGCGGTTTGGATGAAAAAACCGGCGGTTTTGGAAGCTACCTGCGGCTTTTCGGCGGGTAGTGAACCGCCGGAAAAAATGGCGTAGGAAACTATTTTCCGGCTGTGTTTACCGACGGCTTAATTCGCCGACGGCGTTCTGGCGGCTTAAACCGCAGGTTATTCTATTGTTGTCCGGCGGTTTTCCGGCGGTCATGTGACCGTCGCTTGTACCGACGGCTTAACGTAACAAAACCACCGGTAAAAACCGGCGGTCTGACCGCCGGCGAAACCGCCGTTAAAACCGGCGGTCCATAAACCGCCGGTTTGAACCGCCGATAATTGGCGTTTTTCCTGTAGTGAAAGCTCCGAATCTGAATTTTATTTATTTTTTTTAAATTGAAAGATTTAAACCATTTTCTATTATGCTCGCTCTTATATGACATCAATTTTTTAGAAAAAAAATAATTATTTGTCATATTTTAAATATTACTATTTTTATATTGAAATAAATTATCAATTAATATAATATTATTTTATTGGCCCTAGGCGTTTCAAAGTTTTATAGACTAAAACAAGTATAATTAAAAAGCCATTACTTGAATTTTTTATTCATTGAATAAAAAATATTTTTGCTTATATAAATTTCATATACAAAAAAAACCTTTGTGGGCAATTCATAACTAAATCGGGTATTTTAATGGCGACTGTTTTGTTTGCTTTTAAACTATGCTTAGATTGAATGCATCTAAATTTGCATTCTCTTGTATTTTTATTAATATTGATGTTGACCTATCTACCTACCTACCATGTTGAGCATAATACCTAAACCCTAAAGTTTCTTCGAATAAATTTATTTAATCACTCAAGCAATTAATTTATTTAACTATTTGTTTGGTATATAATAGTACTTCTTATATTTTTATCATTTAAGAGGCTTTTAAAATGACATATATACCTTGATGAGTAATCGATCAATCACAGACGGTGAGCGGCAAACTATCGAAAACTCTTGAAGGAATAATGAAGAGCAATGAGACAAAGCCTATTGGAGAAAGAGGGACTCAAAGGGACTAGAGCTCCTCTCGCGATCGAAAGGAAGAAACAAAATGAGAGAACGAGCAAACAGAAGGAAGGAACGAAATGAGAGATGAACATGAATGAAATTCTAAATACGAGCTTAGGGTAGGGTATACGGTTTGAGAGGTTTTTTTTTTCCGCCGTTAGATGTGCGATAAATAGTGCCAAATCATCATCTTCGAATCGGTTCGGTTTTTTCAAATTCGGATGGTTCGTCGTTTACACAATCGAATCAGCGGTTTGGACGATTCTTTAACGGTTCAAAGTGGAGCCGGTTTTGAATATATTCCGGACCGGTTGGCCGACCGATTCTCGGTTCAACTAGCCGTTCTAGTTTTCTAAATCTTGGTAAACACCTAAAATTACTTGGGTATTTTTAAATATAAATTAAATTATTAAAATTTTTAAATGTAATATATATATATTCTTAAGATTCCCAGAGCAAGCCCTTAAATAATTGAGCAAGTTTGAATTAAATTTTTAAAGACTGATATATAAATGAATAAATTTGAGATTTTTTTTAAACGTTTATATACATTTTATGAATATGAACATTTCTTATTTAAAAAAAAATGATTAAGGTTTTGATAAAATAATTATTTAATTATGATATGAATGTTTAATTAATCAATTATCTTATATGCTATGAACTTCAATACTTATTTATAAATATAACTGAGATATGAAGCCAATAAATATATGAATAAAATATGAAGTAATTAGTGAAAAATTAATTCATGTAACTAATTCGTTTCGTTATTAGTGACTAATTGGTATTTTAAGTTTGTTCTTGTCGTTTCAATATTGATGCTCGAAATAGTTTTTAAGTTTTAAGCTACAATTCTACACTGTTGTAGATCACTGGCGATCTTAGGCAAAGGCCGCCGACGGAGATGGTGACTAGTAGTAGCGAGCAGTAAAGATGACGGTGACTGGAGGTTGGAGGTGAACAGTGACAAGGACAACCAACGTCTGGCAGCAGTGGCCCAAGATATTTTATTCATAAATTTATTGGTTGTCAATATAGGCTACTAGAAATTATACGACTAGGAATGGAATGACCATTGTTTCTTGTAGTAATATAAATCATAAAAGGCTAAATTTTTGTTTGATTGATTTCATACTAATACAAATGTATCTATATATATAAAGGCAAGGGGAAAAAATAATAAAGGAAATATGGTAAAATAGAATATTCTCCATAATTAAAAAAATATTACATTAATAAATACTATATATTTTAACAATAAATGTTATACGGCAACGACTAAATCCAAAATATATATTTGGATTAGTAAATATTTAGATTTAAATTCATGACACTATTTTACAAATTAAAGGACATTCTACTTAAACTAAAGCTATTTGATAATTTGAATATGCCCAATATTTAATAATCTATACTTATAAATTAAGATAACAACTAACAACTTGACAACTACTTGCATGGAGCTGTCGTTGGCCTGATAACAACACGATCCTGAAAAATGCTTGAACTGACGTTTATTAACTATTTTTGTTTTTTTTATTTTAGGGTTGAGATTAACCAATGATTTGGCAACCTATTTTTAAGGTTTTTAAAGTTATAAAATAAAGTTGTTGTAGAACCCATAGGAATCTCTACACTGAATGTAGAAAAGCTTAACAGTGTTGAGAAGTTTTCAAATGACTTACACAAAATGGTATTAATTTGAATATATTGATGATACACATGATACAAACAAAGATTTTTACTATCTACTTATATGTTCTGCGGTCTACTATATTTGGAGAGAAAGGAACGAAATAAAATTTGGGGACTCAGCTGTATCGTCTTCCTCCTTAGTTCTCAAAATCAAAGCAGCAGGTATGCCCAAAATTATGAAATGGAAAAATAGAGATATTTTGTGGGATTTGTTGTAAGCTATTTCACTGGTGGTATTGTAATTCCTGCACCTGGGGTGCTGCATCTTTTTTCTGTATTTCTCTTCTGGCCTTTTTGTTGGTTGGCTAGACGGCTTCTCTGTTAGTTATATCGGCAATTTCTGTTGGACCATTGGGTATTTCTGCTAGCAGTGGGCTAGGATGATTGGATTGTCATTTGCTCCTTTGGAGGGCAGAATTTTGGGATCATTATTTTTGCAACCAGGTTGAGTGAGCGGCAATTCCTGAGCCCAGGGTTTGTCTGCTCCCCTCTTCTCATAGGTTTTTTGATTGTTCTCTTTCTTTTGATTGTTTATTTTGGTATTGGGGAATTTTGTTCTTCTCCCCGTTTTTGGCTTTTGACTTTTTGCTAAGATTTTTTTTCCATTACAGTCTTCTTTCTTACATGTAACTAGTTCATTTTAATGAAAAGGGCCTTGCACATATTTAAATATTTAAATCATTTTCTATTATGCTCGTTCTTATATTACATCAATTTTCTTAGAAAAAAATAATTATTTGTCATAATTTAAATATTACTTTTTTATATTAAAATAAATTATCAATTAATACAATATTATTTTATTGGCCCTAAGGCTTATCAAAGTTTTATAGACTAAAATAAGTCTAATTAAAAAGCCATTGCTTGAATATTTTTATTCAATGAATAAAAAAAATATTTTTACTATACAAATTTCATATAAAAAAACTTTTGTGGGCAATTCATAACTAAATGGGGTATTTAATGGCGACTATTTTGTTTTCCAAGATATATGATGTGCAAAATAACTCAATTTAAACTATGCTTAATTACATTGTATGCATCTTATAAATTTTCTTTCTCTTTTATTTTTATTAATATTTATGTTGACCTATCTACCTACCTACCGTGTTGAGCATAATATCTAAACCCTAAAGTTTTCTTAGAATAAGTTTATTTAATCACATATAGTTTGTTCTAAATTTTATTTTCAATTTTTGAAAAAAGAAAACAGAATGCAACAATGGAAAGCAATGTTTACAGGTTATCTAAATTTTTTTTGCTAACTAATTTTCAAAGTTTCATCAACATCAACTACATCAACAAACATTAGAAAAAAAAAACCCCTAATAGCTGATTCACAGATCCATTTCCAAATGCCTAATTATAAAACAATCCGCAAAACATTATGCAAGTCCATTACTTAGCACCTAGAATTACATTAAGAGGCTTTTAAAATGACATACCTCGATGAGCAGTCGATCGACCACAAACAATGAGCGACTGTGAAACCCCTTAAGTAATAGAAAGTGAAACAGTTAAACAACAAGACATTTTTTGGAGTAATGGCTGGAATTTTTGAAAGAAACTCTGCAGTTAAGCATGCTCATCCCAGAGCAATTCTGAGATGGGTGACTTACTGGGAAGTTACACCAATAAGACAAAACCGTGAGGCTCTTAGGCCAAAGCGGACAATATCTCGATAGTTAAGAGTTTGGGTTGTTACAGCGACAAATCGTCGAGAGCTCTTAAAAGAAGAATGAAGGGCATTGTAGCAAAGCCTACAGGAGAGAGGAATCGAACAGAACGAGAGCTCCTCTCAGGACTGGTAGGAAGAAACAAAATTAGAGAACAAACGACTAGAAGGAAGGAACGAAACGAGAGAACGAATGAATTTCCAAATACGAACTTAGGGTACGGTTATATAATTCGAGAGGTTTTTTTTTTCGCTGTTAGATGTGTGATCAACGGTGCCCAATCATCATATATCTTTCTAACCGGACCAATTTTTTCAAATTTGCTCAGTTCGCCGGTTACACGATCGAACCGGCCGTTTGGATAGTACGTTCTTTAACAGTTCTATGCAAAGGTGCCGATTTTGAATATATTCCGGACCTGTTAGTCGACCTATTCTCGTTTCAATCGACCGGTCCGATTTTCTAAATCTTGGTAACATCTAAAATTACTTTGGGTATTTTTAAATGTAAATTAAATTATTTAAAAAAAAACATAAAGTAGATTTTTTTTTCTTAAGATTCCCAACAAGGCCTTAGATAATTGAGCAAGTTTAAATTAAAATTTTAAAGACAGATATATAAATAAATAAATTTGGGAATTATTTCAAACATTCCATTCATTTTATGAATACGAACATTTCTTATTTTAAAAATAATTGATTAAGATTTTGATAAAATAATTATTTAATTATGATATGAATGTTTAATAAATCAATTATCTTATATGCTATGAACTTCAATACTTTTTTAAAAAATAAAAATAAAAACCACATAGGGGCATTCGATTACTAAAAACAATTACAAGTCTTAAGGAACATTCAGTTCTCTAAAAGAACAAAATAACAATAAAACCTACAAGCCGACGTTCAACATAATACAACAAAGCAAAATAAATTAAGCCAACAAAATAAACTATCACAGCCTGAAAGTGCACATAAACTCCAAGCCAGCGAAATCACCAGCAAAAGAAACCCAAAGGTCAGACACACTCAGCCAAAAGGACTCAGTCTGACAATCTTGCATCCATCGAGTAGCAAGGAAATGACCATCCATTGGCAGTAGAAAGCCACACCAACCAACTGAGCATAAAGGAAACCACACTAAGCACCAGGTTGCCAACCCAGGGATAAACAAAATTGCCTCATCATCGTCCAAACAACAATAGTAAATCCAAGCCAAAATAATCACAGAGGAAATCACTTTTTTCTCTTAGATTTAATTTTAGATTTCTTTCCAACATCAGATGAAATAGGTCGTCTAGACATAAAATTATACATATCTTGCGACTCTTGAGATTCATTCTCAAACTCATCAACCAATCATAATGATCCACATAAGACTTACTCACAGACAAACACCAAACGGGCATTCAAGTCCTCATTAGACACGACCGAAATAAGAATTTCAACAAAAAATTTTGATACAACGAAGTTAACTGAAGGATTACCAGCTTCCCGAACTACATAATCCAAAAAAAAATTGTTATATATATTAGGAGAAACCCACAGAATGGGCCTACGCGTTACTTAAGGTAAATATTACAAGTCCTTAAGGGAAACTCAACCTCGCTAATGCGCAAAGAGCTATAAAAATAAAGAGAAAAGAAGATTATGAGCTCGAGTTCTCCGCTAGAAAACCTAAACCCTAAACCTAATAACATGCTATGGTGTTTAGTGAGAAGCACCAAAAAAAAGGGAGTAAATAAAAAGCAGGCGAAAAGCTCCCAGCTACAGGTCTCCAAGAAGATCTTCCAGTTAGTCGACCAAAATTGAACCTGCAAACTCAACTGATATACAAAAGAAAAAGCACAGAAAATACAGCAAATAAAGTGCATAAACTTAATATTAGATAAGCTCGAAAAAGGATACAGCTTTATAGAGATAGACCACCTCACCTCCAACAGAGAGCAAGCTCCAGAAAGGAGCTGCAGCAATAAAGAAAACAAACCACAATTCCTAACAGCAATGACACACCCAATGTCCAGATACTCCAACAAACATCTGGGGAGCACCAAAATAATCCAATGAACTAGCAAAAAATTAGTTAACGCCCCGGCACAAAAGAACTCCTCCAGTAAACCAACATAAGACAAACCATCTAGCCAACCCGCAAAAACAGTTCAATCAAAATGCAACCAATTAGCCAGCCCCACGTACGGCTAAGCCGAAAACCTCCAGCAAACCAACAAGAAGCCACAACTCTATGAAACCCGAAACAGCACCCGGAAGATGGGCGCAGTACCCCAAGCAAAGGAAAGTCACAATCAACTCATGCCACCAAGAGAAAAGAATAAAAGATAACTCAAGCAAAATAAAAACAAACACTGCATAAATATAAAACCAGAAAGAGCCTTAACAAAGGGAAAAAGATACCAGAGCAGCAACAAGCCAAACCCTCCAGAGCCAGAGAGACGCCCAGCCAAAAAACAGAACACAGACATATATATATATATATATATATATATATATATATATATATATATATATATATATATATATATATATATATATATATATATATATATATATATATATATATATATATATTGTCAATCTATTAATATTGGAGAAAAAATATGTTGGAATATTTCAACTTTCAAGTAAGGTTTTAAATCTCTTTTGACATATTTTAATCAATATATTACACAAAATTTGTTTCATTAATTTCTTTTGACCATGTTTTTATTTAAATAACTATTTTTCTTATATTGATACAATTTTGAGATTTTGTCAATTTTCAAGAAAGTCCAATAGAAATCCACTGTGTTATACACTTCTACGGTGCATAAACAACTTTAGGGTTTACGTATTATGCTCAACACGGTAGGTACGTAGGTAAGTAGATAGGTCAACATCAATATTAATAAAAATATAAGAGCATGTAAATTTATAAGATGCATACAGTGTAATTAAGCATAGTTTAAATTGAGATATTTTACACATTATATATCTTAGCAAACAAAACAATTACTATTAAATACCCCCATATAGTAATGAATTGCCCACAAATATTTTATACTAAATAGCAAATGTAAATTTCTTTTTTTTTTTTCAAATGTGTACAATTTGAACTATTTAGTATCAAATATAATATTTGTGTGCAATTCATAACTAAATGGGGATATTTAATGGTGACTGTTATGTTTGCTAAGATATAAGATGTGTAAAATAACTCAAGTTAAATTATGCTTAATTAACATTGTATGCATCTTATAAATTTACATTCTCTTTTATTTTTATTACTATTGATGTTGATCTATCTACCTACCTACCATGTTGAGCATAATATCTATACCCTAATTTTTCTTAGAATTAGTTTATTTAATCACTCAAGTAACTAATTTATTTAACTATTTGTTTGGTATATATAGTATTTCTTATATTTTTATTATTTAAGAGGCTTTTAAAACGACATACCTCAATAAGCAATCGATCGATCACAGACGGTGAGGGGCAAACCGTCGAGAGCTCTTAAAGGAAGAATGAAGAGCAATGTGGCAAAGTTTACTGGAGAAAGAGGGACTGAACGGGATGAGAGCTCCTCTCGCGTTCAGAAGGAAGAAACAAAACGAGAGAACGGATGACGGGAAGGAAGGAATGAAACGAGAGAACGAATGAAATTCCAAATACGAACTTAGGGTAGGGTTATACAGTTCGAGAGGTTTTGTTTCCGGCGTTAGATGTGTGATCAATAGTGCCAAATCATCATCTTTGAACCAATCCGGTTTTTTCAAATTCGGTTGGTTCGCCGGTTACACGGTCGAATCAGTGATTCGGATGGTTCTTTAACGGTTTAAAGAGGAGCCGATTTTGAATTTATTTTGAATCAGTCAGCCGACCTATTCTCGGTTCAACCGGCTGGCCAAGTTTTCTAAATTTTGGTTAACATCTAAGATTACTTTGGGTATTTTTTAATGTAAATTAAATTATTAAATATTTTAAAAAACATAAAGTATATATTTTTTATTTTTAAAGACTGATATATAAATGAATAAATTTGAGAATTATTTTAGACGTTTATATACATTTTATGAATACGACATTTCTTATTTTAAAAATAATTGATTATGGATTTGATAAAATAATTATTTAATTATGATATGAATGTTTAATAAATCATTAATTATATTATATGCTATGAACTTCAATACTTATTTATAAATATAACTGAGATATTAAGCCAATAAATATAATATATGAATAAAATATAAAGTAATTACTGAATATTAATTCATGTAACTAATTATAAGTGTCTGATTGGCAAAAGAGGACTCAAGTGATCGAAGAGAGTACTGCTAGGTTAAAAAAGATGTGAAATGTTTTCTTTTGCTCTGCTAGGGTTCCGCCGCCTCGTCCGTCTTTGCGAATGTGAGCGATTTCTTTGCTTCTTTCTTTAGGGTTTCTTGTGTTTTTCTTATGGCTTCCTCTCGGTTGCGAGATCCTGGTTTCTTGAGTGGGGTTTCGGCACCCCTATCCTTTAAAGATGTTGTCTCTGGTATTACCTCTTCATCTTTTCCTGATTTAAGCTTTTCTTCTCATCGTGGCTTGCCGGCTTTGTTGATTTCTGAGGAAGAGGTTCGGTCTCTTGCTAAGCCTTTTGAATTTTCGTTGGTTGGTCGTTTTCCGGGTAAGAGACCATCGGTTGATGCCATTAGGAAGTTTTTCTTTGATTTAAAGCTGATTGGGGAGTTTTCGGTCACTGTTCTAAACCACTGTAATGTTTTGATTAAACTGGTGAATGATTTTGATTACTGCAGAATTTTTTCACATAGATCTTATTTTGTTCAAAATTGCTTCATGAAAGTGGTTAAATGGTCTCCCATTTTGGATGTTGAAGTGGATTCTCCTATTGTGCCCATCTGGGTTTCTTTCCCCTTCTGAGACCTCATTTATTTTCACCTAGGATTCTTTTCGGTTTAGGTTCGCTCTTTGGTCGTCCTCTGAAATCGGATTTGTCCACGGCGTCTGGTTCTCGGCCATCTGTGGCTCAAATCCTGGTTGAAATGGATGTTACCAAAAAGCATGTTGATAAGGTTTGGGTTGGCTCTGTTGATTCGGGTTATGTGCAAAATGTTCTTTTTGATGATTATCCTAGTTTCTGCTTGCATTGCAATTCGTTAGGTCATTCTAAGGAGTCATGTACTATTTTACACCCAAATCTTAAGATTAATAAACCTGTGTCTGATCAGTGCGGGGTGCTTCAATCGGAGGTGCCTGCTTTGAACCATGACTGTTCTAGGGAGGAAAAGGGAGTGCTGGAGGCTGGTGTTGTTTCTGAGGTTATTGCTAAGGTTTTATCTCCCAATGCTACTCCTTTTACTCCTCTTGAGGTTTTACCGGTTAATTCGTTGGTTGGTAATTGTATTACGGAGGGGTTTGCTGTGCTTCCTTCTGTGAATCTGGGTGAGAATTTGGTGGCTTCGATTCAGGTCCATGCTGGTCTTAATGCTGTGTCTGTTGCTTCGGATTCTCCGTTGCTGGGAGTTGGGGGGACCTGCAATCCGAGAGAAAATGTGAATATTTCTGCTGATTGTGTGGATAGTGTGAAAGTTAATTCGGTTTGCTCCAACAATTTTATTAATGTACCTGTTAATTTGGTTGGTTCACAAACTATGGATAATCGTTTGGGGGAGTTTTCTGGTATCGACTTGAGGAATCAGATGAATTGGCTTGAAGTTTCATCTGAATATGAATCGGAATTTTCGGATGCGGGTGTTGTTTCCCCGAACATCTATTGTGGGTCAGATCCTGGAAATGTTTTTTCTTTGGTTAGTGTTAGGCCAGTTTCTGTGGCCTCTCGTGGAAGATTCCGTCGTAGGGGACGACGTAGAAGATAAATTTGTGTTTTCTCTCCGTGCTGGTGCTTTTGGATTTTTGTTGAGATTTGTCGTTTGTTGGATGTTTGGCCGGGCTATGATGTTGCTGGGGCTCGCATCCCCTTGGTCTGCTGGTGGCAACCATTGGTTCAGTCGCTGTTTCCTTTTGGATGGTCCGTGCCAGATTTCTGGGGTGCTGGAAGCCTCGGCATTTCATTTACTGAGCCCTGTATTGGCTGCCTTTGCCTTTTCTTACTCTGTTTGCGTTGTTTGCTTTTATTGTGTCTGTAATCGTGGCCTTTTATTAATATATGTTGTTTTCTAAAAAAAAAAAGTGACTGATTGGTATTTTAAGTTTGTTCTTGTCGTTGAATATTAATGCTTGAAATAGTTTTTTAAGTTTTAAGCTATAGATCTACGCTGTTGTAGATCACTGGCGACCTTAGGCAAAGGCTGGCGGTGGTGGTTGATTGAGGCATCCGGCGGTTAAGATGGTGACTAGTAGTAGTGAGCAGTAAAGACGACGGTGGTTGGAGGTGGACATGCAGTGACAAAGACCAACAACGACTGGCAGCAGTGGCCCAAGATATTTTATTCATATATTTATTGGCTGCCAATATAGGCTTCTAGAAATTCTACCACTCTTGTCTTCTCATTTCTATCATTTGAATGGAATGGCCATTGTTTATTGTAGTAATATATATGAATCATAAAAGACTAACTTTGTGTTTGATTGATTTCATACTAATACAAATGTATCTATATAAAGGCAAGGGGAAAAAAATAATAAAGGAAATATGATAAAATAGAATATTCTCAATAATTAAAAAAATATTATATTAATAAATACTATATATTTATTGCATTTAATCATTTGGAGACTTCTCAACATTGGTAAGCTTTTCTACATTCAGTGTACAGATTCCTATGAGATCTAGAACAAAGTTTTTGTGAAGGTATCCTTCATTTGGAAAGAGCTAAAGCTTAACGCTACTTCTATATATGCATCATTGGTTCTCCTAATTTACTAGTATTCAACGATTGATCTACAACGGTGCGGGCTGGATCGACGGTGGCGACACGCCGACAGCAGACGCGCACCGGCAGACGTGACTCGGCGTGGATGCGACCGGGAACCCGACGCAGACGCGACCCCTAAAGTGGACGCGACACCTGTCCTGACGCGTAGGATGACCAAACGGGTCAATCTGGGTTGACTTTGGTTGTCGAGTCAACCCGAACCTGACCCTTTTTTTAAACTGGGCAGAAATCATAACTCTAACTCGAATCCGACCCGTTTCACAAACGGGTTGACCCGAACTCTAATTTTTTCTACTTCGAGGTAAGCCATCCAACAATAAAAAGAAAGTTTGAAGCAAAATAATTTCGACCATTGCACCTGAGGAAGATCACCTAATAAAAAAGCTTTCTGGGCTTTTGAAAAAAAGAGAATCCTCCGCATTCCGCAAATTTTTAGCATTACCCTAATTAGAGACGAGCATATTCCTGATAATAATACTAAACCAGTAGCAATTAGTTACAACATGCAAATATGGTTAAGCTTTAGCACTTTCCAAATGAAGGATACCTTCCCAAAAGCTTTGTTGTAGACCCCGGCCATAGTTAATCCTCCTTTACTATTGAGGGCAGTTCTCTTATCTCTGTTTTCAATAGCTTGATGAGGATTAAGGATTGTTCTTGAGGAAATTTGGGAGTTAATAGTGGCAGATTGTCGAAATTATTTTGCTTTAAAGTTTATCTTTATTGTTGGATGGCTTGACTCGAAGGATTAAAAATTGGCAATAATGAGCGAACTAGAGGCATTATGGTTGATAAAAATCATGTAATCATTTGTTCTTTGGGCGTGCCCTCTACTTAATGTACTTAACCAAGATTTTGCTTATGGATGTACAGTTTTTTGCAATTATATTTTAAGGGTTTGCTATTTAATAGACAAAAGTGATGTGTTAATTTGTTGTCTATTCTTCATGCATTAATTAAGCATCAATTCATCAATTTCTGTAACTAATTTTTCGTTATAAGCGATTGATTGGTATTTTAAGTTTGTTGTTGTTGACGTTCAATATTGATGCTTGAAATAGTTTTTACATTTTAAGCTACAACTCTACGTTGTTTTTTGTTAGGTTAGGGGATGTAAATTAGTTGAGTTGAGTTCGAATCATCGATCTCTTATTTAAGCTTGAGCTTGAGCTTGATTAATTATATACACGGTTATGGATATGCAAAAAACTCTTCTCGTTAGCAATGTGTCATTGAAGAGTACTTCAACCTGAATAGTCATGGAATCGTAAGGAGAAATTATTCTGTGCGGCATCCGGATGGGAAAAACGGTCCAAATATGTTAGTGTATGCACTATGTACATACTGTGTATTCACTCACAGTTTGGACAGCTCTTTTCGTTTGAATGCCTCACAAAATAATTTCTCAATCGTAAGAGAGTCGTTTAGTTGCAGTTTATATATATATTGTAGCCCAAATTGAGATTTTATAATATACATTATGACAAATTAGTTGATAAACTAGCTCAAATTCATTGATTATATAATATACATTATGACAAAAAGTTTGTAGCCCAAATTTGGGGCCCAACCAGCCCAAATTTGTTGATAAACTAGCTCAAATTCGGGGCCCAATAAACTCCAAACTCAAATTCAAGCTCATATACTATTCATGTAACTTTTTTCTCTTACATCATAGATGAGTTTAAGATGATTCTTTTAACTCTTTATATAGTGTGAAGTACATAATTTTTTAATAAAATATATTTTGTGAGATGATATATATGCTTATATTATAGTGTAATTAATTTCGATGTTTAATAAAAAAATTTTAATACAATAAAATATATCGTTTATACTTATTATTAAAAAATCAATTATAGAACTGACGGGTTCTTTCCAACCTAGACCGGTTCATTGATTCATCAATTGAACCACTGGCTTAGCCTGGTTCAATGTGAAGCCAATTTTTAAACTGAATTGGACCGGACAACTGATTGGTTAAAGATAGGATAATTATTGTTAAAAATTAATTCTGATACTTATCGTTAAAAAATAAAATAAAATAAGGCGTCCTAATAAAAAAATGCCTCAAAATATTCCGTTGAAAAAAATATCAAAATTAATTTTAAATGGTTGATTTGGTTTCAAAGGGATCATCCAATGTTATCCAGGTCTCTCTCAGGTCGATCTGTCATCTGTTGTAAATGTTATCATATTCCCACAAATACGATGAAGTTAGTAGTCACACGATAAGCAACTCAACATATCATTTATATATTGAAAAGTATCCCCTGAGAAGGAAGCATAGTTATTTGTTTTATTGCTTCTTCAACATACACACTACCTATCAAGCTATCTATATGGCTAACTGTCATCATCAACTAAACATTTTAGTCGTGAATGATGACGATGGTTAAAGGCTTCAGAGCTACGGGCAGAGAGAGAGAGAGACTAGAAGAGGGCACCTCGAGGAGAGCGGCCTATCTAACTATTTATTACCTACCTGTACATTCTATGAACATTTCGGAGAAAGGGAGATTAGACGAGAGGGAGATTTTTTAAGATAATATTACTGGTTGAAAATTTTCGTCAAATACCACAGAGAGAGGAGTAATTATTTTGACTGGACATCGAACGTGTCCACAAATCAATAAAAAAATGTCACATCACTAGACACTTGGTACCTAGCTCAGTACCCTCGGTACGCTGTCCAGACACAATAAAAATTCAGAGAGAGAAAAAAAGAGTTAAAAGAAGCTCAGAGCGGTCGGCTTAGAGAGAGAGAGAGAGAAAGAACACAAGAGAGCGGCCGGCTCTCATAGAGAGAGAGAGAGAGAGAGAGAGAGAGAGAGAGGGGGATAGTGAGAAGACAAAAAGAAGAAGAAAGCAGCTCGAGGAGAGCGACTGGCTCTTAGAGAGAGAGAGAGAGAGAGAGAGAGAATAAAGAGAGACAACTGATTAGCTTGAGTGGCCGGACAGCTTCGACGCTGTTGCTCCATTTTTTCTCCGAGCTTTCCCTCACACAGGTTCTGCTACCTGATCAGGTGCGGCACTTCTTTTAAACACAGCCACATGCTTTTACGCCTCTCACCATCTGCCGGCAGACAGACCGCCCATTACCCGACCTACTAATATTCCCGCAATAGCTATCACCGGCTTAGCCATCGCACACCCACACTTTTACCGCAACTATCTTCCTCTCATGCTCCTCAACTATCCGTTAGCCTCCACTTACTGTTCTATATCCTTCGACGCCGGCGAAGATCATGTGGTATGTACGTGGGTTAAAAGTTAAATCTGCTTGTGTGTGTATATGCTAAATCCTCCTTATTCAACTATGATCTACGCCGTCGTCATCTTCATCTTCATCCTTTTCCTTATCGCTACTATCGCCTACATTTCCTATTTAGTATGGCATTACCCCGGCATTGCCTAACACGCCCCAAGATCTAACTTGGAAGAATTTTTCAGTCAATCCTTTAAATCAGTCAACTACCAGATCTATCTATAGTCATTAATCAGTGACAAACAGTCTAACAAAAAAACTATAATTTAAAACATCAATGTAAATATTTTTATTCATTTCTAAAAGTTCATTTACAATACTCAGGAACTACAACGAAATCATAAATCCATCCAGTCATGAGTACAAAAGAATAACTAACAAAAGAACATAAACCTGAATAATCTTGATCAACCTCACATTCCTACTCCCTTGTCCTGACCTGAAATCATTAACCACATATAATGAGCTTAACAGCCCAGCAGGTCACCAATTATCTACAACTGAAATCAAAATACGGTACGGAAGTAATATGCATGTCAATCAGTCAAATCATAATAGTCACTTACATATGATCATTGCGTTAATGCATAAACGGAAATCAATGCATAAATAATAATCAGTATAGAAATAGTAGTTAATACATAAACAGTTAAATCCATAATTATCAATGATAAAATCAGTGAACAGTGGAAAAACTCATAAATCTCAATGAACCAGTACGTGCGTCAAATCTCTACAGTAGTCATCGTATCTATAATATCAGTCAATTCAGTAGAGATATCCTCGTATCTATAATGTTAGTCAATTCATTAAAGAAATTATCGTATCAGTAATATCAATCAAATCAGTTAATAAATCATCGTGTCAATAATATCAATCGGTATAAAATATCAAATCAATACTATTGTTTATGACTATTGAAATCAAACCAATGTAGTAAAATCATATCAAAACGTACAATTGCAATTCCAGTTATTCAATATCACATGATTAGTGTAACACATGCAATCCAATAATTTATATCACGTGTTCAATGAATCATATGTTACTTCAGTTATTCATTATCACTTGCTCAGTGCAACACATGCATAATGTCAGTACAATAAATCAGTAGTATCAGTGACTGTATCAATATTAGTAATAAACCAGTGACATGAACAGTAATGTTATAATTGTGAAATCGTGTAGTAATAGTAAATTCGTACAATAATGATAAGAACAATGCTTTAAAATATGCATTTCAGTGCAGTAGCAACAAGTAAAAGCTATGGCTATTATGGTGTTTTTCAGTCTTGTATCAGTATCATATCTGTTAACTCAGTAAATAGAGTTGTCACTCTTTGCCCGTCGGCACAGTAATCATCTACTTATAACTTCCTTCAGTAATCACGTGATGAGTAGAGGATAACACCAAACTGTATTTAAAGGAAAGCCCGTCGGCCCACCATCCTGTATAAGTCAATCAGTCTCCAACCAACGATTCAACCAGTCTTTACTTATCTTTCACACACACAGCAGTATCATTATAATATAATAATAATTTCAATCATGTAGTCACATTCATCATCATCTCATCAATGCATTATAACTGTAAAACATGATTTAGCTCAATTTAGAAAATCCTTAAAATATCGTACAGTAGACAAAAGTCATTGTAAAATACATAGTTTCAAAAAATTATCAAATTACCAGTGATCGTGTAAAATAATATTTGAAAACTTTTATTGTACTGTAGCACTATTTTTTCAACATCTAAATAATTTTTTATTCGATAAAAATTCCACAGAATTCAAAATACCTAGCAAAAAATCTTCAGAAAATATTTAAAATGTGTAAAATCATATTCTCTATAACATATAAAAAGTTACGCGGTGAAAGTTTTGTCAATACAAAGTCCACACGTTTTTTGGTAATGGAAACTCAAAACTAAGCAGAAAAATATGAAAACTCAAAATCTTCAAAATCAGAAATAGGATTCAGATTCCTTACTGCGAAGCGAACAATTCTTCCAACTATGACGACGGACAAAAATTGCTCCGCGGCCTTCGAAACCAATCTTCTTCTTCTCTTTCCTTCTATTTCTCTCTCTAGCTTTTTCTCTCCCTTCAAAACCGATCAAACAGCTCTTATATAAAAAAATGATATTTTCATTCGTACGGATGATATTTACGTTCGTACCGGGACGATCAGCTCTGTATACATATCGTACGGACGATATTTTTCGTTCGTCCCCGTACGATCTCCTCTCTCAAAAAAATATGTTCAGTTTGTACAGATGAACATGCATTTTGTTCAGTTCATACAGACTAACTGAAGAAATTTTCAACAATTCGTCCGTACTAATGTAAGTCGTACAGACTAACTGCACCCAAAAATATAAAATTCGGAGGGGTTTTGCATTGCCCCTCCCTTTCAACCTGAACACACTGCTGAGATTGGGATTGACAACGACAAGCTCAAGATCTGGCCTACGCTAGCTCACCTAAGCTAAAGCCATGAGTCAAGATCCACGAGCGGTTCTTGCTAGTTGTTGCTCTATTTTTCTTGTTGACTATGAGCAGGGGGAGGATAATGCTCTAAACCCTAAACAGATTTAACTTTTAACCCACGTACAAGCAACACGATCTTTATAGGCGTCTAAGGCTACATAACAGTAGGTGGAGGCTTATGGATAGTTGAGGAGAGTGAGAGGAAGGTAATTACGGTAGAAGTGTGGGCGTGCAGTGGCTAAGTCGGCGACGACAGTTGCGAGAATATGAGCAGGTTGGGAACTTGACGGTCCATTGGCCGGCAGATGGTGGAAGGCGTAGAAGCAGCAGGTGGCGGTGGTTGAAAGAAGGGCCAAAACTGAACGGCAGCAGAACCTGTTTGAGGGAAAATTCAGAGCAATAACAGAGCAACAACAACAACAGAACTGTCCGGCTCGAGCTTGAGGTAATCAGCTCTCTCTCTCTCTCTCTCTCTCTCTCTCTCTCTTCTCTCGCTCTCTCTCTGAGAGCCGGTCGCTCTCTCTTCTTGAGCTGCTTTCTTATCTCTCTATGAGCTGGCCGCTCTCCTTAATGAGCTGCTCTCTCTCTCTCTCTCTCTCTGAAATAGTGGCGAATAAATATCAAGATAATAACATGATAGTCCTATGATAATCTCTTGATATTTCAAATAAATAGAATAGGATCAATCACTAATATTTTATATTAATAGATCTTTAAATTATATGACAAAACTCTTCAGAAAGAGTTATTCGACAAAAAATTTTCAACCAGTAATCTTCAAAAATCTCCCCCTCCTCTAATCTCTCTCTCCTAAATGTTCATAGAATGTCATGTAGGTAATGAATAGCATGACTAAAATATTTAGTTGATGATGACAGTTAGGTACATAACTTGATAGGTAGGATGTATGCTGAAGAAGTCAGCAGTGCCAATAAGCAATCAAACAAAAAAATATGACCTTTTCAGGAGATACTTCTCAATATATAAATGATAAATTGAGTGACTTATCTTGACTCCTAACTTCATCATATTTGTGGGAATATGATAATCTTAACAACAGATCGAGCTGAAAGAGACTTGAATAACATTTGATGCTCTCTTTGAAAACAAATCAATAATTTAAAATTAATTCTGATACTTTTTTCAATGGTATATTTTGATTCATTTTTTTTTATTTGGACGCTTTTTATTTTATTTTTTAATAATAAGTATCAGAATTAATTTTAAAACTTTTGAATCTACTTTATGCTAAATAAAATATATAAATAATTCTTTATACACTTATCTCAAAGCAAATTCAATAAATTAAAACCACCTTCTAATTATAAATAATTTGGATATCTAACTCTTTTTATGATGATTATTAACTCGTGAATAAGCTATCCAATTCTTCTGCAAAATGACAAGCAAATCTAAAAAATTTTTAGTTTTTAACTAGTATTAACAACCAAATTAGGGACAATGTAAGATTTACAAATATGACAATTCATTATCATAAATTAAATATATACTGACTTTTAAGTTGGTATGAAGATTTTAGTGTTATATATCAATTGTCTTTTTAATAGATTAGAGCATAATTATTGGAGGTCTCTATTCTAATTATTTTCTTTTCTCCTTTCTCCGCCTTTTTAATCATAGTTTAATAACTTGTTTTATTGAGACTAGTTATTAGGGTTAATAGCTATTTTTATATAATAAAGACTATTAATGTAATTCAGTATGAGTAATTATTTTAAAATAATCTAATCTAATTGTGTTTACAACTATTTTTATAATGAATAAAATAATTTTTTAATATGTTTTTAATGCATAATAATTTTATTATTTATAAATAAAATAATATCCTGCCTTCAATTCATTGAGAATGCCAATATATGCTACTAGAAATTCCACCACTCAGGTCTGCCCATTTCAGAATGGAATGTCTCTTGTTTCTTGTAGTAATATAAATCATAAAAGGCTAAATTTTTGTTTGATTTATTTCATACTGATACAAATGTGTGTGTGTGTATTGGCAAAGGAAAACGAACAAAACAATAAAGAAAATATAAAAAAATAGATTATTCTCAATAATGAAAAAAATATTACATCAATAAATACTATATATTCTAACAATAAATGTTATACGACAAAGACTAAATCCAAAAACTCTTTTTGGTTGAAGGAATTTAAATTTAATGAGTATTTTAAATATAATGTAAACCAATATCATAAAAAAATTCAAGTATATATCTCAAAAGATTCCTATGCATTTGCTTTTCTTTTAATCAAATATCCAAAACTTAAAATCCACTTTCATTTTGTTTATTTTTTTATTACCAATACTTGCAACCAAGCAGAGACAACCCCTAAATACTTTTAATAGTTTTAACAAAAATAACTAATATGTCCCTTTAAAAATAAGTAGTTGAAGGACACCAACAATTAGTTGTTAATAAAAGATGGGGGGCCAGAGATTGGTGTTGGAAACCAATGAATATTATTCCATTAAAATGTTGGCTATATTGAGATACATACATAAGAAAGCTTGTTATGCCTACGTTAGTTTCTTGATTAGGAAAGGGTATATAAATTGTTGGAATGAAAAAGGATTTTTGGAACAAGAGAAGGCTAAAGAGAGAAAAGAAAGAAACTAAAAATTTTTATTTCTCACTTTTTAGCTTGATGCAACTCAAAGACACAACCACTATTTATACTAGCAGTACACCATTAAGATTGTGTCAATATATTTCAATCTAATGATAACAAATGACTCTCTAGAGTATTCTCATATCTTCACTCATAAATGCATTATTTATTTTCACTCATAAATGACATTAAATGTCTATTCTAGACTTTTCTAACAATTACTCTATAATAGATTTCTAGAGTATTCTAATCAGTATTACATAGCAGATTTTCTAGAAACTTCTAAATATATTACTCTCGATTATGTGCTTCAATCAAAAGCTCAAATAATAGTGGGCCAAATTAAGTTTAATTTCCAACATAAATATCATAGTTTTATTTTTCTTATCTTAAATTAGAAAATAATGAGAGAAAATAATTAATGATTACATGTATTAAGCAAATAAAAGACAACATTTAATTAGTAAATATTTAGATTTAAATCAATGACACTTTTACAAATTAAAGGACATTCTAATTAAATTAAAGCTATTTGGTAATTTGAATATGCTCAATTAATTGTGTATACTCGTAGATGCTTTCTTAGGTGCTTAGTAGGTATTTAATAAATCCTAAGTTAATAACTCCTTAGCGAGGACTTGTCCCATGATAATCATTTTAAATTCAACAAGGTGGTTTGATGGGAGTTGATTCTCAAGAATACACCGTGCGTTCGTGCAAGTCCCCCAAGATATGGAGGAGGGTTTGTGCAAGTCCCCCAAGATTTGGAGGACACTCCCCACCTGCTGGAAGCACACTTTCAAAGCAACTCGTCATCACCACGAGCAATGAGCAGCTTAGGAGGATCATAACAAGAAGATCCAAACTCGTTTCTTTATGCTCAGCCAACTATTGAGTCTATTACAATATAACTCATTAATGATGGTTCAGATATTGTGATGGTGTCGGAGCAGCTTGGATGGCCCGCTCATCTAAGGGAAACTGCTACGTCTGTGCGTCACCTTATACAAGAGAACAAGTAGGTGGATCTGCTTGAGGATGGAAAAAGGCGAATCTGAGCCCCGCCTAACTCTTTATTTCTTTGCTTATCTTCATCTCTGAAACAGGTTTTCCAGTGCTGTGCATGAATTCATGAGTGTTGTAGTGATGCTTAACTCAAAAGAAAGCATATCTCTAACTTGTCAGTTGTTGACCTCATTTTTGTCAGGTTTTCCCTCAACCGTGCTTGATTGACTTGATCGAGCCACGATGAGTCGAATGCGAGTCGAATTGATGGCAATTAGAATTTTTTTTCGAGTTGACTCGGATCGAATCGAATTTGACTCGATTGCACTCGATCAATTTCTATCAACATATGTCGACCCTGTCGGGCCCGATTTAATTTTAATTAACCTTTTTTTAAGATTAATTTCATATAAATAAATTAATTGAATTTGATCAAGCCCAATTCAACTCAAAATTGAGTTAGATTCGGACTCGAATTTGACTTGATTCAACCCAAATTAGTTTTGCATTAAACTCCAACTTGCTTTTTGATGAATTTGAATTTGACCTGATTCAGCCCAAATTAGCTAGCTATTTCAGAGAGAGAGTGTGTGAGAGAGAGCAGCTCATCAAGGAGAGCGACCGACTCTCACAGAGAGAGAGATAAGAAAGCAACTCAAGGAGAGCGTCCGGCTCTCAGAGAGAGAGAGATAGAGAGAGAGAGAGACAGTTGATTAGCTCGATCGGCCGGACAACTCCACTGTTTTTGTTGCTTCGTTATTGCTCAGAATTTTCCCTCACATAAGTTCTGTTGCCCGTTCAGGTGCGACACTTCTTTCAACCACCACCACCTGTTACTTCTACACCTCCCACCATCTGTGGGTGTGTGGTGGCTAAGCCGGCGACGACGTACAGTTGCAATAATATGAGCAGGTTGGGTACTGGACGGTCTGTTGGACCGCAGATGGTGTAGAAGTAACAGGTGGCGGTGGTTGAAAGAAGGGTCGCACCTGAACGGGCAGCAGAACTTGTGTGAGGGAAAATTCTGAGCAATAACGAAACAACAAAAACAGTGGAGTTGTCCGGCCGATCGAGCTAATCAACTGTCTCTCTCTCTATCTTTATTCTCTCTCTCTCTCTGAGAGCAGTACGCTCTCCTTGAGTTGCTTTCTTATCTCTCTCTCTGTGAGAGTCGGCCACTCTCCTTGATGAGCTGCTCTCTCTCACACTCTCTCTCTCTCTGAAATAGCTAATTTGGCGAATAAAGATCAAGATAATAACATGATATTACTATGATAATCTCTTAATATTTCAAATAAATAGAATAGAATCAATCACTAATATTTGATATTAATAGATCTTTAAATTATTTATCAAAAATCTTCAGAGAGAAAGATATTCGACAAAAAATTTCAACCAGTAATCTTCAAAAATCTCCCCCTTCACTAATCTCTCTCCTAAATGTTCATAGAATGTGCACATGTAGGTCATGAATAGCTAGATTGGCCGCTCTCCTCGGCTGCTCTCTCTCTCTCTCTCTCAGCCCGTAGCTCTGAAGCATCATCATGATTCATGTCTAAAATATTTAGTTGATGATGACAGTTAGGTACATAGTTTGATAGATAAGATGTATGTTGAAGAAGTCAGCAGTGCCAATAAGCAATAAAACAAACAATTATGCTTCCTTTTTCAGGAGATATTTACTTCTTAATATATAAATGATAAGTTGACTGACTTATCTTGACTCCTAACTTCATCATATTTGTGGGAATATGATAACCTTAACAACAGATCGAGCTGATGCTCTCTTTGAAAACAAATCAATAATTTAAAATTAATTCTCATACTTTTTTCAATGGAATATTTTAATGCATTTTTTTAATTGGACGCCTTTTTTATTTTATTTTTAATAATAAGTATCAGAATTAATTTTAAACTTTTGAATCTACTTTAAGCTAAATAAAACATATAAATAATTCTTCATTCACTTATCTCAAAGCAAATTCAATAAGTTAAAAACACCTTCTAATTATAAATAATTTGGATGGCTAACTCTTTTATAATGATTATTAACTCATGAATAAGCCATCCAATTCTTCTGCATAATGACAAGCAAACATAAAAAAGATTTTAGTTTTTACTTTTTAGTATTAATAACCAAATTAGGGACAATGTAAGATTTACAAATACGACAATTCAATAGCATAAATTAAATATATTCTTACTTTTAAGTTGGAATGAAGATTTTAGCGTTATATATCAATTGTCTTTTCGATAGATTAGAGCATAATTATTGGAGGTCGCTACTCCATCTATTTCCTTTTCTCCTTTACCTGCTATAATTTTGTTCTCTATTTTGCTGCTTTTAACTTAATTCTCTGGAGCTGTTTTTGTAGATCATCTTGCTCGGCTTTTTGGATCCTAATTATTAGTAAGTTCATTGCAGTTTTTCTTCTAGTTCTTTGGATTTTGGTTTTCCTTTTTTGCATGAAGTGTGAGCTGAATGGATACTATTTGAGCTTCCTTTTTTGGGTGCTGCTACCTTAGAGCCCTAGCTTTTATTTTTGTCTCTATTGTAATTGTAGGAAAGGGGATCTCTGGCTTTTAGGTTTTATTTTGATTTTTTTTGTAGCTCTTTAGAGCAGTATTAAGCTAGAGATCCCTTCTAAGGACTTCTGTAACCGTTTTAATTATATCAACGTGTAGGCCCCTTCTGTGAATTTTAACCAAAAAAAAAAACCATAGTTTAACAACTTGTTTGATTGAGACTAATTATTAGGATTAATAGCTATTTTTATGTCATAAAGACTACTAATGTTATTCACTATGAGTAATGATTTTAAAATATTCTAATCTACTTGTGTTTAACAACTTGTTTTATAAGGAACAAAATATTTTTTTAATAACTTTTTTAATGCATAATCATTTGATTATTAATAAATCAAATAATATATATCTTGCCTTCAAATCATCGTGAATGCCACTATATGCTACTAGAAATTCCACCACTCAGGTCGATCTGCCCATTTCTTTGGAATGGAATGGAATGTTCCTTGTTTCTTGACATTCTTGTAGTAATATAAATCATAAAAGGCTGAATTTTTGTTTGATTTGATTTCATGCTAATACAAATGTATATATATAGGCAAGGAAAAAAAACAATAAAGGAAATATAATAAAATAGAATATTCTCAATAATGAAAAAATATTACATTAATAAATACTATATATTCTAACTATAAATGTTATATGGACAACGACTAAATCCAAAAACTCTATTTGATTGGAGGAATTTGAATTTAATGTGTACTTTAAATATAATGTTAACCAAAATCATAAAAAATTTTGTGGTTGCTTAGTTTCTTATAAAGAAGTTTATGAGTTTAATTTTTTTTGTATTTGATTATTAGCAAAGTAAAACTAATATATTTAAATATGGTAATGATCGACGATGATGAGTACAGTGGTGGGCTGATGGTGGTGGTGGTAACAACTACAATGGTGGTAATAACTACAAAGGTAGTTATAAAAAAAATTAAGGGTAGCCAAAGTTTTTTTTTTTTTTTTACTATACATTTTCATTGTTTTTAATAAATTTATGTGCTAGAAAATTATTTTCTATAATAACTTTTAAAAAACTATTTTCTTCATAGCAATTTTAGTAGAGTCTGGAGGATAGTTAGTGGGAATTATCTCTACTATTTAAGTTTTGAAATCCAAATCTTGAAGAATTGCATTCATACTGATAACTGATCAGGCAATTAGGTTAGCTAAAACGTTTACATCTGATGTCATAGTCGAGCTGTCTCCAATGGCATAGAGGACAAAAAAGAAAAGGAAAATAGTGAACTGAAAAGATTTGGACAAAGATAAGTCAGGAATTCTTCTTCTGTTTGCAGTACTTAGTGCAATTCTTTAAGCTCTTTGATGTGGGGAGAATCATCAAAGAAGCATGATGGAGAAGAGCTAAACAGCTCTATGAGACCAAAACAGCCAAGCTATTCTAAAATCCAAAAATATTCATTCATCTTTCTTCCCTCTTACAAATCCTATATTTATAAGCTAGCAAAAGAAATCTAGATAAATCAAAAACATTCTAGAATTTTTGTAACAAACTAAACATCATATGCCTAAGGAGTATTTTAACTAATATGCTCCGCATCATTCTCCTCCGGTACGAAGAAAGCCAAGCAGGGGGTGGAGTCGAGATGGAACACATGTGCACACTGATGCGAGCGAGGGTTGGAGATGGGCCGTGGCTAAAATTGTGAATGCTTAAAACAAATTATCCAAATCCAAGGCTTCCTCCACCTTGGTTTTATCCACCATCAGCACCTCGAATTTCACAGCTGCTCTAGATATGTTAGTTGACTCTCTGAAACTACTGAGGAGAGCTCCATGCATTGTAGCAGGTACCTCTTGTTTGTTGCCTCTCCAGCAAAGAACACCCTACCATTGCCAATGCTCTTTGCCAAAATATCATAATCATCACCAGAAGACCCAACAACACATAAGAATATGATTTATATGTGAACTTATCTGCTCCCCAACGAGTGCAAATAACCTGTAATGGATCAGGAGCCTGAATTCCATTGGGAGTGAATATACCATGAAGAATACCGAGTGCCCTTTCAGTTGGTTCCATTGGAGGAGCCTTCTCAAAAGCAATGGATGATTCCCTCCCCTCCTACCAGAAATCAAAGCCGTCCAAGACAACATTTCGGTCAGAGAATTCATCAAATATTTACGAGCAGAATTCAAATCCGAGCATAGGCATCAAGTACAGAAGTCGATCGGAGCAGGCTTTGAGAACGTGGGGGATAGATAAACTCGTTGGGCTTAAGGCATCCGAGCCAAAGCATGAGAGATGGAAACTTGGTGGAGCCGGTGAAGTAGAGAATCATCTTCTTCGGCCCTCTGTGGGCTACTCCGAGCTCTTGGCCATGGTCTAAGGCAGCGATGGTGAGGAACCAGGCGGTGTAGGTGGTCATGCCGAGGTCGAGGAAGGACCAAATTCTGTAGTTATGGAATCAGGGGATAAACACTGTTGTGGCACATCAGGCGCAGAATATGTAAGTCTGTGTTCTTTTATATAACTGATCATTTATGTAGTATATGTTGCTGGTACAGCCAATAAGCTGGATGACAGAGCCGAAGATGGGAGGAATCTGGAGAGCGAGTTATGAGAGCATCACTGTGTAATAGATAGTGTCTGCAGATTGGAGAGGCGGCTAATCAAAGCAGGAATAGAGCCAGAGTTATTGGTATCAACGGAATCAAAAATCGGAAATGGGTTCGAACAGGTGAACGAGTAACACGAGAGTGTGGACAATGGTTGGACTCGTGCGTGAGATGGGAACGGGAGGCAAATCCATGGGTTTCAGGACACGATTGTACCGCGCGAGAAGCTGTCCGACGGGATGGATCTGGTTGTTGGGGATGGAAACAATGAGGATCTGGTTGCGAAACTGTGCAGGTGGATCTGAGGGGGAATCCCGTGCTGGAGCGAAAGCGAGCGCGAGCGAGAAGGATTACGCGGGTGTGGATGGGCACGGGAATGGGCGGATGCCTATTGTCGCGAGCGGCGTGGACGGCGGGCATGGTCGTTCGCACGAACTGTACAAGCATGGACACATATCGCAGGTCGATGAGTCGATTGCGAGGAATTCTGCCAAGGTCACGGACGGGGAATCATGTGTGGAGATCTCCGACGGTATGATTGCCATTGGAGAGCGATTCGCTGGTATAATTGCTAGACGATGGAATCGCTTGTATGGTTTCCAGCGGAATGTGTAGATTCGCCGGTATGGTTGCCGGCTGGTGGAGGCTTCGAACGTCGTCGACAGCCTAGCTTCATACATGGCCTTCCCCAAGCATCCAAAACCCCGATCGACGTCAAGGGTTGATGTAGTAGCAGCCCAGGGCCCTAATCGACGTCAAAGGTCATACCTCGCTCTGATACCATCTGATGTGGGGAGAATCACCAAAGAAGCATGATGGAGAAGTGCTAAACAGCTCTATGAGACCAAAACAGCCAAGCTGTTCTAAAATCCAAAAATATTCATTCATCTTTCTTCCCTCTTACAAATCCTATATTTATAAGCTAGCAAAAAAAAAACTAGATAAATCGAGAACGTTCTAGAATTCTTGTAACAAACTAAACAACATATGCCTAAAGAGTATTTTAACTAATATGCTCCGCATCACTCTCTCTCTCTGTCGTAGCTCTGAAGCTTTTAACCATCATCATGGTTCACGACTAAAACATTTAGTTGATGATGACAGTTAGGCATATAGATAGCTTGATAGGTAGGATGTTGAAGAAGTCAGCAGCAATAAGCAATAAAATAAACAACTATGCTTTCTTTTCAGGAGACACTTACTTTCAATATTAATATATAAAAGATAAGTTAGTTGACTTATCTTGACTCCTAATTTCATCATATTTGTGGGAATATGATAACCTTTGCAACAGATCGAGCTGAAAGAGACTTGGATAACATTTGATGGTCCCAGTGAAAACAAATCAATAATTTAAAATTAAATGTCTACGTATTTATTTTTTTTAATTGGTATTTCATATAAGAAAATTTATTTTGACCAAATTGTTTTATTTTCATAGCCTGTAGCTATTAATTCCTGTAAATAATTCCTTCGTTATAAGTGATTGATTGGTATTTTAAATGATTCTGACGAAGTTCTTTAGATCAAAATTAAACACTCATTTCAAACCAAATGACTTCCCCTTGAGAGGAAACCTCCTCCGATGAGTTCATATCATAAATTTGAACTCAAGGGACCCAACCCTTGATCCCGTGTCTACCCTGAAGCCCAGCCCGAGACAGCCAAGGCCCCGAACCGAATGCAACAAACAGCCCAAAGAATGGGAAGGACTCATATATATGTATATGTATATATATATATATATATATATATATATATATATATATATATATATGTATATATATATATATATATATATATGTATATGTATATGTATATATATATATATATATATATATGTATATGTATATGTATATATATATATATCTATACTACTATTATAAAAGTGGCTTGGGATTCCACCCATAGCAAATCCTGACCATCTATTTTAATTATTCAAATCAAATCTCATCCGTTCATTTTAATTATTATAATTATAATTAATTAATTACTTAATAACTGAAAAAAGCGATTTGTAAGAAAAGGCAATTAATGTTACGCATTATTTGATGAAAGATGACCATATAGACATATTGCATTGAAGACTTTAAATTAATAACTGAAAAAGCCATCAATTGCATTAATTAATTATCACATCAGTCTCTTGAACTTCTAAACTGTTTGCATTAATCATCTCGCATTTCAGATTTTGGAAGATGAAGGAAATCGTCGATTTTTGCACGATCTGATTTTGCGCTTCTTCGCATTCATCTCCCCTCCATTAACTTCTTCGCTTCATCTTCTTCTCCTGTCCTGGCTTCGCATGCTATATTTTCAAAGAATGCTAAAAACCTTCGCAAGAGGTCATCGTCAACGATACACGCTATGAAGGTAACAATCTTTCAGCCCTTTCGCGCACTTCTTCGCATGCTTCCTTGATTGGAAGATTGGTCATGAATCCTGGATGCTCGTTGTGAAGGGAACGATCTTTCAACCATTTCACGCGCTTCTTTAGCTAAATACCGTAAGTCGCTAGCTTTTTGCTCCTAAGATTGGTCATGATTTACTTTCCCGCTTCAAAGTTCAAATGTAACTGGATGTAAGCAAATCACAGTTTTTTTTTTTTTTCTTTTTAGATTCAAGAATTTTCAAATTCCACACATTTGGAGTTCTTCTTGACCTTCTGTTGGGAAGGAAGCTTGTTGAAAAGAAAAATAATTCAGGATTCCTTGTGATAATCAGGTAAAAAAATATTTGCTCACTTGTTGGCCTCATAAGCCTGCAAGATGAAAAGCCCAATTCAAAAATCAAATATCATGAGATTTATCAAAATTGTATAGCTTCTTAGCCTCCTTCAACGAAGTTCTGTTCCTGTCGGATCAGATTTCACTGTGAAGGTAAAGGTAATAATCAGACTTTTTTTAAGGATTTATCAAAATTGTATAGCTTTTTTCTTTCAAAAAAATCTCCCTTTTGCTTCTCTAAAAACAACCTTTTTAGTTTCTTCTTCTTCTTTTTTGTGAATTAGATGTACTTAAGCTTTATCACAATTTTTTACTTTGTGCAGACACAAATGTCCATCAAAATTCAGCCTTCTTTGGTGGTTCAGTTTTTTCTGATTTTCCTGGGTAGGTAATTAAATTCTAATGATTTAAAAATACAATGCTCTTTTATTTAGTTATTTTTAATGGTTACCTTGACGTTTTACTGAAATATATAGACATTCATCTCAACGTCTTTCCAACCTTTTTTTTATTATATGCCATAAAAATGTGTGGTGTTAACAATTATATTAGCTTCACTTTACTCTTCCATCGAACAATGGAGGCTGTGGTTGCTCTGTTTTTGTCAACTGTTTTTCAACAATACCTACTCTTCATTGCCGGGAGAAATTTAAAATTACATTCATTTTATTTACTGTTTAGCTTGCAATGGTTCTATGTTATCCTTAATTTGTACTCTTCTATTTAAATTCATCTATAAAAGTGACTTGGGATTCCACCCAAATGCAATCCTAGCCTTCTATTTAATTTATCAAAGATGTATCTCAATCATTCATTTTATTTATACATTTAATTAACTTATTTATTAATTTTACATTTTTTTTTTAAATAAATCGTTATCAATTGCATTTAAAAAACGAATTGGTAACATTTGAAATTTATTTCGGCTAAAATAGCTCTTCAATCCTTTAACCCTCTTTGTTTCTTATTCCGCATTTCCCCTTCACTTTCTCTTCCATTTTCCCCGTTTTCTATTTGCATTTCGCCTCCACTTCCTCTTCCATCTGCGCATAAGTGCATTTATGCTAATGATATATTACTATTCCCTAAATTAAATCATAAATATCCATCTAACGCTATAATTTCCAACGCTTCATATTCTCAACCCATTGTATTCACGCACTATTAAAAGAAAAGGTGAGATCACAAAGCCCTATAAATTGCGAAACTGGTTGAAGCCGAAATGAGAGAAGGATCGGAACTCCTCTTCGCTGAAGTCAAAATTGGAGAATATGGAGAAAAGCGATTGTTGGATTTCTTCTCACCTGCTTATTTTGTGTTGTTAAATTGTAGCCTTTCAAATAAATATAATAAAAATAGTTTGGTATTGCATTGTTTTTCTTTTCATTTATTGCTCATTTTAGCTCTCAATATTTAACTTATATTTCACATACCATTTCTCAGCTTTCAAGTTCTAGAAAACTAGGAGATCACATAAGAAAAAAAAACTATATAATATTCATATACTATAGCATATTTGGATACATATGAATATTTCATAATTTTATGAATAGAGTATATATACATTAAAATGGTAAATTTACAAATAATGCAAATATTAGTTATGTTCAACATTTTTTTGTGTTAAAACCCTTGAAGGGGCCTACACGTTAATATCAAAAAAAGATGTTACAAGGTCCTTAGAAGGAACCTTCAGCTCGCTAATGCTCAAAAGAGCTACAAGAGAAAGCAAAATAAAACCTAAGAGCCAGTGGTTTCTTATACTATGAATTACAAAAAAATCTAAGCACATTCTAGAGCTGCAAGTAGATAGCACCCAAAAAAGGAAGAGCAAACTTTTATTCACTAACTTAATCAACGTTTTAAATTAACAGAGTTGAAAAAATGAAGGGCGGATTAATTTGGCATGCGAGCTCCCACATACACCAAATGGCTTCAATCCAGTTATGTCACTCAGGACAATTAGTAAACATCCACTACTGGTGATTTCTTTAGTTAGTGTCAGTTTGATAAATTAGCGATAAAAAAATCTGCTTATAAGCTGGTGGTATGTTAATTGCTTAATCTACACTAGCATGATGCCACAAAAAAAATCTTTTTTTTATTATTGTTATCTCAAGGTATGATTTGTTGCAATGATTTTTATTTATATATCTATGTGTTTTATTTTAGCCTTGTTCTTACATTTGCTTTTTATCTTTCATGAGTAAATATTATGGTTTATATATATTTTATGTGATAATATGTGCATGGATAGCAATCATAATTGAAGTTCTCCATGTGTTGAATCAGGCTTAAACTGATTGTATCGTGAGGCTCAATTTGATTATTATTTTTTTTAGGATAAAAGACATGTTAAAGTTCTCAAAGATCTCATATGTTGTTTAACTAAAAATTGATGGATTCTTATAATCCAAGCTCTTCATTATTCTCACATCCTCACTGACACTGTGACTTTTTAAAATAGAATTCAACCCTTCATTTAAATAATTAATTCAAATATTCTATATTTAATAATATTAATTAAAAAATTGATTAAAAGAAGAATTCTCAACTCTTCATATTCCTTATTATTTATAGTCTTCAAAGGGACGGTTAATGCAATTGAAACACTTCACAGCATATCTTGTGGAATAACAATCAACAATTTAAAGCTTTTCATATTCTTAAAATATCTATTCATTTCAAATTTAAGGAATTGAAAAATGCATCTTTATAAATTCTAATTGTTATTGTAATCAATTGTTGTAAATTTATTACTAATTTAAACATATTAATTAATTGTTACATATTTATTATTAATCTATATGATTTAATATTAGCCTTACACAATTTCACAGCTTCATCTGCTTTTGTCTACCTAAGAAATGTTGATAACTACGCACGCATGCCTAAGTTAGAAGATGAAGGCCTCTGCTCTTAAAAATTTTTTTTTCAGCGCTGATTTAGTATTAGAATCGGATAAAGCAACTCTTTGTGTTTTCTAAGTTTTAAGATATATATATTTTTGTTTTGTTTTAAGTTTAAGATATATTGTTTGTAAAAATTTATTAAATGAAGAATTAGATATAGGAAAATGTTGTTCAGATCATCTAAAGTTTATTGCAAGTAAATGTCAACATTAGCAGAAAATATCTAACTCTGCACATTTTTTTCTCAGCCTCTTAATTCAAGTGACTACATAAACATAACAATAGGCAAACCACATTTGTTCATAGGTTGCAAACCAAAAATCTATCGAACTGCATCTTGTTCGTAGACTCCAAATTATTTGGGTGTCTTGTCTGGAAACAATGTTGCATGGGAAAATTCCGTCACATGAAAACAATGAGTCATATGGGAACTTATTGAGCAGCATGTATCAACAGACTGACGAGTTTGTGTGATTCTGAAAGATAAATGTTGAACTGTGGGTTGGACTCTTCATTTGAAAGTTACCAAGGGCATATTAGCACCTATAATATAACTTGACAAGAGAATATATTCCTAAAACTCCTTTTTTCATATTAGTATTGAGATGGAGATATTCATGATCATAATTTGATACTTTTTTATTTCGTTTACCGCACTACATTTTGATTTTGTACTAATAATACTTATAATGCATTTATGGTGTTTCTTTGGGGTTCCTTGAGATTTCTATAATTATGTATTATTCGACGATTCTACCATTCAGTGTTACTGCTATTAATATCTACTCATTGTTTTATTTAAAGTAGATGAGTTTTTGGGCTTTTAGCATATCTAAAATATCTTTTTTTTTTTATTATTTAGGTTGTTTTTCTTTATTTTTTGTTGCAGAATTGATGAATAAAATATCTAAACTTATTTTTATGCATGTATTTTTTACTAATATTATTTTAAGAAAAAGATATTATTTTTTGCTAATATTATTAATAATTATAATTAATTATAGAAATAAATATATTAATTTATTTTTGATTAAATAAAATATAAAATACTCATATGAATTTTTATTTTAAATTTATGAATTTTTATTTTTAATTTTTTATTCACATGTATTTAATGCATGTGTAATAAAACTAGCAAAATTAATGACACTTTTTTACTAAATTTTTAAATTTTATTGTTCTAAACATTGTGCACATGCAAATTTACATTGATTATAATTATTTAAATAATAAATTTATTTTTTTTCATCTTAACATTAATAATATAATTAAAATATTTATAATATGAATTTTTGTTTTTAAATTTTTAGTCACGTGCATTTAATGCACGGGCATTTTTACTAGTACTACATAAAAGTGGCTTGGGATTCCACTCATAGTAAATCATGACCGTTCATCTAAAAATTTTAAATTAATCTACAACGTTCATATATGACCCTTCAAATTCTATCATTTAACAGTTCTTATTGAAAATTTATTTATTCATTTATGTAATTTAATATCCCTTAAATACACTTCATACTAAATTAATTTTAATTCTTCTTAATGCTTGATGCTATTTGCTTTCTAAAATGACGTTTCGGTTATAATAAAATGAACAATTCTCTCAATCATTGCCGAATGTTTCAGTGCTTTAAATCCAAAGGTAGAAGATGATGCTTAATCTTCCAAATGCTTGTTCTTTGACAGTTTAGTTTCGTATTCATTCCATTCGTGCATTTATATCCACACTTGAAATATCTTTTTTATTGAATTAAACGATTCTTCTTTTTAACTACACTATGTTTTCCCTAATAGGATACATCTCTTCAAAACCCTAGCTGCTCATTCAATACATTTCGAATGAAGCTGTAGCTTCTCCTGCATTTCGATTTTCTCCAACGAAGAGGTTTAAGATGATGCCATTAGCCGCGCGCATTCATATTAGAGGTTAGTCGGCGCGGCTGGTAAGTTCCTTCCTCCTAAATATCCTATTACCAGTTTCTCTATTTGACTCGCATGATAAGTTTAGCTGCTTCTCTAATGGCTTAGAATAGATAAGTTGAAGAATCACACGGCTCACATCCAGCCTCAGAAGAGTGAAATCAAGAAGCCTAGGAGGCAGAGGCAGCGAGACTCGGGATCTGAAGCAGAGGAGTAGATGAGGCACTGGTCATTATTATTTATATATTACGAGACTAGAATTTAGATCCTTTTTTTCTTGTTTGCTGCTGTAGATTTTTTTTTCTTTTTTGGGTTTTATTCACTATTTCAAGCGAGGGAAATGAAATGAAAAAATAGGTCGAGAGCTTCCAGTTTTTCATTTTTTGAAGAAACTATAAGTTATTAGCGTAAATCTGCAGGTAATTCTAATGTTTAATCTCTACTACAGTTTCCATTATTTTCTTTCTTTATTTATACGTATAATAAGATGAGAAGCAGATGAAGCACTTCTCAAAATAAAAATAAAAAAACTTGAATGCTGTATACATTTATCAAGCTTTTCTAATGAACTAGCGATGTTCCAATCCGGTGTATAGTAATTTTTTAGTTAATATGGCGGTAATCTTAATCAGCTTCGAGTTGTATATACCCCTTCTATGCAGCCAATCGGTCCACTGAAATAAGAAGGCTCTCCACTACTTTAGCTTATCCCAACACAAATTTAACTTAGCCAATCAATGTTACGACGTAGCTCTTATATCTGGTAAAGAAAATCTAAAAATCATTTCAGGTACTCATCCATTCTCTAATCTCTTTATGCAATTATCTTCTGGTGAGGTTTTGGTTGGGTCGGACAATTTTGATGGTGAATGTGTGGCGGGTGAAAATTTGTTGGGGTCCATGGCCCATCTCGACTTCTCGACTCCACCTGTCTTAGGTGTTGGTATTTTTGGTTTGAATATGGACTCTTCTGTGGACGGTCGTGGTGTGGTTAATGTTGTTTCTTCTGTTGGTAATGATGGAATTGTTGGGAATGAGCTGCGGGTTAATGCTAACTCTTTTATTAATGTGCCCGTTAACTTGATTGAGACCAAAGATTTGGTGTATCATGTTCGTGATAATGCAGGGATGAATGTTAGGACACATATTGATTGGTTGCGCTCGTCTGATGTGGAATCTGATTCTGACTCCGGCTCGGATCATTGTGGTGGTTCTGATCCGGGTCAGGATTTTCGTTTGGATCGAGATCGTCCTGTTGTTGCCTGTCGTGGAAGATTTCGTGGCCGGGGCAGGAGAGGAAGATAGCTTTTGTGGTTTTCATGATTTGGCAATTTTTGTTATATTGTTCATCCGCTCTGTTCCTTTATTGGTCATTTCGCCTGTACTGTGGATCGAGGTGTTTCTTGGGCTATGATGTGGCCGGGGCTCGCTTTCCCCGTGTCACTGCTGCTGGCAACCTTTGGCGATTTCTCGCCTTTTTGGATGGTCTTTTGCGTGGCTTGGGGGGGCTAGGAGCCTCGGCATTTTCTGAGCCCTCGTTGTATTTTTTGCTTTCTTTTTTTGGGCCTTTTTCGCATGATGCTCACTTTAGTTTGTATCCCATTCTCTTTTTATTCTAATGATATTTTTGTTTAAAAAAAAAATCTTCTGAAGACTTTGATTTTCAAGAAATAGAATATATACTACATTCATTTAATATAGCTTTTTGTGTGCAATTGATTTATGAAATTGTACTATTTGTTTTTCTTATGAATTTTGGATGCTTGCATTATTGCTTTTATTGTAGATATATTTTAATCTAATACCCTTTGTCTTTAGGTAATAGCTGATAATGGAATCAACTCATTAGTAGATATATTTAGCCATTTGTTTTATGTTGTTGCATATGAATATGATCAATTTTTTTAGTTATTAAAAAAGTTGCAATAATTCTAAGAGGATGATCTTATGTTATTACATGAATTGACAAATGGATCCTATCTATATGTTTAGTTGATACAATAAATTAATAAAGAATTAAAAAACATGATAACTACTAAAGAATCTTTCCTCTTTTATTTGTGTATGTAGTTATACTAACATAAGAGGAAATAAATTATTATTTGCATTTATTTTGAATAAGGCCTCTATCAATTATAAATTTTCATTACATTATTGTATCTTGTACAATTATCTTATTTCTTTGTGAAAATTTTCCAATGCTATCTTGGAACTTTCCTTCCATGATTGATTTAGTAAATGTAAATTCACTTGATTGTAGTATTCAATTTAAAAAGTATGATGATTAACTTTTATATCTACATGCTTTCTTTTAAAAAAAAAATTTATTTTGCCATCGTTTCTTTTAAACAATGTTAAAAGTATTTAGCATTTCATCAATATTTTTAGGGTTTAGATTAAAATTATTAATTTAGAAGGATGAAATTAATAATTATTTTCTTTTTATCACAAAAAAAAATAATTAGAATCATGATAATTGGATTTTTTTAAGTTATTAAGAATTATTAATTATCATGCTACATTTGAAGTTTTCATGAATTTTTGTTGAATTGATTAATTTATACTATTTAACATAATACATTTTAATTTATTTTAAAATTTTATTCACGTGCGACCATGTGCACTTACATTTATACTAGTATATGTAATGCCTTATTCAATAAATTAGAATTGTAAAAAAAAAAAACCTTTTCTATGAAGGGAAACAAGTGCAGGTCCTATTTCATTGAATCAACTGGTCATGAAGGAGAAACGGGTGCAATTTCATTGAATCCCCATCCTCATCTTTACTTCCTCCACCGCCATTGGCTTTAAGTTCCTCCTCATCTCCTTCATCCCCTGAGTAATCCTCCTCACCACCATCATCTTCTTGGTCACTAGCTTCAACCTCATCCTCATCCTCCTCATCAACAGATTCACCATCATCCTTGTTCTCAGGAATGGGTTCACCTTTGATTTTCCTCAGATGAAAGGGGAAATCCTTCACTTATCTCACATCCGTCACCAAATAAATTAGCTCCATTCCCTGAAGATCCCATCACACATAGAAACCAAAGGAGAGACTTTCCAGCATCCAAAATCGCTTCCATCACCACAGACTTCAAAACCGACTCAAGGGTAGCAGCAGCAGCAATTCCTCTGCTCTCGCTTCTGCTGAAAAAAACCAAAAACAAGGAAAGATATCAAACATAAGAAGAGAGCGAAAGAAGAAACCCTAGATCATAAACGCAACACGGAATCTAATGGCCAATAAAAAATTACTGTTCTTCTCTTTCTCTCCCACTCGAATCACTCAAGAACAGGTTTGATCGTCAAAAAAGTAAGCTCTTCTTCGCGTGAAAAGAGCACAAAAATGTAACCGTTCAGAAGTTCCGCTCCTTTTCTTTTTTTTTTTTTAAACGTCGCCGAGTTTTTAAACGTCGCCGAGTTGTAACTGCCGCATATAGTTTAGGAAAGATTTAGGCTAATATCACCGAACAACAATTATAACGTGCTCCGATCCGACGTAGAGGAACTACGGTCTGAGGCAAATTCCCATCAAAAAATGAGTTGTACCGAGCAAATAACGAGCAATACCAAACAATAACGAAGAATACTATCATTTGAAGACCCAATACCGAGTTATACCAGGCTTTACCGAGCAAATACCGAGTTATACCAAAGTTGTACCGAGTCAGAAAAACTCGGTACAACTCGGTATTTCTCGGTACAGCTCAGTATAACTCGGTATTGATCTTCAGATAATGGTATTCCTCATTATTATCAAATAATACCTAGTTGTACCGAGCAAATACCTAATTTTTTGACGGGAAATTGCCTCCGACCGGACGTTCCTCTACGTCCTTACACCGGACGTAACAAAAGTTCAATATCACCAGAGGAATCACTAGCAACCTCAAATCTTCCAACCTAAACTTAAACTAGAAGCCCAACCCTCGTTCCATTAAAAAAAAAAAACATATAATAAATTTAAGTGGTATTTACAAACAAAACACTGACTTCTCACGTAATTACATAAGAAAAATCAAATATCAATTCTCTCCAAATGCCCCAAATACAATTATGACGACAATCACAAGTTCAGTATCCCTCAAGCTAACCACTAACTAACATCCAATAAACTTAATCTCACCAAAGAAATTACTAGTAACAACAAAGCGTCAAATCCGAGAATAACACTCCAAATCCGACTCTCGCACCTGAATTAAAAAAAAAACACCTAAACTAAAATCTTGTTCTAGCAACAGAAAAAAAGAATCACCTTCTTAACAAAATCAGCACACACACAAGAGGGCTTCCAAAAGAGGATTCTTACAAGGCGGCCATAAATGGCAATTGGGAAATCACAGCGGACACACAAGTGAATCCTATCTCCAAGTTGGCATCGCGATCTGCGGCCCATGTTGCGGCCGGAGGAAGCGAAAGAGGTGGTGAGGACATAGGCGGATGGAGGGGGGGGGGGCAAGGGGGGGCACGTGATTTGGCGGACGGGTGAGCAGAAGGCTAAGATGATTGCTATTTAAGAAAGAGGAAGTTTGGGTGTTAGATTGGAGTTCGATTGGAGGAATATGGGAGGATCGGTTGGGTCGAAGGCAGTTAAGAGTTGGAGATACTCTATCTTTCTCTCTCCCCCCTCTCTCAGAGCCGGCTACTGCTCTCCTTGATCAGCTCCTTTCCTTTCTCTCTCTCTCCATATATATACACTAAAATATGGATTTAAGAAGCAGTAAGAAAGTAAGAAAGCCGTCCCAAACGAAGCCTAAATCTTTTTCAAAACTGCATGCGGCAGTTACATTCCCGTTTTTTTTTCTGCGCATTCGGCTGGTGCATTATTGCATTTGAAATAAAAAAATGAAAAAACTCCGTGATGTTTATAAAAAATTTAAAAAAAAATGAAGTGGAACATCTGAACGGTTACCATTTTTGTACTCTTTTCACGCGAAGAAGAGCCTTATTTGTGTATTCCCATTCAATCAAACCTGTTCTTGAGTTATTCGAGTGGGAGAGAAAGAGAAGAACATTAATTTTTTATTGGCCATTAGATTCCGTGTGGCGTTTATGATCTAGGGTTTCTTCTTTCGCTCTTTTCTTCTGTTTGGTATCTTTCCTTATTTTTGGTTTTTTTTTCAGCAGAAGCGAGAGCAGAGGAATTGCTGCTGCTGCTGCCCTTGAGTTGGTTTTGAAGTCTGTGGTGATGGAAGCGATTTTGGATGCTAGAAAGTCTCTCATTTGGTTTCTATGTGTGATGGGATCTTCAGGGAATGCTTGTAAGTGTATAACACAAAAAGAAGAAACCCTAAAGTGTAATACATTTAATGGTGACTGTTTTGTTTGATAAGATATATGATGTGTAAAATAACTCAATATAAACTATGCTTAATTACATTGTATGCATCTTATAAATTTACATTCTCTTATATTTTTATTAATACTGACGTTGACCTATCTATCTACCTACCTACCTACCGTGTTGAGCACAATACCTAAACCCTAAAGTTGTTTTTGCACCTTATAAGTGTATCACAAAAAAAAAATCTCCTTTCACTCTGTCAGTGCTTTGCCCTAGCTTCTCTTCCGGTTTGTTTTTGATGATCTCCGCCTCCGTTTTACGGTCAACATCCGTCTGAAATCTTCAGGAAAGTTGCCTTTCCTTCTCCTCTTGATGTTCGTCTTTCTCCGTTCTTTTTTTTCGGGTTGTCACCCTCTTCTTTCCTCCTCCGGCCCTTTGTGGCCGGAATGGCGGTGTGATGGGTTGCTAATCCAGGCTTTTCAAATGGTTCATTTAAATCTCGGTCGTTTGCTGATGCCCTTTCTGATTCTTCCTCGTCAGATTGTTTCCCTGAGCTCCGACAAGGTTCTTTTCGTGGTTTACCATCGTTGTGGATTTATAAGGATGAAATTAAAGCTCTTGTTGTGCCTTTTCAAGTCGCTTTGGTTGGTTTTTCCCCCACGCGTCATCTGTCTCTGGACACTATTCACAAATTTTTTTCACGCTAAAACTAAATTCTGATTTCTCTGTAACGGTGCTTGATCAAACACATGTGCTGGTTAAACTTTCCAACGACCAAGACTATAGCTGTGTTTTCTGCCATCACTCTTATCTGGTAAATAACTATTTCATGAAGCTCACTAAATCGTCTCCTCTCCTCGACATTGGCTGTGAATCTCCGATCATACCGATTTGCATTTCCTTTCTTAACCTGAGACCTCATCTTTACTCTCCCCATATCCTACATGTCATAGGTTATACACTCACAGTTTGGACAATTCTTCTCGTCCGGATGCCGCACAGAATAACTTCTCAACCGTAAAAGAGTTGCTTAGTTGCAGATCAATCGTACAATACTATTAATTCAACTATCCCACTTGCCTTCAAAATAATTATAAGAAATATAAAATTTTGGGGGAAAATTAAGTGCGAGATTTGACTTGTTTTCACTGGGACCATCAAATGTTATCCAAGTCTCTTTCAGCTCGATCTGTTGTTAAGGTTATCATATATGATGAAGTTAGGAGTCAAGATAAGTCACTCAACTTATCATTTATATATTAAGAAGTAAGTATCTCCTGAAAAAGCAAGCATGGTTATTTGTTTTATAGCTTATTGGCACTGCTGACTTCTTCAACATGCATTCTACCTATCAAGCTATCTATATACCTAAATGTAGTTCTCTTAAAATATATTTAAAATTTCTAAGATTTATGTTGATTAAATTTTATCTCGAATATTCCAACATAATTTTTCTCCATTAATAATAGATTGATAATCAATATATGATTACTCTATTATATATATTTATAATTTTCTAGATCGAACAATCTAACAAAAAAATTATAACTCTTATTTCGGAAAAATGAGAAAATACCATTGATAAAATTTCAAAATGAAGGTTTTGCGAGCTAGGAGATTGAGGAGGTTGAAAGGGGCTAAAAATCTTCTTGGAAGAACAAAGAGAGAAATGACAAATACGGGACGATCTGATTTATATATGTACATTTTTTCAATGGATAGACTACCAAAAAACTCCACTTAGAATTGGCAGATTGGGGTTCAAAATTGATAGCAAATCCAATCAAAAAATATTTTTGTGTCAAGGCTGCCAATATAGGCTACTAGAAATTTCATGACTATCTCTTCCCATTTATATCATTTGAATGGAATGGCCCTTATTTCTTGTAGTAATATAAATCATAAAAGGCTAATTTTTTTGTTTGATTGATTTCATACTAATATAAATGTACCTATATAATGGCAAGGGGAAAAAATAATAAAGGAAATATAATAAAATAGAATATTCCCAATAATAAAAAAAAATATATTACATCAATAAATACTATATATTCTAACTATAAATGTTATACGGCAACGACTAAATCCAAAAACTATATTTGGATTAGTAAATATTTAGATATAAATCCATGACACTATTTTACAAATTAAAGGACATTCTACTTAAATTAAAGTTATTTGATAATTTGAATATGCCCAATTAATTGTGTATACTTGTAGATGCTTTCTTAGGTGCTTAGTAGGTATCAGTAAATCCTATTTTAAGACTCATGTGCAAGCACTTTTTGGAGAAATAAAAAAAAAAAAAGTGAAAAAAGGTCCTAATTACCATTAATGAGAGAGTTTCTCACCCATACCAAAAGATGTCATGGCTATTCATAGAAGTTCGAAAGTAAAAAAATAAAATACAAATTATAGTTAAAATATTCTAAATAATAGCCTCTTATAATTGAGTTTTGAATATAAAAGTATATATAATTACATAATACATGAAATAAAATAATTGGAAGAAAAATAATTTGCCTAAACTCTTCTATCCCGATACGTATTTCCAGGCTTGATGCATCACATTGTCATCTATATTAGGGCGCAATTCCCAGAACAGGCAATAACTTTCAAACAATGATGAAGATGTCTTCAGGTTGAGAGACCGGATAATTTTCTCCTGCAGCAAAAGAAACATAGGATTCTTGATCGAAGGATGTTTAAATTTGGCCCCTTAATACAAATAAGATATTATATCAAATCTCTCTCTCTCTCTCTTTGTGCTTACATAAGCATGACAAAATTCATTGTATTTGTGTGTAGATGGCAATGATATGAAGCTTGTTATAAGCTTCAATTTTAAACCACATGACAAACTATTGAAATGAAATTCCTTTTGGAATAGAACATCTTTCATGCTCTAATAAAAAGGCATAACAAATATTATCTTCAATTCAAGCCTATATTTTGTTCTTAAAAAGTTGTACATGCAAAAAATGATAGGCACATTAGAATCGTAACTTTTGATGGTGTTATTTACATACAAGAATGTAAATAAATGATTGTTAATTAAATTCTTCCTCAACAATGGATGATATCCTCCATATTAAAAATGGACTTTTATTTCAAAATATTCATTTTAAATAAGAATTGTTGTTGTATTATTTGGAAAATTAGTTTCTATTGATACCCTTTGAACCATTACATGCACCCATTAAAAAGAAAAAAACTAAGGGTCAAATCTAAATGGATTATGGATTGATCTATCCTACTATAGATGTAAAAGTGAATATAATACCATTTTGTCAACCTAAACATTTGGGATTGGCCTAATAAATTCTTATTTTTCATCATATTTATTGTGTTAATTGATAAGTTAAATCTATTGTTCACAGACTATTTCGAAAAATTTGTATCCACAACCTTATATTCTATTTTTCTACATAATCCTCATGATAATAATATTATCAACTTAAATAACAAATGCATTTTATATCGTCATTATACACTTTCAAACCATCTTATTTTCAATATAAGTCAATCTACCATTTCCTCAAACATAATCATTCTTAATTTATCATTCCAAATTTTGTCGTACATCCATCATAACATTCTAGATTTAGACACTAACTTAGATATCAATGATACTATTGCCAAGTCTCTGAGTCTTGAATAAAAACAATTGATTGTTGTGTTATGTAGTCAAAAGCAAGCAAAATTTTGTCAAATAAATATGACATGAATCCTTCAATATATTCTGTTAATATAATAGTGTTCCCTGAAAGAGACACAATGTACAGCTGAATACAACAAAAAGTATGCAAAGGCTACTTCACTGATACCCGGGTGCAGTATTAAGGGAGCATGTGAGCAAAATAACTAGTCCATGAAACTAGAATTAGCATAGAAACTAGAAGTATAGATTCTCTTAGAGGTAAATTAATGAAATCAATATATATTATTATTCATATGAAGATAAATATTCTATGCATTCATGAAACTAAATGAGTAAGTAAATTGATAGTTTATGATTTAAGCTATTGTATTCATGCATGAATTATACTAAAAATGGTATGAATATGACTATAGATAAGAGTTTGAAAAATAATGTTATAAAAATTAATAGAATTAGAAATAGAATTCTAGTTTTAAATATTGTTATTGATGTTAATATTATTAATATTATAAGTACGTATTCTCATCAAGTAGGTTTGGATATATATTCAAAATTAAAATTTTTAAATGAGTTGAAAAAATTAATACAAAATATATCTTTTTAAGAACTAATTTTTATTGGAAGAAATTTAAATAATCATGTTGCAGAAGTGGTAGAATAATTTAAAAACATTCATGATGATTATGAATTTGATGCAACTAATGAAGGTGGTAGAATCATATTAGATTTTGCTTTAGCTTTATGATCTTGTAATTGTTAATATATTATTTAAGAAAAAAGATGAGCATCACATATCTTATAAGAATGGAAATAATAAAATAAAGATTGATTATTTTCTTACAAGAAAAATTGATCATTTAGATTACAAAAATTGTAAATTCATTCCGAATGAAAGTTTATGTACCCAATATCGCTTATAAATTTTGGCATTGAGATGAAAGATGAAATATAAAAAATAAAGTAAAATGTTGTCCAACAATTAGATGGGGATGTTTAAATAACACTAACAAAAATAATTTTTAAAATAAGATTCAGGATCTTAAGAGTTTGACTTTGTTTGAGGAATGTTATGTGAAAAAAAAAATCTAATAATATTAAGAATATTACAAAGAATGTGCTTGGAGCATAAAAAAGAAAAGTTCATAATAATAAAAATTGTTGTTAGTTGAATCAAAATGTTCAAGAAAATATAACAAATAAAAAACTTTGTTATGAAAATTAGTTTATGTGTAAAAACTCGTATATTGAGAAAGATATAAAGAGACCCGTTAAGAGTCTATGAAAGCAATATGTGATGCCAAAAAATTAACTTTCAATGATTTACTTAATAGATTAAATACTAAGAAGGACAAAAGATACATGTATAAGTTAATCAAGCAAAGAGATAAAAGAAGTATGAATTAAGTTCAAGTAAAGTGCATTAAGAATGAATATAAAAAAAATTATTAAAAGAGAATATTCAACAAATGTGGATGAGATAGTTTGAAAAGTTTTTCAATGAAGATTGCCTCTAGAGACATTAGCATACTAAATATAAATATTTTTTTTATTTTATATTTGCATATTAGTAAAATCGAAGTTATAGAGACTAAATAAAGTATGAAAATTTTGTTGGACCTTATGATATTTCAATAGAGGTGTGAAAATGCTTGGGAGATGAGAATTTCTTGGCTTACAAAAATTTTTAATATTATTTTAAAGACAAAAGATGTCAAATGAGTGGAGTATGTTGATTCCTATTTTGAAGAATAAAGGTGATGCACAAGGGTGTATAAATTATAGAGGAATTAAGTTAATTTTAAAACTATGGGAGCATAGGTTACGATGTATATTAATGTTTCTCAAAATCAATTTGGATTCATGTCGGGTAGGTCTACTATGGAAGCTATACATTTATTGAGAAGTTTGATGTAGAAGTATAGAGAGAATAGGGAGAATCTACATGTGATATTTATTGTTTTAGAGAAAACATATGATAATTTCAAGAAAAGTGCTATGAAGAGTTCTAGAAAAGAAATGAGTTAATAATGCTTATATTCAAGTCATTAATGATATGTATGTAGGAGCTGTCACTTGTGTTCAAACACAAGATGATTTAACCAAGTATTTTCCTATTTCGATTGAGTTATACCAAGGATCAGCTTTAAGCCCATATATTTTAGCTCTAGTTGTGGATGTTCTTACAGGGCATTTGCATGAGGATGTACCATGATGTATGCTTTTTGCTGATGATATTCTTCTTGTTGATAAGACTAGAGAGGCAGTTGAAGGCAAAATTGAACTAAAGGTCAAACTTGTTTTATAGTGCATTGGGCTTAAAATTAAGTGTTGTAGAGATGAAGATCCTCAGGTTGATGAATGGCTTCACTCTAAGAGATAGAATGTGAAACGAGTATATAAGTGAAAAGGTTGGCGTAACTTCAATGGCACATAAGATTAGAGAGAGATGCCTTAGATGGTTTGGTCACATAAAACATCGACCTTCTGATGATCCAGTTGAGAGAGTAGATGTAATAGATTTGGCCTATGTTAAAACCGGTAGAGGTGGACCCTAAAAGATTTGATTAGAAAATATTAAAAATGACATTTTCATCAAGTTTAAATGAGAATTTGACGCTTAACAAGACAACGGAGAAAAAGGATTCATGTATTTGACCCACATATTGGGAGAAAAGGCTTGATATTTTTGTTGTTGTAACTTAGATATCAATGACTTTTTGACATTCCAATAACCGGCTCAATGCAACATTGAATCCTAATTGAGATTTTATTGAATTTATTTTTAAGTTACATGGTATTTTTTTATCACATAAAGCTCAACAATACTTTTCCATGTTACCATCTAACCAAATTTTTAGTTATCTCCCCATCAATATTTTCATTTTGTTACATAAAACACAAAAAATTCTTAACCTTTTTTATTTTGTTATATAATACATCAAAAATACTTAACCTATCAAATTTAGGTATCATCTTCTCAAATAAAATTGAATAAAAAGTATTAACATCATACTCATTAAAATTTCTAGTATATATTCAAATTTATTCTATTAATTCTAGGATATTTATATTCTAAATATCTTCTCCATTGTTCTAACTTTTAAGTATTTATGGATGTTTCAATAATTACAACTATATAGCATTTGAAAAATATTTTAAAAAAAACAGCTTGCTATACCTGCATCGAAAATTCAAGCTTCAGCATTCCGTAGATGATAGTCATTAAAGTTGAACGTGACATTGACCCATCAAGAAGCAAAGATTCTTGTGCATCCTACATACGTTTGAAGCGAAACAGTTATAAAAATTTTAAAAAATAAATAATTTATAGCTACAAATTTCCCCATATTTTTTGGTACAAACATTGAAATAAGCAGGATTTCATTTGCATTCCAATAATAATAAATCCTAAAAAGGATATCTTCCATTAGATTAGACTCTCAGGTCTATCAAAATAAGAAAACTTGGTATTTCTTTTGAATATAAGCATATCTACAAGAATCAGATATTTAAATTGATGTTGAGGATATTCCCTTCACATTTTCTTAAGTTTTGAGAGAAAGTAGACTCATAATTTTATATTGCAATGAAAAAAAGAGGGATATTCAATGGCTAGTAATTAAATTTGGGATCTTGTTGAATTAAATCAAGTAATAAAGGCCATTGGGAATAAATGGGTCTTCAAAACTAAAAGAGAATTTTCAAATAACATTAAATGACATCAAGAAAGACTAATCGTTAAGCGAATCACTCAGCAAGTGGAGATTGATTATAATGATACATTCCCTCCAACCTCTAAAAAGAGGACTGCTGGCATGAGCAGGTCGTTTTGGTTATGGAGTTAACATCAAATAAATATGAAAATAATCTTTCTCAGTGGGTATTTAGAATGCGAAACAACCAAAAGTATTCATTTAAAGTGAAAAAATTATCTTATTTGTAAATTTTAAAGATCTATGTATAAGATAAACGAAGTCTCCCACCAATAGTATTTAAAGTTTCATAATGTTACATTCCATTTTATTTCATGGAGAATTTGATGGATCAATGCATATACCATAAGATTAGTGGGAATAAAATAATTTTCTTAGCCTATATATGGATGATAAATAATCCAGAAAGGTACATGTCCTTTTTTATGGTAAGATAAATAATGTCAAAAAGGTACATGTTACGTGAATTTTTGCTTAAAAACCCTATGGACATGCTCTTTTCGTGACAAGCAACTGAAGCAACATCACATCTAAAACTCAATAGGTCACTTAGCTTTTCAAGTGCCATTTGTTATAGGTCACTTCGCTAAAGAGTGATCTTAGAGTTTCAATCACACAAGCATGATGATCAACAAAAGACCAAGAAATCAAATTGAAATAACATGTATTTATTGGCTATACCTCTCGAACCGACTGTGATTGTTGTGTTATGTTATCTTCAAGGAAGTCAAATACACAATCTGAAGAATGTTCATCTATAGCATGTTTTATTATATCAATTGCATTGTGCTTGAGGCTTTCAAGTTCATCAAGAACAGCTTTTGCTGAAATGAAAAGCAAGAGAGAGCTGTAATTCAACATCCAATTATAGGGTTATCATACCAGGAGATTCAATGAATACTAGGTAAAATGAAATTCCAAAGTCATTTCATGTATTAAGTAGGAAAGTGCACTTAACAAGTTATAGAGATTACAACAATAGATATTTATAGATGTAGAGACTGCATGCATATAGGAAAATATTTATTCATTGAAATAATAGGAATTTGGATAGCTCAAAGAACTAGTCAGCCCCTTTACCAACCTAAATAGAAATATATGTTGTTATCGCACCATAAATATTATAGTGTTATTGAAATACAAGATATCTAAAATAAATAGACTCAATAGTCAAATGTGGTATCGAAAATAAATAATCCAGAAAATCAGTTTGATTATTTCCCATTAAGTGAAATAAAAAATGTCACAATAGCAAAGAAAAAAATAAAACTACGAAATATATAATAAAAACATCTAGGGGGTTTGGACAATTAAAATTGTAACCAGGTGCATAAGAGTATTAGGTTTAGTACCACACCAGATAATTGAAAATTGTACTATGATAGAAAAACCAAGTAGTTGGCTCTCACCTACAGTCAAGCTGAAGTAGAAAATGAATTTTACAAATAGTGTACCTAATCTAAAGCTATTTTGTTCATAATCAATCCTTGATGGGAGACCAATTAAGCCCAACAAAATAATGGCTAAAAAGCAATTTAATCTAAAAGAATAAGCTTCTGAGAGATACCAACAACTAATATTACTCCATTAACATTTATTTTTAATATGGGACTAAACTCAATATCATCAATAGAACTAGTAAATCTCCTTCTCATTGTGGAGGTTATAGAAGTCAATCATTGGCTCTACCTCATATTGAAAAGTATCTCAATCAATGGAGTATTACAACCCAAGACCTTATTCCATGATAAACATCAACTAAAAGTTTGCTCAATAATAGAGGAAATCAACAAAAACCTGCAACATGCATCATTGATTTCTTGATTTAATGACTCTTGATAGGGACTGTGCCGGAAGGGACAAAATTAAAACAATATCTTGTAATTTGACCAAATAAATTAAGTGCAGAGGTAAAAAAACAGCTATAAGTATATCTACATTAATGAAATTTCTCAATTATCAATCTGAACGATTTAAAAGGCTCTCAATGACCTCAATAATTTAAAGATGGGTATACTCCTCTTTGGTGAGGCTATGAAGGTGTATCACTACTAGGAATTGGTTATATATTAAAGCTACATCATGGCAACATGGGCCTAATCCTATTCTCCATTTAAGGCCACTTAGGAGAGGATTGGCAAAAGCAAGTGACACATTTGGGCAATATTTGGACTTGCCTTGCGTGTGCCTTTTTTGTCCCCTCAATCAAAAAAGATATATCCTCTAACTGGCCAATAATCCCATAAAACCCCTCAAATGTTTGGTATTTAGCAAAGATATGTGATTGTATATGTGACCTTATTTAAATTGAACTTAATTAAAATAATTTCAAGGTTATTATTTGCTTGTACACAGTAGCCCTTACGCACATAATTCAATTAATGAAATCAAGTGAAGTTGTTCCAAAACAATTCCTCTATTTGGGGATCCTTTGGGACTATTTTTTCAATATAAGGAACCTTTGAGCGATCCTTTAGAACTATTTATTCCAACTAATGATCCTATGAGAGAACCTATGAAACTATGAATTTAATGTGAGAAATGTAATAAGATAATAATCATGATGACAAGGAGAGAAATGATGGACATAATCATAATCATAAAATGTCAAAAATGATGAAAAATAAATGTCAATAATGAAATAACACATTAAAGACTTTTGTGTCATCTGAGCTTGTCGAACAGCTACAATGATGTTTGTGGAGTTTTAATATGCACAACTTTTATTTAATTAATAGTAAACTGTACCTATAATGAAAGTACTATTTATTCCTATTTCTTTGTAGTAATTCTTTTTGCTTAAAAGGTCTTGCAGATCCTTCTTATCAAATAGAAATAAAAAACAATTACATAACTATGAGATCATGAAAAGAAAGCAAATAGGCTAATATAACAAAAGAAGAAACAAGCAAGATCATAACACTGGATAATTCTAAAACACTGCCTAGGAGATTATTATCATGCCTCTTCTTAATATTATCAAGTCTTTTTACTATGATTAGAATTTCACAAAAATAGGTTCGGGGTACAATGTTATACTGGAAAACTTTTCCTCCCAAATTTTGTTGAAAAATATTTATTATTCCTCTCTTGTCAAATGTTCCATATAGTTGACAGCAAGAAAATGTCCCTAATTTCTTTTACTTCTTTCTTGGCATATAAATCTCTCCATAAACAAAATATCACATAAAGAAAAATTATTGATTATACTTTTGCCAAAAGCATTGCATAGTAAAGTTGATAAAGGAAGTATGAAGACTGAAGTTTACCAGGTTCCAACTGGATGTCAGTAAATAAGAAAAAAGTGATAAACATTTAAATGAGCTAATGAATATCATAGACAACTTGAGCGAGAAGTCACCTTTGATTAAATAGTCTTCAAGCCTTAGTTTGTAAGAATTCACTTTGATAACATGTCCAAGAAAAATATGAGATGAAACAAATTAGAACGCTCTGCACTGAAATCAAAAGAAATATAATAAATAACTAATATAGTGCTATTGGTCCAGCTATGGTCCCATACATGATTTTTTCTTTATGACAGTTCTATCAGTTTTTAGTTAATATAATCTGATGAAACAGTTCTTACATTTACTAATATTTTTAACAACATTTTCATGATTGTTAAAACCAGCTTCAACATATTCCTTCAGTTTGTCTGTGTAATTAGAATTGATAACTTCATCAACCACACTCGATGTTTTGCAAAGTGGAGCCCTCCTGCATATCTCTATTCAAATAAACAATAATGAGAGAAGCTTTCAAAGATTATTTGTATAAGATTATTTGTATAATCGTGACAGTATGATAATCAAAGTTTTCTTGCACAGTTGAAAGCAACACACCATGAAAAAACAACACAAAAATAAAGGAACCTTGATTGAAGGCATCTTCAATTTACAACAATAATATATAATTACTTGGCCTTGTGGAAACAAAAAGCCACCCATCAATAAACAAAACTTAGTGTAAGATGAGGAAAAACCATTAAATTTCATTTGTTGCAAAAAGTTATTAATTTAAATAAAAATAAGTTCCACATGTGCTCTATTACATATAGATGTATATAAAAGAAATGAATCGTCAATTGATATGCATGAGCAAGTATTTCACAAAATTAGTAAACTAATCATTAATTTGATGCCTCACAACCAAGCTATTTTTGTAGATTTATGAAAATTTTGAATTTTCAAAATATGCATGTACCCCAACCAACCTTGAGGAGAGAGAACGAATTCACTTAATATTCCCAAGTAGAATCCTTATGTTATAAGTTCATATGCTTCTATACATAAAAAAGTATATCCTAATTCATAAATGCTTATAAAAATTTAGAACAACAACGAGCATATGATTCCATTCTAAGCACATTCAACATTTTTTAGTATTCCTTGACCTACACGTTTACAAAATCTCACAAAGAAAACTTCCAATGAATCCAATACTCACCTAGTTCTCTATAGAATCCTCTAAGGAACCCTTCCCCTGCATCAGCAAGCTCCTCAAGCTTTGCACATCTGGAAAGCAAAAATAATTAGAAAGCATTTAGCGAAGAAGCGCATAGAAGTATATACAAGTTTTTTTTTTTTCTCTCTCTCTCAAAAAGTGGATGCAAAATCAACCATGGACAACTAATTGCAAGGAAGATCAATTACTTGCATCACTTGCACAAGTTCTACTGGCCAAACATTTTATTTGATGAGGAAGTAGTTACAATTGTGAAAATTGAAACAAAGAAAGCACCGTACGCACAAGCATGTGCTTCTTTCTACAAATCAACCAATGCATCAAAGTAATTTGAATGTGTATATAGACTCATGGATTCCTTCCTGCATTAAAAATTCTTTCATGGATAAATTTAAATTTGGATGCTAATTTGTTTGCATAAGCATATGGAAATTTCTGCGTTTGTAAGCTTTTGTGTCAGTCAATCTTTAGTCATGGTTTAGTCTTTCTGCGCAGGTGCATGCACTCCTTGTGTGTGCACTGTTGCACTGTGCTTTTGCTCTCAAAAGTCTATGATCCTGAATTTCTTCAATTATACAACATAGTCATAGGTATATTCCTAAATATGTATGTATCTATATCCATGTTCTGAGACATTAATGCATGCAAAATTTACACATTTGCATGCTCATTTCCAGGCACGGATGTTCTCGTTCTTATTCTCTTGTATAAATATGTGACGACAAAAGAAATATTTATTTTACCAATAAAAGGAACTGAAAACTTATCATGGGGGCATCCTGACCCTTCATCTTGACAAGAAAACAACACAGCCCTTCATCATGAATGATCATGCCAATTTAGCGTATCTTTGCATATTCTGCCACCAAGAAAGGAGACCAAAGGATAGGTTAGGCTCTCAAGCTATTCAAGATTTTACTTGTGGTACAACACTCACACGAGGAGGGATGGAGTTTTTGGGGAGGGAGTACATGACAAAAAGAAGAATTGAGGTAATTTCTTAGGCTAATAAACTAGTGACAAGAAAATTTTCTTAAAGTACAACATCATAACTAGAAAATGATCAAGTACAACAATGACAATTAAGAAGACTTGTATGAGGGAAAAAATATAAAGAAAAGATAAAATATAACATGAACAATATTGAAAATTCTTTAAATCATGAAAACTACAAAAAGCACTCATTTGGAACATCTTGTCTGAAGCACCGTTAACACAATCTAATCCTGGAAGAGTTTAAAATTTGTTATATGTTTTGAGTGTAAATATGATCTAATGGAGTAGCAACCATAGTGGAAGAAGATTAGTTTCAAAAATTAGATTATATCTATTGTGCCTAATAGTTAAATTTCCTAACATCCTGATGGGCCTTAAAACATTTAGAGTTACTATGTTCAAAATTTTTGAAGATGAATAGGATGGGATGCATTCATATCCAACACTCTACCAATATCCACAAGATAAAAGCCAATTAACACTTATCCAATTCAATTAGGATTCTAGCCACAAAATGCCTAAAATGACCACCAGTATTAATTAGCATTCACTTATAAAGGTTTACCAAAAATATAACCCATGGACAATAAAATAGATTGATTGAAATAATGCAATGAATATGAGGGAATGCAATCCATAATATGAGTGATAAGTGGCTCCTCGGAAGAATAAAAATGGGGAGACAATTTTAGCAATGAGAGGGTCGATGAATCCAACGGAATAGTCAAGAGCAAACCATAAAGCTAACAAGAATTTGTGATTAAACTCCAAATTGGGGCAACTCAAAGAGAATTTATGAGCAATAAAAAAAGAAAATGACCTAACATGCATAGAGATCTCATCTTCAATGAAAATGAGCATAGGTTTGCCTTTATATATGAATGACCGCTTGAAGTTGAGGTGAAGCTGAACATTAATGAGAAAATAAAAGGAAGTGATTAGATGAAGAGGAATACAATCCTAAATCATTCAACTCGCCTCTTTCAAAAAAAAAAATCATTCAACTCACCAATAACCTTTTTAAAGGAACAAGTAGTTTGAGCAACAAAATGTGTAATTTATGAAGGTCTAAAAGGAGCCTCCATGAAATAAGGAACTATCGAACCAAGTGGCCAAGTGGCCGTGAAAAAGACCACCTTAGGGGTTCAACTAAAACCCTAGTAGCAAGCAATGTGAAAGAAGAAAAAGAATGAGTTTGTATCTTAGAGAGGGAATGTCGATACATGCTACACAAAATAAGTTGAGAATACAAGTAGCGTAAATTATGAATGAAGAAGAGTGACAGTCATCTAAAGGGCCGAGAAGTAATTCTTAAATAAGAAGAGTGAGAAGGTTGCAACCTTAAATAGAGAAGACATCAAATAATTGCGTTAAGAATGAAAAGAAGCTATGACAAGCCTTATACATAAGAATGAGGCAAGAGGGGCACTAGCACCACCTACAAAAGCGCTAGTCAAAATGGACCAACTAAGAGATAAGGGCATCAGGAGAGATAGGTTGATTGGGTGCCAATGTCTCGCACAAGGGTGCAAAGGCCAGAAATACTAACGCCCCCCACACAGAGGCAAAAATTGAGATGTCGACCAAACAACCAATTGCTTCCAAAATTGAAGGCCACAGTAGGGATGGTGGAGCAAACTTATCATGAGATGCTAATATTTATAATTTGATGCAATACATCAATATGTTTTGACTATTCAGCTACTTCGATTTAGAAATGTTGAATTTCTCATAGACCAATCACAGTGAGTTAAATCAGGAAACGATGCTTTCATCCTTAATTAGGATTTTCATTATTTCATACAAAAGGTTTTTTATAAATACTTTTATTATGAATTTTTAATATTTTTAAGTACTAATAAATTCAAGAAACAATTCTTGCAACACCTGCTTCAATTTTTTTGTAATTTTTTCTTGAAACGTATTAACACCAACAGCTTGAGAATTCACTGTTTGAGTATTACTATTATATTTCTTTTCATCTTTCCTATAGAGTTTACTATTTCATTAACATGTGACAAATTAGCATCATATCAAAATGTATATTGACTTTTCACTGATTTTTTATCAATTACCTATAGATTTGTTCTTGATTACAGCAATTTCCAACAGTTAATTATTCTTCTACACTTTCTCTCTTCCCCATATGCCCTACCGCTCTCTACATGTGGGCTCTTCCTCACATTTCAAAAAATAATTGACTCAAGCGAGTTTTTTTAGGACTCCACCCTTCCTTCCCCATATTCTATAGAAAATAAATTCAAGATCCTCTCTTTACTATATAGAACAATAAGTCAAAACATTTTTTTTCAAAGCTGAGCCCATCACCCTCCTTTCTCTCTCCAACACCTCCTCTCTTCATATCCAAAGCCATTCATAGAATATTTCAGCAACTCCTTGAATATCTAAAATTTTAACTTTAATATCAAAATTTCATTCAAGTCCTTAATTAATTTCCAAAATTCCTCAACTGGCCAGTTCAAGATTAATTCAAATTACGGCCTCATATTCTATCCTATTTAGTAACCAAAAAACAAGGAGTTGTGAAAAAATGAAGGTCAACAAATTATAAAAAAATTATTTATCCTCTATTTTGGTAACGATTGATAAAAATCATATGCTATAAAAAATAAAGAGTTAACAAAATCTCCTGAGATCACCCAATCACGACTAGAGTTTGATCCAGCTCTATGATAAGGTATCATTGTTGCTATAAGCTAAATAATTTTCATTATCAATTGGCAAATCTAGCATAATATTAAGTGTGACAAAGTGTGATTAGTTTTTTTTTTTTATTTATTAGAGAACCCTATATTTTGTTTGATAAACATGAATTAATCTAGATGTGATTGAAATTTTTTATTCTATTTTGTGTTGAATTGATTCTCTATATTTGAATTCTTACAGGTGATTGAAATTTGAAAGTAATAATAAATCCTACATTACTTATAGGATAATCATGTTTATTGAATTGCATGTATTAAATGTGCTTGCCTTTACATTGGTATCACCGTGAATTTTGATAGTCAGGGATAAAAATGAAAGATTGTCTGAAATGGTGGAATAACTATAAGAAAAAAGGATATTTGAAATTTTAGAAGATAAATTTGTTTGAATTAATATTTGGCTAAATGGAAAACATAAGCTTTCAATAGTTAAAACCTCTCGTGATGTTCCACCCTTGCGTAATGAGCCCATAATCCACCACATAGGAGACCCAAGCCACACTAGTAGTAGGCATGTTGATTTCAATCCTTGTAGTAGGTATGTTGATTTCAATCCAATATCACTTTGAAGTAATTAATGTTATGACTTTCAAGCGATCTTTAAAATTTGACTCATTCTCAGCCCTATTTTAAGAAAGTATGTTACTATGTTAGTAACTTTTCCTCTCTTTAGTATTGTGCATATATGACCCTTTCTTAATCATAATTATCATGCCAATTACATCTTGTGTTCATTTGTCCCTTGTAAGAGCCAACTTGGAGATGTTTGGTCAAAACAACAATATAGTTATCTAGCAAGAAATAATCAATTTTACACATTTATACTTAAAGATGAAAGCCTGGAAATAAATTATTTGAGTTATTGTGAATTGCTAACTTAAGAGGGTTGTCTATTTCACAAAGGCCAATAACATAAACTGGGGTTCTAGATTCTAGGATCATTATTATCTAAAATATGCCATAAATTATATCATCAAAAACTAAGGAGCATGATGTAAAGTTGGAATGGGAAAAAAATTCCATAAAACAAAGAAAGGAAACAATAAATTTGCAAAACAATTCATAAAACTCAGGGAAAAAAAGATACCTTGCCATAAAGTCTGCAAAAATAGTATCAACAGTCTTATCGGTCAAATCTTTAAGCAAACCCTCATGATCCATTTAATTACCTAAAGGAGGATTAGATAGATATGCAATAAGGGTAGAAGAAATTTTATGGTTCTTTTAAGGAAGCAAAGAAATTTAAAATTATAACTCTAAGGTACAAACCAAGATTGAATTCATATCAGAACTATATTTTATATTCATCTAACATGAATAGGATTCAAAGATTTTGCCATACAAAAATTTTAGAAAAGAATAATGATGATGATGATGATTAAAGGACCAAAAAATGTAAGCAATCTAAAACAATATGAGAAAGTGAATAAAAACTCTTTCAACACTTGAGAAAGCCATCGATGAAACGTGGGTTTCATACAACAGTCCAATGAAACAAAAAGGGACACGCACATTGATAACATTGACATAACCGAATATATGATAGAAGAATTCAAACTATATATATATATATATATATATATATATATATATATATATATATATATATATATATATATATATATATATATATATATATATATTGTTTAACAAAAAAACAAATCTTAGCCGCCATTAAAATTATAAAGTCAACATCAATTAACAATGAAATTAGAATTTCAACCAACGCAAAGATTTAAATGGTGTTTAATAAAAGTAGGAGTAGGTAGATAAAAAAATTAAAAAAAAAATCATGTACACATTCAACATTTACTAATTAAAGTCTGACTAGTGAAATTAATATATTTAAGTCATAATTGATTACTTTTTTTTTGAAAAAAAAAATATTTTACACCAGAATGTGTTGTGACTTGTGATGCAACATATCTAAAGTTGTAGGATTCAATAATGCAAATTCAGGATATAATACACAAAATAAGCATACAACAACAACAATAAGAACAAGCATTATCCCACTACGTAGGGTCGGCGAAAATAATTCTTTTTCTCCATTGTGACCTATTAAAAGTCAAATTCTCATTTAAATTTAATAAAAAAAAGTTCATATATAATGTTTCCTAACCAAGTCTTTTTAGGAATACCTCTACCTTTCCTAACATAGGCTGGATTTAAGACATTTACTTCTCCTAATAGGATTATCAAAAGGCCGATGTTTTATGTGACCAAACTAGCTAAGGTGACTCTAATCTTATATGTCGCTAGAGCTACTCAAACCTTTTCACGTATATACTCATTTCGCATTCTAAGTTTAAAGCCCCTCATCCATCTGAGCATCCGCATTTATGTAACACTTAATTTTATGCTTCTCTTTTGATAGCCAACATTCTATATCATAAATCTTTGCATGACTCACCACCATCTAATTAGATTTTTCTTTAAATTTGTGGGAAACTTTTCTATCACACAAGCCTGATGCATTCCTCAATTTCAACCATAATATCACCATCACTTTGAATAATATATGTGAAATACCTCAAATGTGAGTTCTTTTTAATGACTTAATTGCCCAAGATCACAATCCCATTAGTATATCTATTACAATTAAAATTACACTCATAAATTCAATTTAGATATACTCAAATAAAAATCATTAGACTCTTAAGGTTGACCTCCAAAACCCTAGTTTTTCATCAACACCCTCTCTAGTCTTTTCAACAAGAACATCATCAGCAACCACTTGCAAATGACAAGTAAGAACGTCCATGACTAAAACAAAAGAGGTATGGGCTTAAAGTTGATTCTTGATGTAATCTAACTGAAATAGAAAAATATTTACTCAAACCACCTTGTGTTTAAACACAAGGAGCGGCTCGTGCATACATATCCTTAATGGCTTGAATAAAAGCATTATCAACTTTCATTTCTAGAACTCTTCAAAGTACTTTTCTTGAAACTTTATCATATGTTTTATCTAAATCAATAAAAATCATATGTAAATTCTCTTTACTCTATATACTTCTCCATCAAACCTTTCAACAAATGTGCAGCTTCCATAGTAGAGCTGTCTGGCATGAATCCAAATTGATCTTGAGAAAAATTAGTATCATGTCATAACCTATGCTCAATTACTCTCTCCAATAATTTTAATGCATGACCTATTAACTTAATTCATATGTAATTCTCACATTTTTGTGCACACCTTTAATCTTAAAAATAGAAACACGCTCTATCTATACTCATCTGGTATGTTTTATTCTTCAAAATAATATTAAAAAGCTTAGTAAGCCAAGAAAAACTCTTTGATGTTCTAAGAATTTCTACACTTTTATTCGAATATCATCTAGTCCTGCTACTTTTCTCTCCCAATAATGTATCCAACTTAGCCTTCTCATCCAAAAAGTAGTGAAAATGTGGCTTCTTTTACGGAAACCTTAATGAGATCTACTCATGATGCTCAAGAGCCTACGCAACATCGCCCTCTATCTCGGCAAAAGCTTCTTCGCTCTCCTCCTCCAATACAACCCCTTCTTTCCTCTAATAACTACCATCCTCTTGTATATCCTACTACTTGTGCCCCTTCTGGGGGGGGGAGTAGCATCTTGAATGCTTCAACTCCCTCAATGGTCAGCTTGATGTGTCAAGCATCGTTCAAGTTGATCATCACATTTGCATCCTCACCACATCTTGCCATCACTCTCTACATCTCCAAGGCGAGTGCCTTCAATTTGAAAGTCTCAAAAAAAGCAAAGTCGGATGTTGTTAGGATCTTCCAAGCCTTATCTACCTTTACAAAGAAGTGTTCTTCCATCCCTTCTTGGAGTTGGATAGTCCAACAAAATCCAAGGGTTGGGCACCTCTAACAGATAAACAGCATTGACCATTAACTACCTTACACGAAAGAAATATAAGAATCGTTGTGTCAACTACAAAGCCACATACCTGAAAAAAATAACATCATCCCTTGCGTCATTGCATATTTGTTTGGCTCTAGCCACATGGGCCCCATCTGCAGTGTATTTGAAAGTCACTCAACTTTTTTTTTTAAGTTAGTTCCAATCCCATCTCAAAATGAACTGCAAATGAATTGAACTACGTGAATTATCATTAAGGACCTTACACACCTATCTATACAACATGATTGTATGTTACTCTAGGTAATTTCTATCTGTACAATTATCAATTAGATAATGATTCAACGACAAAATTCCTAAGGAAGAACATATAAGAATTTAATAATGTTTCTAATACCTACATCTACGACAATAAAGGAAGACATTCTAGAGCTTGCAAATATTTATTTCTCTCAAATATAAAGAGGAATTTCCTCCCTTTGCAAGCGCACAGATTGTCATTTATCCATAGTGATGGGCATCAACTTGAAATCCCATATATTACTAAGTTGGCTAAAGAAAAATCGCCAAGACTCCCTAAATTACAAAATGGATATTTTTCATACATAACTTTGAGGTGATATTCTAAAAATTGAGCTTAGTTGTCCTTTGATTAAAATTTTAGACAACTGGTTGTTTGTTTGGATAAATGGTATGCATATACATCTATTTTCTAATTTTCTTTAGTTCGGTCACGTTAAATTATGTTGATTTATTGTCACGTTAAAACTTCATAATATCTTCTCATTTTATTCTCAAGTAATTTATGATGATTTTGATCCATAAAAATTCGAAAATTCCTGATGTCATTACTTCAAAATTCAACTTAAGCATTGGAATTGGTCACTACTAACTACTTATTTCTCCAAATGATTAGATTTCCACCCTAGAAGGAGAAGAATTCAGTAGTAGATTCTTTGTTTACAAGGGATCTCGTCTAATTAGCATTTCATTTTGTTGCTAAACAAAGCCTTTTTTTTCCTTTAAATAAGATTACTTTCAGGAAAGAGCAAGGGCATGAGCAGTATTACCATAAGAAATTACAGCAAAGCTTTGATCTAGCACAGAAAAAACTTTAAAATTTTCTAAAGATTGTGGAAGACATAAGCAAATGTTCAAGTGGCTGTATAAAAGCATGAGGATTGCTTGGTTTGATGCAAACTGTGTAAGGTAATCAAAATTTAGGAAAAGTTTTTGCTTGCCTAACTATTAGTTAATTTATTTTTCAACTTCGGAAACAAAATCACGGTATTTATTTTGGAAGCAAATCAACCATGATGCAAAAACACAATTATAAAAATAATAAAAATAATAATAAAGAAAATGTAGTCGAATTACCTGAGTGACTTAATAAAGGAGCATGATTTACGCTTCTTTTTCTTCTTTCTGTTAAAAAAGACAAAAAAAAAACATAAATACATGATTTAATGTGCTAGAAATTTAACAAAATAATTTTTCTACCAGGCCTCTTTGCCCCGATTGCGAATTTTTCCGCCGAGGCTTTCGTATTTTGAGATGTTGGGCCTTCGGTCCTTCAGGAGCTGAGTAGAGGAAAAAGAGATGGTTTGGGACTTTCAAGCGCGATGCAGCGCACAGAGACGAGAGTTCAGCTCGTGAGGGAGAAAGCCGACTACGAACGGTTAAGACTAGGGTTTCTATTCGCGTATGTGAAGTGCGTAGTGAGAACCGCATTAGGGGTTGTTTGGTATCGGATTTACAGCGGGAATTAAGTCGGATTCAAGCTAAATCCAGCCAAACGGTTTTTGTGCGCTCGTTAAATCCCGGCGATGGGGAAATCCCGGATTTGAGGATTTAAGGATTAAATCCCGGATTTACTAAATCCCTCGGTTTGGCGGATTAATGGGATTTGGCCGAAGAAGCGCGCAAAAGGGAGAAAGTTACCTTCACAGCCAGCGAGCTCCAGTTGTTACTTCCAATCAAAATGTCGTAACTTCCGATCCGACCGGAAGGGAAAGTCGTCGAAGGAGCGAAGCCGAACAGTCAGGAAGTAGCCGAAGAAGACACCTCCTGCGAAGCAACGAAGTCGAACATCAACGACGAAGAAGCAAACCCTAGACGCCTAAGTTATTGTTGATTAACTTAATTAATATAATTTTAAATATTAATAATAAAGTAAATTAATTAAATAAAATATATTATAATTAGAACATAAATTAATTATCTAAATTAACTTAATTGAATAATTATCAATTAAATATTAATATAATTAGCTTAATTAATATAACTTAAAATCTATATCATTAAATATATAATTAATAGTGTAAATAATAATTATTGAGTAACTTGTACTTAATATTTTATTAAATTCATAATACATTAATTTTTATTTTTAATTATAAATTTATTTTTTAATTTATGTTTATCTTCTTCACATTTAAATCATTAACTATCATAAATCTTGAAATATGTTACCAAACTGTTTTTCATGATTTAATATTTGTCATACCAAACAATTTTCAAGATTTAACACGCCAATAATTTATTAAATCTGGATTTAAAGGATTTATTAAATCCCACTAAAATTAAATCCCACTTGTTGCCAAACAGCCCCTTAGTATTCTAACTTCTAAGTATAAGCGCTCACATTCCTTCCTATATATAATTAAATATTTTTATAAACAAAAAAATCTAAGTAAACTATACATATTAATAATTTCAATTAAAAGACATTTATGATTTATTTTAATTAATTGATTTTATAATATTTGATTAATTTAATAATTTATTAATCAATAATTATTATATCATTAAAGTATAATAAATATAAATATTTATATTAGATTGATTATCATCTTTATAATTAGATTTAATTCACATTCATATCTATTATGTCACTAATGAGCTTAGCTCCTTCATTTAAAATATATATATATCTATTATGTCACTAAAAATTATCTTGATTAGGCACGAATCTCGAGGCAGAATCAAGTTGAAAGAACTCCAACTTCAACAAAATTATAGTCGAACTGAACGTCTCGAGAATAAGAATCCAACGACACCAAATTCGACTCAATCCGAGCCCAAATGGGTCCAAATCAAGAGTCTCAAGCGTTGTTGGAGGTTTCAAACCACAATTTGGATTACCAAACGGTTTCTAAACATGATGTGCTTATAGTCAAATCGAGCGGCTCAACGAGATACATCCAACGAGCCCAATATCACTAAATTTTGATATCATTAAGGTATCCAAATAACCATTAAATGGTATGTGATCAAAGGGATCAATATCGGTCGTCCATTCAAATCACTCCAATTTTGACCTTGATCCTCCACATATTTACAAGTCATGCCACTCTCAAAAATTGTAAATAGCCCCCACTATTCTCATGAAAGGGGAGGAAGAAGAAGGAAAGGAAGGAAGGAGTTTGAGAGCTATCTTGCCATCGACCACCGTCGGAGTTCTTCCCGACCACCATTGGAGTTCATCTCGACCACCGTCGGAGTACCTCCCGACCACCGCAAGAGTTCTTCCCAACCACCGACGGAATTCTACTAGTCCGTCGACCGCTGCAGAACTTCCACCAGTTCGCCGACCGCCGCCGGACTTCTTCATATCCGCCAACCGCCGCTGGACTTCCGCCTGTCCGCCAACCGCCGCCGGACATCTGCCAATCCGGCGACCATCGTTGGACTTCTGCTCGACTACCGATCATCACTGGAACTCTTCATGACCACATCCGGAGTTCTTTCCGGGCACCGACGGACATCTGACAATCCGCTGAACGCCGCATGACTTCCACCAGTACGCCAACTTCGGTCCCTCGACTTTCGTCGCCCACCAACTACGATCCTTCCGACCTCTGTTGTCTGCCGACTACACTCCCCTCCAACTACTATCCTTTAAACCTCTGTCGTCTGCCGACTATGGTCCTCTTGACTATGGGTGTCAATTTTTGACACGACACGAAACACGACCCAGAAAAATCCGAGTTCGGGTTCATGAAATCAACCTGTTTTAAAAATCGGGTCGGGTTCGGGTTGACCCGCCAACCCGAAATTGATCCGAAAGTGACACGAAAAATCATTTTTGAACCGAAAACCCGATATTGACCTGTTTTTGACCCGATTTTGACCCGAAAACTCGAGATTGACCCAATTTTTGACTCGAAAATTAGCAATTCTGGGTCAATCCCGGGTCATTCGTGTCGGGTCGAGTTGACCCGGACCAGAATCGGGTCGGGTTCGGGTCCAGAAACCTGACCCATTTTTTAAAACGGGTCGGGTTCGGGTTGACCCGAACAGTGCCGGGTCAGTTCCGGGTTCGACCCGAACCCGACCCGTTGACCCGAATTGACACCCCTACTCTCGACCTTCGTGCTCGCCGACTACGGTTTCCTGACCTGCGTCGCCCGCCAACTATGATCCTTCTAACCTCTGTCGTCTGCCAACAATGGTCCTTGAGATCCCTGTCGCCCGCCGACTACTATCTTTCGGACCTCCGTCGTCCGCCGACTACTGTCCTTCAGACCTCTGTCGTCCACCGACTGCTGTCCTTCAGACCTCCGTCGTCTGCCGACTACAACCCCTGCCGACTACGGTCCTCCCGACCTTCGTCGCTCGCCAACAACGGTTCTCCCGTCCTGTGTCGCCCATCGACTATGGTCCTTCTAACATCTGTCGTCTACCGACAACGGTCCTTACAACCCTCGTCGCATGTAGACTATGATCCTTCCGACCTCCATCGCCATACTACGGTTCTTATGACCTATGTCGCTCGCCGACTATGATTTTGCCACCCAAACAAACATGTCAACATTGATTATTCCAACTCCTATCGTGTAATATACTATGTATGATGTATATTTGCTACATCGTGCCAAGACATTCCTCTTAAGGAAATGCCTCATTTGTAATGGATTGCAAACAATAATGGATTCATTCAAACTGGGTCAGACCCCGTGATTTTTCCCCCTTTTCAGGGGTTCCACGTAAAAACTCTTGTGTCTCTTAGAAATGATACACCCTTTCCTTTCATCTGTTTGTGTGCTGGATCTTCGTACAAAGCTAAGACGTTAAACTTTATCACTCTTTACCGCCGCAAATTTTCTAGGACGCAACAATATCAAATATTAATCAAATTTTTTAACGTGTTTGTTCAAGAGCTTCTTATTAAGCTTTGTATCGATCATGAATCGAGTTTTCTTGAAGAGCTTGTTCATAAATTTTAAATCATTTCAACACATAGTTGTTCAAGTTTATTTATTTAAACATCAAGTCTTTAAATTTTTATTCAAACTTGTTTGACTACTTAATCAATCAAGCTATAATCGAGCCTAGGCACGCGTAAATTGTCAAACGCTCAATTCGTTTGCAACCCAAATTGTAATAAACTCTCTCTTTTTTGAAAAAAAAAAATTATGTTTGCATAATTTTTTTTAATTATTTTGGGAGCAAGCTTATATTGTGATTTCAATGTCTATGCATAGTTTCCTTTGACCCATCATTATGGGTTCCTTCAATATTGACCTTTTTTAAAAAAAATCGCTTCCACATAATGTTATTCACATGATTAATATTATTAATGAGAATATTTGTATTTGTTAGATAATCATAAAAAAATCATGCAAAATTATTTTTATTCTCATATTTTTAAATGTTGCTTGGGCTTTCTTGCTTTGGCATATGAGGGCATCTTCTAGATTTTTCATCTTTACTATGAAGATCAATGGTTTGTTCACCTCTATTGGGGTTGACTCATTGATTCCTTTTGTCATATTATTTCTTTTATTTTATGAAGAATGATGAATTTTAAAAGTAATATAAATCATACTACACGGATGTTAATGAGACCCATGACACCATCATAGTAAACTTCGACATATTTTGTTGTACTCAAGTGACCCAACTTCTTAGTCAAAGTCCTTTTGTTACTTTTTAAACTAGCTATCCAAATTACTAATTTTATATGTGATATCGAGTTTATTTTACTTTCTTATAAATTCTATGTTATAAACTCATTCCTTGATCTTTCTAAGTATTATTTGTTTATAATTATCTTTTTGATTTAATGTAATTAATTTGTCCAAATACCCCAACCCTCTTTTGTCCCTCTCTTAGTGATAAGCAAGCCACCATTTGTAAATAAAACTGACGAGGTTTTATTCCACTACCACTGTTGTCATCTGCTTTTCTAACTCACGGTATATCTTTAATGTGATATTTTCATTTTTCCATATACCATCTATGAATATTATCATTTATTCATGATATCATCTTGAAATCACTATTACAGGTGGCTTTTGATGATATATAAAGAGTTGTCACTCTCTATATGTCATTATAATTAATAATTTGTTACAGGATACCCATGATTACATCACAAACAATCTTTAAAAGAACGTTGACCCACCCTCCTGGTATTAATATTTAAGAGTCAACTCATATTAAGCATAATGTTGACAGCTAGTCTTTCTTGCTTACATATAAATGCACATTCTTTCTATAACAATTATATTATTTGTTTTATGCAATATAATAAGTATATCATTAATATGCAAGTATTAGGACTTGAAATGCATATACAGCGAAATGAATGATGATCATATGCATATCGTGCATCTCATATTCATATTTAGTATAATAACACGTTATTATTTTACAATCAATATTTTCTTACTCATTCCATATAAGATATTATATAAGTCAAATCACTCGATGAAACTTCAAAATAAAACCAACTAAAATGCATAATAATGATATATATCACATAACAAGAGTTACACGATGGAAGTTCATTAGGATGAGAGATATCACCTTTTTATCATTTTCAAGAGGGGTTCGCTAAACTCAAAATCATTGAAAATAAACGCGGAGTAGACATCGCTTACTATGAAAAGAACAATTATTGTAACATGAACAATGGATTTAAATGCCCCAAATCTCTCTCTATCTTCTTCTTCTTCTTCTTCTCTTTCCCTTCTCTTTTTTTTTTCTCCTTTCTTTTCTTCCTGACCAAGCAAATTATGAAATGAGGGAGGGAGAGGGATGATGGAAAGTATATTTATATTTAAATATTTAAAAACTCATTTCAACGCTTAGTGAAGTGGCGCTTAAGATCTAGTGCCGTTGTGTTGAATGCCACCCCTACAGTTACTCTAAAATAGAGACTCTAAAGCTTAATTGTTCTGCATTATTATAGAGACCTTACTTTTACTACACCTCTCAAGTGGTGCTTCTCAGACGCCTCCTTGTGATGCTACGCCTACAAGCCTAGGGCCACTGCGTTTAATTATTTTTCTAAATTTTGGAGAGCACAGTGATGGGTCAATACCACTATTAGGCACATCCCAACGCTGCAACGCTCTTATGCATAATTTTTTTTAGATCAATATTTTAAAATAATTTTATTTTTTAGGTTGTTACATGTGGGCTATAGACGGACAATGATAATTTGAGGATTGTTATTAGGTGACAGTGGTTTGAGGACTATAGTCGGGCGATAATAGTTGGAGGGTCATTATTGGTTAATAGTAGTCAGAGAATCATAATTGGATGAGGGTGGTCCGAGGATTATAATTTGGAGACGGTGGTCTGAGGATCGTAGTCGGCGGGAAACACAGGTCTGAAGGACCATTGTTTGGCGAAGTTAGTTTAAGGATCGTAGCCGAGTGACGATTATTTGAGTTATGTAGTTGGGTTATGGTAGTCCAATGGTGGCGATTGCCAATTGAAAGATCCAATTACAATGGATGTAGAACCACAGTTTGCGGGCAACGGAGGTCGGTGGACTATAATCGACATACAATGAAGGTAAAAAAGGACTATAGCTGGGCGATGATGGTGAGATAATTCTACTCCGGTGATGGTGGCCTAAAGATCATCATGGGTGAAGGTCCGACAGCGACGATCATGCAATGGTGATTAAAGCCTTAGAGGCCTCTTGAATTTCAAGAGAGAGCTTAACTTTACTCCAAGTTTCTCTCCCCAAGCCTCCCACATGTGTAGTGTAGGGCCTATTCATAGATTTTTTAAAGTGGCATGCCTCTAAATATAAAAAAAATTCAAAACACTCCATCAGATTGCTTGCATTGATTCCCTTGATCATCAAGTGTTCATTTAACATTTAAGAGCTTTAATTTTGTCCATATTGAACAATCTTGAGCTCGTTGAATTCGTCTCGTCGAGACACTCAATTTGATTAAAAACATGTCAACTTTGTAGATTATTTAGCCATCCAATGAATATCCTGAAGTTTTTAATAATGCTTCATACTTATGATTTGGGCTCGAATTGGACAATTTTTTGTGTTCTAGGGTTCCTACCTTTCTATCCGACTATAAACTTGGTGAAATTGAAATTCAAATGATCATGAATTTATTTTTAGAAAATTATAATGTTAATATGCCTCGAGATCCATACCTACAGACGATGTCAAAAATTTAACTGAATTTAGCTTCTACATTGTCAAATAGTTTTGAAATTTAACTCCATAATTTAATAATGGGATTTTTACATACATACCACTTTATAACTTGGGTACTACATATTTAACACATAATTCTTAAATATTACACTCCTACCACCTATTCTCTATTTTCACAACAAAATTACCACTCCGTTGAAATAAAACCTCACTCCGTCAACCACCACGAAATCCTCTCTTCTCTCTCCAGTTGCGTGGCTCTTCTCTCGCAGGCTGCAGATCTCTGCCTATCTTCCATCGCGGGCTGCAAAAGCCGATTAATGCGATTTACTTCATGAGGTAAGAAGCACAAGGTATACTAGAAGCCGATTTTGCCTTTACAGATGTAATACATAGCTCATTGGTTGCAGAAAGCAAGCCCTTTGGTGCAGCTTCCATCTTAATCTATGATAGCTTCCATTCTTTTCCACAAGGAATACCCAAGAAGAGTAGAAACTCACGTGCAAAAGATTGATATTATACATTCTTATTTGGCTTAAATATTTCGAATCAGAAACGGTGGAAACATTTTTATTTTGAATTGCTGCTGGGAAGTTTCGGTTAACAAAAACAAAACAAAAAGTAAGCTGAAAAAGACAAATGATTAAACTGCAGATCTCAGATCATTCAATATCATTCACCATGGAAATAAGCTCATAGTTCAATGGTTTACGAAACAGCAGGTTCTACGGTGGAAGAGAAGATACGGAGGGATTCAACCGGGGGAAAATTGCGATGATACACGCTCGAACAGAGCAGCTGACGCTGGAAAAAACCTGTTCTCCAGCGGAAAGTCCACGCGGGAAGGAGGATAAAACGGAGTGAGGTGTCCTATTAACCGAGTGGTAATTTTGTTATGAAAATATAGAATAGGTGGTAGGAGTGTAATATTTAAGAATTAGGTGTTAAATATGTAATACACAAGTTATAAAGCGGTATGCATGTAAAAATCCCTTTAATAATTTATAACTTTTATTCAATTTTACTTGAATTAAATAAATCCCACTGTATCTGAATAGCCCATAAATATCAACGGTCATAGGCCCATGGGCAGTGCGCACCAACCCTGCTTCTTCCGTCACGCGTCAAATAACTGGACTGGACTCGTCCGATAAGCACCAACAACAACACAGAAAAATTAAAACACGTGGCAAAATGAACGGTGGATTTTGAGGCCACGTGTAATCGCGTCCTTGAACTGGCCGGTTCGTGATGTTAATATATAAACCCAAGCGGCCGAGCGGCCGAGCCGCCGAGCACAGCTGTCTCCTTTTCTTTCTTCGCGACCGCTTCTCTACCGGACATTTGATCGCTCCGAAGAACGGCGATCTCATTGTGACCAGTCAGAAAAGAGAACTCGGGGCACTCGAAAAATGGTATCTCAGTCGCTATCTCTCCCCCCCTGTCTCTCTCTCTTGCTCTTGAACTTCTGTTTACTTACCTAGGGTTAGGGTTACCTACCGCTGTTTCGTTGGATCCTGATTTGGTTTTAATATGGATAATTTCTTAGGCACTTCCCAACCAGCAGCAGGTGGATTACCCTAGCTTCAAGCTAGTAATCGTCGGGGATGGTGGCACAGGTATCTATTCTTTTTCACATTTTGGCTCCTTCAGCTGTTTGTTTTTGATGAATTTCTAGGATTAGGTTTTATAATTAGCTTGATTATATGATTTTTTTTAGGGAAGACTACTTTTGTCAAGCGACATCTAACGGGGGAGTTTGAGAAGAAATATGAGCGTAGGGATCTGATTTGAAATGCTCTAATTAGTTGTTTTTTTATTTACGCATTTTTCATGCATGAGTCTTTTTTTCCTAATCCCGAATGGATGGATTTTTTTTCCGGTGGATTTTGTACAGCAACCATTGGCGTTGAGGTCCATCCTCTGGATTTTCACACCAACTGTGGGAAAATCCGTTTCTATTGCTGGGATACTGCTGGGCAGGAAAAGTTTGGCGGGCTAAGAGATGGATATTAGTGAGTTCCAGTTCTTTGAAAATTAGCGCATTTTTTGTTAATTCTTAAGAGCATATTTAAATTTACTATATTTTTGTTTTGCATTTAATTGATTTTCTACATGGAGTGTATATACTTGGTCTTGTAATTATTTTTCTGTAAGTTCAGTATTTATCAGCTTCTGTCCTTTGTAAATACTAAATATCAATGCTCGAGTGAAACGCCGTTTGGAGTTCTTAATGAAACATCAACCTACTATTCACTCAATATTAGTGATCATGTCATTCTTAATCACTTTTTGGGGTTATGGGATTTGTAGTTTCCCCTTTTGTGGTTGGTATTCCTATGCTGCTGAATCTCCCGTGATTATGCAGATGCCTTGAGGGCTTCTGGCCCTTAAGTTGGTCTTTTGAATATTTTGCATTTGTCCCAAAGTCTTTGTTAATGTTGTGTGGCTTTAAAGATCCAATCAACAAGCTTTTGGGACACAGATGAGTACATTGTAATTATTTTTATGTTTGGGTATTTTAATTGGATTGGTGTAGAATGTAAATGTTCAATATATTTTTCTGTTTTTTTTGGGCGCTCTTTAAACAACTTCTGCAGCAATAATTGAATACAATGCGCATATTAGTCATATTTTGAAGGTCCTTTGCTGTCTATTACTTGAAAGCATGCTAAATTTTTATTGATTGGATCAGCATAGCATGTTCTCAAGCTTTTATGATATTGAAATGTTGTTCAAGTTTCCTTTTTTTTCCCATCAACATTTATTTCTTTACAATCTTTTTTTGTTAAGGCATAAAGGACTGCTGGCTTTGTAAAATTTCTTCCGAGTAGATTTTCTTTTTATGGGAATTTCCATGTGAAAAGTTCCAAAATGTTGTTTCATATTTGTTTGATTAATCACTCTACTTTGATGAAGCTAAGTCATCATAGGATTCATCTTGATTTTGTTATAGTTGATGTTGGAATTTATCTTAATGTATGTATCCATGATGGAATTCATCTTGTATCAGATATGACAACTTAGTTTGAAATAAAAATCAAACTAGCCTATTCACCCCATACATGCTATATATTGTATGCATGTTTATTGCTAGGGATATGGTTATAACTGTATGGCTTGCAGAACTTACTTTTCATGTGCACAAAATGTTAACCTTTTTTTGTTATTTTTAAGCGTATCTTTATTCAAATTATCAATATTTTCAATGCTTTAACTATCATAATTCATATGATTAAAGTTTTTTTTTATATCTTTTTAAATATGTGTTTAAGTGATGAAGGGATTGGAATCAAACATTGTCTCCTCAAAATAGAGTGATTACTTTGTAAAATTTGCCAAGCCTAGTTTTTTTATGCCATTCATGCTTGCGTGTGCATGCAAACACACACACTCTATCCTATTTCCCATTATTTTTGTTATCTACAAAGGTTGTAGTTCGTTATATGTGTATATCATGTCATACTCTTGCTTTATACTTTAGTCCTAGTGTTGATGGTGTATTCGTAGACCTAGTAATGTAGCTTACCCAGTACAACTTGAATGGCAGTGTTGAGGGAAGGTTTGGTGGTGATAAGTTTCGATTTACTCAACGAAATGATGGTGTTATACCATGGGGTTTGTTGAATATGTTACAAGATCATAGGTATTAAGGGTAGGAACATTTCAGATGGCCACATCTAGTAGTGGTTGGGCTGAGTAAGGGTGTAGATTGGTGGGTGGGTTGTGCCTTGGTGGAGTGTGTGTAGTGTGGGAAATGGATGGGGGAACACATTCTAAGAAAAAATTGATGGAAGAATTAAAACAATCAAATTGAAATGTAGTTGGATGTATGAGGGACTAAAGTAGTACTTATAACTTGGCTGTTTATGTCATTTCAATATAATAAATTTTCTCTATTCGCAAAAATGACTAAATTAATTTGTTTTTAAGTGAGAGGAATGCCTATGATATTTAAATCTTGCTCCTAGCCGTAGTACAGTAGATAAAGTCAACGATATCCAATTGTTCTCTTAATAAGTAATAATTTGCATTGATTTTTGTTGACTATTTGCTTTAAGGTAGCCAGTCCTTGTGATAAAAGAAGCTAGTAGTTCTTGTTTCACAATCTTTCCACGATTAGTAGATGGGGAAGGAGCAACATCGAATGAGAGTTGGGAAGCATTACAAATATAACCAAGGATGAAAAACCTTATAATTAGGCTAAAAGAATTCATTCCACCCCTGGCTTTTGGCATACTAGCTTTAGGTTCTATTCTGGCAATAGTGATGATCCCAAGGGCTTGCAACAATTCAATTACGGGTGCAAAGCTACTTATGGTAGAAACTTTGATATGCCAAAAATCATGTAACCATACATTCATTGGGTAAACTCAAGCTCAAGTGGTTGATTTATGTCCTTGTTTAGGAATTTAGCCTATAATTCTATTTGGGAAATTTAGTGGTCTTGTGAAAAAAAAAATTTATTCATGCTTGATTGAATTGCTCCAAGGGTTCCCCATAGTTTTGGGATGTGATGGGAGCATTTGTATGGAAAGCAAGACTCCATGTAAGTTTCTTCAGGGGTTTTGTGGCCCCAAAGTGTAGAAAGTGAATCTAATCCACATGGGAGTCGAAAGTAGTTTTGTCATTATGCACAAATCACGCAGGTTTCATATGTTCTGATGATCAAAAGTGCAAATACTGTTTGTGATTTAGATCACTTGTTTACGCAATGAATGGTTGTTTAGTTGAACTATTGGGGTTGTATTTTGTTCTTTTTTTTGCATTAAATGATTTACTTTGGTGTTCGGTTTAAAGACAATAGAATAGAGTAAAAGTAAAAATAAAATTTTGAAGTATTAAGAATACCCTAACACCACACCCCTAAATTTTTTTTCATCATTTTATAAATTTATGGTTTTCAAATCCTTTGCCAACATGCTTCTCTTGATCGAGCCCATTAACATTGTCTATTGTTGTTGTACTTCACTAGAGAGTCCCCCTTAGCCCCTGCTGTTGTTGAAGACCTACCCCAAGCCCCTCCAAGTTGAACCCATACTCAACCCTTTCGGTTGCCTCACTCACCCATTGTCGTCTTTGTTGTAAGTGACCTTACTCAAGTTCCTCTTGTCTTTTTGATGGCATCTTCCAAGATCCCTCTTATTGTTGGCAACCTCCCTTGTGCCCTCCTCTTGCCTCAACCTTTCCCAAGCTTTCCCTCTTGTTTTTTATGGCATCTTCCAAGCTCCCTTTCATTGTTGGCAACCTTCCTTGAGCCCTCCTCTTGCCTCAACCTCTCTCAAGCTTCTTTAAGTTGCACTTACCCTTGCCCCTTCATATTGTCTCCCTTGCCTATCATTGTCTCCATAACCGACAATCTCCCTTGAGCTCCTCCTATTGTCAATGGTCTTGCCTAAGCTTGTCTCTGTAACTGACAATCTCTCTTGAGCGAGCCCCTATCATCAATGGTCTTGCCCGAGCCCCTCCACATTTTAAATACAAGAGAGAAATAGATATTTTTAAGTATTTTACATGTATTCTATCAAATATAAAAAGATATTTCATTGCATTTGATTTGTATCTAATTAAACAACTATATAAATTTAAGATATATTAGATTCTAATTACTTGGCATTTATAAGATGCATACTTTTTGAAAACATACCATTCAACCCCTAAATCAATTGAAACCCTAAATCTTAAAATATGTGAAGCCTTACAAGACCTTTAATCATCAATTTCTCTGGCATAATTAAATTATCAAAAGATTTATGGCATATTAAACCAAGTACTAAAAATAAAGAACATGATTTGTATTTCTATAGAAATAGTAAGCAATTTAGATAGTTAAACCTATAAGATATTTGATGCTTTTTACAAATTGGGACAAATAATTTGAACCAATGTTGGTCGCTTCATCCACAGAAGCCATCATTATTATCATCAAACAATCAGTAAATTGAAAATATTCCATAACAATTTATAAATTAGAAATTACGAAACTAATGTTAATAAAATAAAGAGATTAATTTCCAAAACTAAACTAACTTCTTATTTATAGTTCAGAAAATATGGTTGCATGTGTTGCATATTGTTTGCCATATAGATAACAAAATCAAGACTTTGGCATGCACAGCATCTTGATATCCTTTGTTGATCAAATGCAAAAAAGCATGTGCTGCTGGATTTTTAGGATTAACGATTGACATTCAAACTTAAGCCAACAATTTTGTAAGTTTAGAAACATAACCAACATTGTTTAGCAAAAAGTTGAAAAATCTGAGGATCAATGACAAAATATATCATAAACAATTTGCTAGTGACTTACTAGAGCAATTTAGCCAGCTAGAAACAACTAGTAATAGCTCAGAGAATCCATTTTGTGAAAATTGGGGAACTTAACTTAAGGTCCTATTGTTTCTAAAAAATATTGTTGAGTATTTTTTTGGTTCAACTATGAAACTTGTACGCTATTTTGAATGTGGTTGTTAACATAATGGATCTAGTTACTTATGTTTTGAATGTGGTATTGAAATAATGGATTTTGTTATTCAAGTTTGAATGCAAATAATGATTGATTCCATATTCAGATTTTGAATAACTAGATCCATTATGCTAGTAACTTAATTCAAAACTGTAATGACCATACATCCAAAATAGTAGAAACTAAATTCATAGTTTGGACAAAATTTTTTTATCAATGAATTAAAATATAATTTGTGGTCAAATATTAGTGTCTCAGTGATAAAGCCCGACAAAATTCATCACAACATTCCATAGTCACCATTAGCCTTATTCTAGCTGTGATTGGTGTTTTGAATTGTCATTTTTCATCCATTTCTGTTGAGTATTCTGCGGTCTCAAATATATTTTTCTCAAATTATTTTGAACAAGTTCTATCCATTTAATTTTTTGGTCTATTTATTTTACTCTAATTTTATCAACTCATTTGGCAGGCATATTTTCTACCAATATAGTATTTAGTATACAATTATAACCACCTAAGTTTATTTACAATTATCTTATCTTTAGATACTACTTTGATCATTCATCTAATATAATAATTCCTTATTATATCCATCCTAATTATATCGTATTTCCATATTAAAATTCTCATTTTACCATTACCTATATGGTTTTCAATGATTTTCTTTTAACCCAATGTTCAAATCAACGTAGCATCATTGAACTATTTGTGGTTTGACATGATTATCCTTCATGCCTCCATGTTATTATTTGATTACAAAAAACTATCAATATTTTTTATATTCTAACCATCTAAGTTTAACTTTAGAAGTTATATTCTAATTTATATATTCATTCTTTTGTATAATATATCTAAGATGCTTAGAACTATTACTCCTAGCTATCATTTTATCTTATTGAATAATAATTATTGACGCCACACCCATTAAAATTACCTGTCATATATTCAGCCATTTACTACTAATTTTGTGGCGCCTATCCTCTAAATGTTTCCTCCATTCTAATTTTTCTTTTATTGTAGTAAACGTCTCACTATTAAAATTATATTATATACAAAAATATACACTAAGACATCTCACTTTAAATAGCCGTTGTGTAAGAACATCTATGATTGATGCCAAAAGATGTAGAGTTAAGGCTATGAACCTTTAATAATTGAAAAGTATTTAGCCATTCTACAACTACTTGTAGTATTTGTCAATATTCTTCCATTTTACATATCTTTAATTTCTCTACATATCTTCGTCACTCTTTTTATAGCTTATATTACTCGCTTAATGCCCTCGCAAGTCTTAAAATCAATAAAAATCACACGCATATCTTTTTTTTGGTTTTCTATGCATCTCTATTAGTTGTTATAACACAAAAATAACATTTATGGCAAATCTTCCTAGCATGAATCTAAATTAGTTCATCAAAATTCATTTCAATTTTGTAAACCTATGTTTTGTCAGTCTCTCCCATAATGCTATTGCATGACTCATAAATCTTATTTCTTTATAATTAGCATAATTTTGAGCGTTATTTTTATGCTTAAATATTAGCATCAAAAGTCTTCTCTAATTATTTTACACCCTTTCAGGTTTCAAATTTGTATAGGAAAGAATTTTTTTAACCAGGCAATTTAAATGCATGCATAACTCACCACTTCTCAATGGGTAATTTATATGTACCCTAAGTCTAATATATATGTATTTTTTTTTTAGAGTTAGATTCACTACATTTTTTTATCACCTATAATATGCTTCACTATATTAGTCGTTTTTTTTTCAAAATACTTTCTTCTTTAAAATTCTTATTTAATAATTTTTCTCCAAAGTAATATTTCATATTTCTTCTGTCTTAACTTTAACCAAGATCCTTAAATCTTTTATATCTTCCCTTAGCTATTATATATAGTTTTTTAAAATTAAAGAAAAATTGGTTCTTTTCTCCTTTCTTAGTATCAAGTTATTATAGATCATTCAAAACTATAGTTTTTTTTCTTTTTTCACTATCCTCTTGGTAAGAATTCTAGCGTTTTATTATAATCATAATAAGCACAACTAGTATTCGAGTCTTATGTCTAATGTACAAATTCTTTTCTTTAATAATCCTTCTTTTCTTTAATAATCCTTTGTATCTCCTCATTTCTCCATTGTCTCCTTATAAGTGTATAGTTTATTTTTAGACTACTGAAATTTTGACATCAGTCCTCTTTAATGGAATTAACCATCTTAGTCCAATTTAAGTTTGCACTAGTAAAGAATCTCAATTTACCTCTCTTAGCATCTTATCTTGAAAAATATATAATTTCTCACCTTCAAATTCCTATTTTAGGGTGATTATTTCTTTTCATTGTTTTTATTTTGCTTTTGAGATATAAATTCATAACTGCTATCATATGCTGTGTGGTCAAGCTTTCTCTTGGAACTAACTTATAATTTTTGAAAGAATTTTTTCTAAATAAGAGGAAATCTGTTTGTGATTTGGTGATTCTATTTATTGAAAATAATGAAGTGTTCTTCTTGTGTATTATAAAATATTTATTTACTGTTGCATGATTATATATCATTTCCAAATCATGATAATTTCTCTATTCTCACAAAAAAAAGAAGTGATACTGAGATTGACACAGCCTCTTTATGGACCTCTCATACATGCTTTTGAAAAATCAGCATTGCATTATGTTTCTCCTATAAATTAATGAAGGGAACTACAAATTGGAGGCATAAATGAGTGGAGTTATCACTTGAGGAGGAAAACAAATTAATTCTTCAGATGAAACCATAAGATTCTGCAACAAATAAATAGGGTAAGTGAAACATTATAAAACTTTTTGTACTCTCGTTCTTAAGTGATCAATGTGGGAGGGATTTGCAACACCAAAGAGAGAAGAGGGCATGGATCATCAGAAGTGAATGACTGATTTATTTTTTTACCCAACAACCCACCTTTATTAAAGTTGCGAGCTAGTTTCTATTGTCCCATATCGAAATTTATTTGGCAAGCTGCAGTACACACATTTCATGTTCTATGTAGCATTCAGAGATCATTCAGCTGTGCACTGCTTTGCTTGTTTAAAAATTAGAGAGAGCACATGACGTTTGAGGTTCACTCTGTTGGGGCTTGATGAATTGATTGTGGACACATTTGAGGTCTAGATTGTTTTGATTTAGGTATTAAAAATATTACAATTGAGTTGAATGTGAATATATTAGTTGATAACCCTTAATCATACAGTTTATTACATATTCGATAGATAAAGGGTAACTTTCCACTCATCGTGGGCCCAACTTGGGATTCTCGGCCATGCTAATCTGCCAATTTGACTAGTGTTTTTGAACCAGTTTATCGGATTTATTTTTTTGCTTGGTTTCAATTTGGCATCTTAATTGTAGAAGTAATTGGATTTTCATTTTAACCCAACTTGTTTGTTTTGGAGGATGGGCCTATTTTTCATAATCAATTCACCTTTTTCGTTTGTTTGGCCTACATGTTGACTTCATTGTTTACTTAATGGTATTTCATGATATATTGGCTACGAGCACAAGCTCAGTTACATTAAAACAAATGCGTGTGATACATTGGCTACGAGCACAAGCTCAGTTCATGATATATTGTCCAAGTTTTAAGAGTGAAAAGTGTTAACTATCCATATAATGCCGCTTCCCTTTGCTTTTATATCATTGTTTTTTGTTAATGATTTTACATCTCCCTGGCCAGCATCCATGGACAGTGTGCTATCATTATGTTTGACGTCACCGCTCGACTTACTTACAAAAACGTTCCAACTTGGCACAGAGATCTCTGCAGGTGAGTATAGAGCACCACCCCATGCTTCCCCTATAAGTTTATAAAAGAGTTAATATTATCTTTTTGCTTATTTGCCTTTGTTGCTGTCAGGGTCTGCGAGAACATTCCTATTGTTCTTTGTGGAAACAAGATAGATGTTAAGAACAGGCAGGTGAAGGCAAAAATGGTAACATTTCACAGGAAGAAGAATCTTCAGTACTATGAAATATCTGCTAAGAGCAATTACAATTTTGAGAAGCCATTCTTATATCTAGCAAGAAAACTTGCAGGGTATTACCTGTAGTTTTAATTATGTTAAGACTGATTTTTGAGTTTTTTTTCTTAATCAATAGGTTAGTCTTTTAATTTTTATACGGGTCACGCAGGGATCAAAACCTTCACTTTGTTGAGTCCCCTGCTCTTGCTCCTCCAGAAGTGCAAATCGACCTTGCTCAACAGCAACTGTAAGTGAAGATCAATGTTTCATTAATTTCTACCTTTTTTCCTTATTTAACCCGTTGAAAGGAGATTTTAAATTAGATGAGAAATTTTGTAAGTGAACTTTTCTATGCAGCTCACCTTAGTCTGTTGGTTGAGATCTTTGGCTATCAATTAAGAGGTCTTAGGTTTGAAGCTTGCATATATGATATATGTGCAAGTTTGTCTTAGGTTTCGTTTGGAACGGCTTTCTTACTGCTTTTTAAAGCAGCTTTCTAGTTCAAAATTAAAAAAAAATATACTAAAAGTTGTTTTAAGAAAACAGTAAGAATGCCGTCCCAAGCGAAACCTTAATTGGCCCAAATGTAAAAAAAAAAAAATCTTTTTTTTTTATGAGCTGTTAGTTTCTCTATGCGAGTATGATGCATTTATTTCTTACAGAAGCACAGGATGCACAATTATAAAAATCAAAATCTCTTAATTGAATTGTACAATTGAAGAAATTTATTTCAGCATGTTCCTCAACTAAATGCTAGCTTTGTTTACTTAACAGGCATGAGCAGGAGCTTGCTGCTGCAGCTGCCCAGCCCCTTCCTGATGATGATGACGAGTCTCTCGATTAAGGTGAATGCCCTGAATAACCTGGAATGAGTTATGGTCTAAACAAACGCCTTGTATGTTGAGGAGATTTATTCGTTCTGAATGCAAGGCGATTTATTATCAGAATGTTACTAGAGTCGATTGCATACTGTCATTTACCTTTATTCCATTTAAATTGGTTGTAAACTTGTGGTGTGTGGAATTCCTGTTTCCAAATGTTTTTGAGGTGTCAAAATTTTCAGTATTTCTGAGATTTTGAAATTTTCATCTCCAAAACATGGTTTTCTTGTGGTTTTAAGATTTTAAATTTGCTCTATTGAACCTCTATATTGAAGCAAAGTTCCTTGCATCTATATTGTCTCGTACATTTAGAAAGCCAATTCATACAGAGCATGGAGAGAAAAGTTGAATAAGATTAATTTGGAAACAGTTTACATCGAGTCAAATGAATGATGCCCTTAGAATGTTTAGGTCAGAAGCTTTGACCATAATGTAATGTCAAATGGGTTAAAATTTTATATAAATTGATGTTATGTTATTTGTGTTGCATGATTGAAAGTATGAATAACTCGCTTACAATTAAGCCATAAGAGAAGTAAATATAACATGTAATAGATATAAAGCCACAACAAACTATAAGCTTTAATCTAATTAAAACAACTTTCAATAGCATATGATCGGCAAAAAGTCACTCTTCTTTCCGAGAAATTATTCTGTGTGGAGTTCGGACAGTCAAAACTGTTTGGATTTATTGTATATTTAGTGAATATTTAATGTGTATTTGTAGATACTCAATTGTGAGTATTTGTTGATTTACTGTGTATTTATTGAGTATTTGTTGATTATGTATAAATACTCGTCAAATAATCAATAAATACACAACAATCATGATGGTTCTTTCAGTCCGAATTTCGCATATAATAAATTTTCCTTTCTTTTGACTCGGAGCAGATATCAATGTACATAACAAGTGCAAGTAGGTTGTTGCGAAAGGCAAGTAGCTAGTATTCTAGCCATTAGCAATGTAATAAAATTCAGTACGTAGCGTTGGAACAAAAATTATTTGTGGGTCGCTTTCAAATTTTATATGGACTTGTCAAGGTTCTACTGTGGTTGTTTTGGAGCCATATAGATGACTAGGAATGTAATGAAGATGAGTTATGCTTAATTTGAGCTTGACTTATAGGCCAAGTCATGAGCTCGAACTCGAGCTGGAGCTCAGCTCTAAAAAATAAAATTGGGATCACCAGCAGGGAAAATTATTAGGTCCGAATATTTAATAAAAAGTTTTCACGTGGACTGTTTTTTGATTGTGCGCTTTCACTACGCTTTTGACGTTGTATTATCTGTGTTTTTGACGCGCTTGACTTAAAATTTCGCGGACATGTTTATATTCAACGCGTCAAATTTTTAGTAGATGTCCGAACGTATCTCTACGTCTGGCGTCCGAACCTAATAATTTTCCCACGAGCAGGTCATGATATATTGGCAAAAGTAAAGGTAGAATATTTTGTGAGGTGAAGTTTTTTTTTTCTTGGGTACAACTACAACTTTGCTTCTTCTTTTTTTCTTAAATCGTTGTAACTTTATTAATGCGAGGCAACTTTTTCTCTTAAAGGTCAGTTTTTTTTTTCTCAAATACTAGCTATATTAACAGCTTTTGTTACGAGAAAAAAAAAGATATTAGCTAATTTTCTTTATTTAAAATACCTGTCAGCTATATTATTGCAAGTCAGCTCGTTACTAAAGCCTCACCAAGATCAAACTTATTCTGTTTATTAGTGGGTCATTTGCACCCTTATCGATGGCTACTATTATTTATGTTGGGGATGGCAGGATTATAACTTATTTATGATTTAATAAAAAAATAATACCTATGATAATTTTATTTTATTTTTAATGCTAAAAATACAATGGATTTAGTGGAACTTAAATTAAATTTTGATTTTACATTTATAAATTAATAAGTTATTTAATTACATATTAATCATAATTAAAATTTGATTAGGAAATATTAGTAGATATGACCAAACTAACTTAGGATTTTTTTTTTTGTATGGCACAGCCTTTTATGCCAAAGCAAAGCGTCAGCAATGCAAGATTTTAACGTTTTCTTAGTTTTTTTCAATGTCTAGTAATTATATAATATTATGTGTGTTGTCTTTAACTGTATAGTTTGAAGAATTAACTATATCATTAAACTTTTTGTCATGCAGCTGACTAATAAATATTAAATTATATTTTAAATAATATGACCTTATTGATAGTTGAGGAGTTCTTACTGATTGTCCTAATTTCAATTACATTTTCCTCCAATATTGTTACCAAATATGATAATCACACCATCTCTTTGTTCTATTGATTCAAATTTATATTTGTCTTTTGTCAAAGTATTTCATGCTATCACTAGTTTTGCTGTGAAGGCATTCTTATAAAATGAATTCACAACATTCATTTTCATCATTTTTTATTAAATACTTACATCATTTTTATACTTTTAATAATATACTAATTTTTTATAAAAAAAATGTTTTAAGAAGTAGAAAAAAAGACCTAAATTATCATTAAATGAGCACTTTATAAAACTCTTAATGCAAATGAATATATTTATACTTACTCAAATTTTTATAAAAAAAAAAGCAAAATAGATTTTAAAATTCTTAAATTTATTTAAAAATAAATATATTATATAAATGATAAATTATCTCTTAAATTACAGTCATTTTTAAATTAACTCACCATATTAATCAAATTTTAATTACATATTCTCACACAATATTTCCTGTTCGTTATTTAGCTTCCACAAACCCCAACAAACCCCCTCGCCACGAACAATTATTACGTCCTGACCTGACGTAGAGGTTCGTTCAGCCGCTAATAACATGTCGCCACGTGCTCTTACTCTTTATCGCTCGGCCCGACGACTTGACTCGGAGCGGAACCCGGGAATGCTATGATCGTGATTTTCTCGGTATTGCTCGGTATTGCTTTGCAAAAACGAGAAATACCGCTCTGTGAAGACCAAAACTATACAAATACGGAGTTGTACCGAGTTTTTCTACAACTCGGTACAACTCAGTATTTGCTCAGGATTTGCTCGGTATTGCTAGGTATTTGCTTGGTATTGATAGAAAAAACTCGGTACAACTCAGTATTTACTTAGGATTTGCTCGGTATTGCTAGGTATTGCTAGAAAAAACTATGTACAACTCGGTACAACTCAGTATTTGCTCGATATTGCTAGAGATTTGCTCGGTATTGCTAGAAAAAACTAGGTATAACTCGGTATTTGAAATATATCCAAAAGGTGATGGGATGTTGTTCAGCTTGTCAAGGATTTAAAAAAACGCTCATGCGAGAACCTAAAAAACAACAGGTTGGGTCGGCCACTTTTCTTCGTAGCTACCTGGGGCTAAAATATTGTTGCCCGAACATAGAGGATCGTGCACCGGACCAAATAAAAGTTCCCTCGCCACAGTTCCCTCCTCACAATCCGCGATGTTAGAAGCTACTGATGACAACGAGCCCATCGCCGCCGCCGGAGAAGCTGCATCCATCTCGAAAAGCGCGAGGAAGCGATTGCTGAAGCAGCAGCGGCTTCAGGCAAGGAAGATAGAGCGTAAAGCGGCGGAGAAGGAGCGACGGCGGGAAGATCTAGAGCGCCGGCGCCGCGAGTGGGAGGAGAAACTTGCCGACAAGACGGAAGAGGAGAGGACGCGGCTTGTGAAGTCGCGGAAGGAGACGAGACGGGAGCGGATGGGGAAGAGGACGGAGGAACGCAGCAAGCGTGCTGAGAGGCTACGAACGGCAGCAGTGGTTGGCCAGAAGGTTGTTCTTGATCTCGAGTTCTCCGATCTCATGAGTCCTACTGAGATCCAGAGCCTTGCACACCAGGTGATGTGCCCATATTTCCTTCTCACGTGCCCTGATATTGTTTTCTTTGGAGATAGATAGCGTTATCTGATTCCTATAATTAAATTTCGAAGAAGTGTTTAACTATACTGAGCATTGCGTTTTCCTGTTTGGGTGACTTGGCTCATCTTTATGATCTAATGTTTTGCTTTATGCCAATTATTTTTGGATGATTTTACCAATCCTCCATTTGTTTTCAGTCATGTTAGATGCTTCACGAGGTGTTAACTTTTTTTTATTGTATATTCTTAAGTTTTTTTTACACTTCTTCTTGTAATATTAATCTCGATCCATCATATATCTTTGATTGAACTTTCTCCTTAAACTCTGTTTATCCACTTTAGTGCTGCATCTTCTGCCATTTACTGTACATACGCTTGGTACGCAATCTTATTTTTCATTACCCATACAACACATACTACTGAAGTTTATTTTTCATAAAATAATCTTCAATAATTTACTCCCATAATCCCTTTATTTCTCTGATATATTCATAATCACTCCACACTTGCAGCATTTACTAGATATTTATTCTCAGCAACATGCACGGCCGGTGAATTTTTTTTTTAATGTGAAGAATCATTTCCATATACTATTTTTGTCTAAGTATATTTTTATAAAATTTACCACCAACAACAACTATACTTCCGGTGTTCCATGTATCCCAACTTAGTATGACCATTAGAGATCTTGCAGCAAGTTCTGAGTTACCAGCGACACTGACAGAGGATTTAGATGTGATTTTAGAACCCTTGGAGTTGATGGGGGTCCGTCAGAGAGAGGATAGAACTAAGGAAGTCCTGATCAAATGGAAGAGCTTTCCAGACTACGATGCCACATGAGAACCTTATGAGAGGCTGAAACATCAATTTCTCCTTTCACCTTGAGGACAAGGTGATTATTTGGGAGGAGGATAATGTTAGACCGGTCTCTATTGGATCGGTCCAACCGGCCCAGGTTTACAAAAGAAGGGGCGGCGACAAGAGAGAGATAGAGGAGGTGGGGCCCACTAGAGATTCAAATTCAAATGTTTGGAGCCAAAGGAGGGGCACTAAGGGTTAATCTGTCTTTTGGCTTTAATGATCAATTTTATATTTTTTAATGATTAATTGTATGCTTTAAGTATGAGGGAGGAATTAGGGTTAGGGTTATGAATTATTTTGTGGCTGATTTTGGAGTTCTTGTTCTTGGTGTCTTGGGCCTTAGATTCGTCTAGGGATTGAGAGAGAACGATCCTCCCCTCGAATTGAGGATCAATTGTATCTTGCTTTGTTTCTTTCATTAGCTTTGTTTTCTTCAATAAACATTATCGTTTGTTGATTTTTCCCATTAAATTTGTGAGGCGATTTGCTGTTTTCACTCTTGTTTGGGTTTACTTGAAATCTTCAAGTATTTCTTGGCACAATGTTTTGTAAAATTAATATGGCTTCATGTCGAGTAGGTCTACTATGAAAGCTATGCATTTATTGAGAAGTTTGATGGAGAAGTATAGAGAGAATAAGGAGGATGTTTATTTGTTATTTATTGATTTTGAGAAAAGATATGATAAAGTTCTAAGAGAAGCGCTCTGAAAAGTTCTTGAAAAGATAGGAATTAATAATATTTATATTCAAGTCATTAAAGATATGTATGCAGGTGCTGTTACTACTGTTCAAACACAAGGTGGTTTGACTAAGTATTTTTCTATTTCAGTTGGATTACATCAAGGATCAGTTTTAAGCCTACATATTTTTTTCCTTTAGTCATGGATGTTCTTATTAGACATTTACAAAAGGATGTACCCTGGTGTATACTTTTTGCTGATGATATTCTTCTTGTTGATAAGACTATAAAGGGAGTTGAAGGAAAACTTGAATTATAAAGGTTAACCTTAGAGTCTAAATGTTTTCATTTGAGTAGATTTAAAACCAAATACATGGACTATAATTTTAATAGTAATAGATCTAGTGTGGGGATTGTGCCTTTAGACGATCAAGTCATTAACAAGAGTACACATTTTAGATATCTTTGTTCTATTGTTCAAAGTGATGGTAAGTCATTAAAAAGAATACACATTTTAGATATCTTTGTTCTATTGTTCAAAGTGATGGTGAAATAGATGAGGATATTATTAGTAGAATTCAAGTTGGATGGTTGAAGTGGAGGAATACATCAGGCTTGTTGTGTGATAGAAAATTACCCTCAAACTTAAAGGAAAATTTTATAAGATGGTGGTGAGACCTGTAATGCTTTATGGTGCATAATGTTGACCATTAAAAAAAACATAAAATTGAGTTAAGTGTTGCAGAGATGAGAACTCTTAGAGACAGAATGCAGAACAAGTATGCATGTAAAAAGATTGGAGTATCTCCAATGACTGATAAGATTAGAGATAGTCGTCTTAGAAAGTTTGGTCACATGAAACGTTGGCCTTCCGATGACCGAATAGGAGAGTAGATGTATTAGATTTGGTCGATGTTAAGAAAGGTAGAGTGATGTAGAACTATGTCCTCATCATAGAGGTATACCTAAAAAGACTTGGATAGAAAGTATTAGAAATGATATTCTTTTTTATTAGATTTGAATGAGAATTTGACTCTTAACATGACACAACGGAGAAAATGGATTCATATTGTTGAGTGAGATAAAAATTTGATATTGTTGTTGTCATAGTATAAATTATAATTATGTAAAAATTTAGTCAGAATTTCGTGTCAATTGTATTTGAATGTTTCAGGCATTTTAAAATATTTCGGAGGGATGTGTTTCTACCTTTTCAATGAAGTGTGATTCTGTGGTAGTTTCATTTTTTAATTTTCTCAGCTCTGAAGTGCAGAGAATAGTTAGATTTGCAGCTTATATTGTAACTCTTTTGTTTAGATCTGATTGAGAAATCCTTGCTAAGACATGTATGTTTGGGATCACTATCTTTGCTTGTGGTTAATCAGTGTTTTATTTTACAGAGAAGCATTTGCCTGTCTTTGGAAATTGTTACATAATACTTTTAGCTCTTGTATGTAACGAGGAATGAGTATCTTCTTAAACATGATTGATATGAGTCATTTTTTTGTGTGCCTAACTGTAGTTACAGATTATGTATTGCTATGCAGCGAATGGGAAATGTGAGTATCCAGCTCATCTCTGGTTGACAGGATGTAATGGCAACATAGGAAGCCAATTGCAAAGGCTTCCTGGATATGATAAATGGATTATTGAAAAGGAGAGCAGGCCTTATATTGAAGTATTTCAGGATCATAAAGAAAAGCTTATTTATTTAACAGCTGATGCTGAGACCACCCTTGAGGAGCTTGATACGAACAGAATTTATATCATCGGTGGGCTTGTTGATCGGAACAGATGGAAAGGTATTACGATGAAGAAAGCAAATGAGCAAGGGATCCAATCAGCAAAGTTGCCAATTGGAAACTACATCAAGTTAGCAAGCTCGCAGGTTTTTTTTCCTCAACTGAAGTAAATCTTTATTCGCCTTTCAAAATTTTCATCCTTTTATTATAGTTGAGAATAAGCCACCTTCTACCTTTGCTAACTATATGCAATGACTTCAACAGGTACAATTCGAATTTTTATTTGCTTGTTCTTTGTCTACAAAACTTTCGGGTAGGAAATATTTGTTTGGGCTCTTCTTTTCAGTATCATTTGATGAACTTATTCAACAAATTTGTTATCCATATTTAGTTGGGAAAGTTTTCTATATTTCATTAGGAACATGCTTTATGCCTTTTGCCCTTTTTGAATGACTTTCATAAATACACTACGAACTGTTATTTGCTCATGCTTTGCCTTCAAACCTTAGGAAGTTTCTGTTTGGCTAGTTCTTTGCTATATAATGAGATGAAACTTCTTTAACTAAATTGTTTACCATATTCATATTTCATGAATAGAACCTCAATTCCTTTATTTTTTTAATTCTGGACACCTGGAGAAACATTCTTTTTTTCACTGCCTTTACTAGACCTCAAGTTAAAAAAAATTTATTTGTTTAGGAATGTCTCCATCACTCTACTTCAGAAATTGAAGGTATACTGGTACCTTTTTTTTTCTTACTGCAGCTACCTGAGAAACAAATGAAAAGTTATTCGAGTCTATTAACATTTGTTCGTGACTCTCCCTTTCCAATGGACATTAGCATCATTTTTTTCTTTATGAGCATTCTACCTAAAAGTGGGACAAAGGCTTGATGTTGTTGTTGTTGTTGTTGTTATTGAGCATTCTACCTAAAGCATTTTTTCTTTTAGAGATTTACCTACTTAGTGCTCAAAGCCTCAAAACTTAAACATTTACAGATTTAACACCTCACTATTTACTCTCATAACACTTAAAACTTTAAATAACAAAATAAGTACACTCCTTCCCCTTAAAATTTCACAACCCGTTCATATTCCTTTACGACTTCTTCATATTCACATGTCATTGATCCCATCACCATCTTCACAGGCCATCAGTTCCGTCACCAATTTCGTACACTGCCAGTCTCGGCACCAGCTTCACGCATCGTCGATCTCATCGATGCCAGCAAGATCTCTTCTTGGCCTCCTCACCCCCTTCCTAGCAAGATCCTCATCATGACCCTTGTCTCCAGCTCATCAAATCATCACGTTAAATATTCATACATGTTTAATTCCAGTTCCATCCCCACCATTGCTGGTCGTCGGTTCCATCACTAGCTTCGCACACTATTATTCCCATCGCTAGATTCACACATTGTCGATCTCCTCGATGCCAATGGGTTCCAATTGTGACCTCCTCGTCCCCTTCCTAATAGATCCCCGTCGCAACCTCCTCTCCTCCGTCTTTTCGTGATCTTCATCATTGTCAATGGTTTCGTCGTTAGTGGAGTTAGAGGGTGATATATTATGTAAATAGTGATGTTTACACATTTAATGTATAAATTGTGACGTTGTGAGTTGAACTTATGTAAATCCCCCTTTTTCCTTGCCCAACAATAGAATACTCGACATCGTGGTAATGGAATTACATTGTGATTTTAGAACTTTATTTTTGGGCAACTTGCTTCTTCCTTCATTGTGGTGAATCCTAATCATTTTATACATACACCAATAAGATCCGTTGCATTCTCGTATGTTTTTTGTGGTTACATTTATTATTTCTTTGAGTCACGCCTTGGTTCCTATGATAGTATCGTATTTTCTTTAGTGAAGATGAGATCATATACCTTTTTATCAGGCATTCTGGAAATATGACTTCAATTGCATATTTCTTCTGCTTCTCGCTTGTTCTGAATTCTAGAAAAAGCAAGGATTTCAGGTAGAGAAATCTGAGTGTTCTTAGTGTACTCTTAGGCCTTCATAGATATATTATAGAGAATTATTAGTACTATTTGGTACTCGTTATGACAAATTCCATCACATATATATATTCCTCTTTCAGGTTCTTACCGTTAATCAAGTGGTTGAGATACTGCTCAAGTTTGTTGAAACAGGAGACTGGAAAAATGCTTTCTTTACTGTGATTCCACAGAGGAAAAGAGGCGCTGTTGAAATAGAAGGTGATGATACCATAGATGTTGCTAAAATTGAAAAAGAATGCAATGAAGAAGGTTTAGAAGCTGATGCCGAGGAGGAAGTGGAAGAGGAATATGCTGATAATGATGCTATCAGAACAAAAAAACAACGCTCCGAGTCTAAAACTGAAGAAACTGACATAATAAAAGCCACTGAAAGTTAGAGTTAGTAATACCATAACTTTAAACCTTCGTTTTGGAATCTCTTTCTTACTGTTTTTTTAAACAGTTTTTTAATGCAAAAGATTTTTAAACTAGAAATTTTTATACGGAAAGGCTGCTTTAAAAAAAATAACAAAGCTATTACAAATGAAGTCTAAGGCTTTATTTGGGACAGCTTTTATACTACTTTTTAAAGCAACTTTTTAGTACAAAAATTTAAAAAAAATTGTATTAAAAAACTGCTTTAAGAAATATTAAAAACGTCGTCCCAAGCGAAACCTTTTGGCTTCGCTTGAGATAGCTTTTTTACTGTTTCTTAAAGCAGTAAAAAAGTCATCCTAAAAAGAGATTAAGGCTTCGTTTGGGACGGCTTTTTTATTACTTATTGAAGCAACTTTTTAGTATAAAAATTAAAATTCTTATACTATAAAGCTGCTTCATCAAGCAATAAAAAAGCTGTCCCAGACGAAGCCTAAATTAGAGATGATCTTATTATAACTATTGCAAGCCTAAATTATTACTTATTGAAGCACCTTTTTAGTATAAAAATTAAAATTCTTATACTATAAAGCTGCTTCATCAAGCAATAAAAAAGCTGTCCCAAACGAAGCCTAAATTAGAGATGATCTTATTATAACTATTGCAAGTTGGAGCATATTGAAGAACTTGTTTTTTTTTTTTTAATTTTGTCACAAAATCTTTGTTAAGTGTATTGTTTTTTATTTATTTCTGGTGAAGGCAATTAATCCATTCCTCATTTTAACGGAGGGAGAAGAATTTTATTTCATTAGGCAATTGTCGCAGTTTGAACATCTTACATGAGAGAATACTCCCGTAGTTATAATCGTCAATGCCATTGCAAGAATTTATGACAGTTGAATTAGATTGTGAACTGTTTTTATTTTTTATTGGTTTTTTTTTTAAATTTAATTTGGTTACATTGGCGTAATTCATTGGTTTCCATAGAGCAGCTGATGCTGTTATGCTGGATGATCCTCCTATTGAGCAGCTCATGTACGCATTGCTATTTCTACATTTTGTGAGATGGTGGAGATTTTATATTTAAAAAATATATATGCATTTTTAATGACGATGAAGAGTATTATTGAAGATTTTAGGTCCTTTTTTATGAAGATTTAGGCTTCGTTTGGGACGGTTTTCTTACTGCTTCTTAAAGCAGCTTTCTAGCACAATAAATAAAATGTTTATTCTAGAAAGCTACTTTACGAAGCAATAAGAAAGCCGTCCCAAACGAAACCTTAGGCTTTCTTTTGGAGGACTTTTTTAGACTTTGTCTGGGATGACTTTCTTTCTACTTCTTAAAGCGGCTTTCTAGTGCATGGATTTTAATTTTTTTACTAAAAAGAAAACTGTCCCAAACGAAGCCTTATTGTTGTTTTTATTTTTCTTGTATAAAATTTTCATTAGAAAATTACTTTAAGAAACAATAAAAAAACCATCTCAAACGAAGTCTTGAAGTAGTTCAAGAGAACTTAAATATAGCCTGTTAATAATAGAAAATACAAAACATCAATTATAACTTCTGATTCATTGAATATGAAAAATTAATAAGATGATAAAGATGTATGCATTTAAATCAATATGCTGTGCTATATAAGTCTTCTATTTATCACTTCAAATTCTATGATTAATATTTCTATAAATATAATCTTATAATAGATTGAACTGATATATTTTGCTAATATTGGATTACTTGTTTTGTTGATAGATTGAAGTGATAACTTATGATTCATTAAATCAATATGCTATGTCAGGCCACGGAGGTCAGAAAGATCGTATTCGGGTGACGATGGCTGAAATGATCATAGTCTTTATAACCTTCGTCGCCCGCCTGACAACGATCTTTCCGACCTTTGTCACTCGTTGAATATGATCATTCCAACCACCGTCACTCGAATACGATCTTTTCGACCTCCGTAAGCAGCCGACTATGATCCTTCCGACCAAACAAACATATCAATTTTGATTCTTACAATTTCTACCATTTAATGCGCTCTATATAATGTATATTTGTTACATTAAGCCAAGGCTTTTTCCCCAAGGGCCTCCTTTCTAATCAGCAACAAATACTAGTGGATTCATTCAAATTGGGCAATGCCTCATGATTTTTCTCATTTTCAAGGGTATTCATGTAAAAATCTTTGGTTTCTGTTATAAATGTTGCATCATTTCTCTTATCTAATTGTGTGTTGAATCTTCGCACAAAGCTAAGACGTTAAACTTTATGTTTTTCTACGGTCGTTAATATTCCAGGACACAACACTTATAATCAAATAAATATTTTGATGAGACACCAAAAAAGTGATTACATTTGAGTACCAATGAGCCCAAATCAAACATTTAAAAGTCTTATTGAAAATTTTGTGACATTAGTTGAAGGAATAAATATTCTCTAGTTTTCATGTGCTTACTGTAAAAAATGAGTATGTTGGCAATAGGAATCCAACAAGCTCATTATCACTCAATTTGAGATTATTAAGACACTTAAATGATAAAAGAATAGTTTATGATTAAAAGAATCAACAAGAGGCATATGATGGAGTGTTTTGAGATTTTGCTATATTTACTAAAATATTACTCTTACAAGTTGTACAAAGAGTCTCATACTCCACATAAAGTGAAGAGAACTTAGAGATCTAAAGAACTCTAAAGTTTTTTTTAACGTTTGACGTCAACGATCATCACCTGCAATCACTGTTGTCACCCATCCACTATCAACCTTCTACCATTGCCCGACAACCATCACCTGATTACTTTGTTCATTTATCATTATCTGGCCATCATTTTCTGGCTGACATAATTCAATCCCCATAATTTGACTATCATCGTCTTATCTCTGTCACATGACTAATATCATTTGACTATCATCATAATCATCCCTCCACTACCTATCCAACAATCTATATTATAATTACAAGAGATTAAGCTTGAATTCACTACATTATAATAACATCTTTTTCAATTTAGGGGAAGATCACACCTTTATAAGTTATATAGTAGATCATTTCATCTAGACCATATCTCTTTATTTTTCCTTCTCATATTTTCCATATAAAATCTCTCTTATCTTCCATATAAAATCTCTCTTATTTTCCATATGAATGTTGAGTTGCACTCTATATTATATCTATAGTGTTATATATATCTTAAAACACACTCTATTTTGTTATAGCTATAATGTTATATCCCCTATAATATGTTGTTATGATTGTACTAACTATGTTGAATCAATATTATTGTTTACTATGTTATAATCCGTGCTCGAATCATGATTATAAAATATTCGAGTCATGATTGAATGATCTTCAAATCATAGATAATTTTTTGAAGCCTATTCGAACAATCTTTGAACGATTATTGCATCATATCGAATGATGATTGAATCAATCTATCATAATTCAAAGAAATACCGATCCATATTTAAGCCATATTTGAATCTTGGTCGACCTTGTTGATTTATGTAAATCCTACAAAAATATGATTAGTTCGAACAAGCAAAGTTGTTTGAAACTTATTCAAACTTTATAATATTATTGCCCAAACAACGTTGGTTATGATATACTTCAAATAGACCGTTTGTGATTAATAGAGAGTTTATTTTGGTCTGAGACTCTTGAACATATTTCTTCAATTTTTATTATAATGGAGCATATAAAATTAAAATTCTTTTTAAAGAAAAAGAATTGATTAAATATAATAAATTTATTTAATATAATATTAATCTAATTAATAATAATAATACTAATAATAAAGATTAATTTAAAATTTAATTAATATATCTCATTTAATTATTACCAAATATATTAAGAAATTTTAAAAATTAAACCCTCCTGTTCTTCCCCCAATTCCCAAAAACCCTTACGGCAAAGAAGCGAGGAAGCAGCGGCGGGAGCCCGCTGGAGAAGGCATCGAGGGGACCAGCGGCTTGCGAAGAAGAAAAGGGCTTACTGAGACTTACGCCGGATTTAGATTAAATCCTGCTATCAAACAGCCCCAAAGTACAATACTTGTGTCGACATAGTTCATTTACAGTGTCAACTCAACCGGACGTAACCCTCTGAAGTTCCGGTAGACCGAACCTCGCCTCCTTTCAAATTTGAAGGCACTCAAGTCTGAGATGGCGGCGTCCAGGAAGAGGAAGGCGCCCCAGAAGAAGAAGGCTGAGGAAGGCGGTGTTGGCGATGCAGTCAATCCCACAGACGATGCAGTCAATCCCACCGACGATGCAGTCAATCCCACCGACGAGGCTCAGAAGGAATCAAGTAAGGGAAATGCTAATAGAAGGAAAAGCGTCAGAACTAAGCCTCATCAGGAAGCCAAATACTTCGAGGAGAAGCGGAATCTGGTTAGTATGATGCTCGTGGGTGATAATTTTTTCTTCCGTATTTCTCTTTTAACTGATGCTTTTGATGCGATTGTCTAGTTCTTTAATTGTATGCTAAATTTTGGTCGAAAATAACTGCCCCTTTTATTACCTCATGGAAATAAAAAATCTATAGTGAAAATTTGCTTTATGAATAAATTGGAGAAGCATAATCGGGTTGTTTCCTCTTTCAGAGTATGAATCCCAGGAAGGATAATACTATTTATTTCAGCATTATTTTTTTATTATTGGTAATATTGATTGGATATTTTCCTCGCATGCTGAATTTTGGTTTAACACAGCCATCGCTTTTTAATTACATTATGGGAAAAATGAAACTTCATGATGCAGCACATACAAGCCTGACCGTCCGATCCGTTTGATCTCCCAGCCTGATCTCCGTTCAACTAGTTACCGTTACTTTATTAGCACTCTATCTTTTAAATGTTTTGTTTAATTTTAATGTTCTTATTAGCACTGTTAGTGGGAGCAGCAGACCGTTAGGGAGCAGCCACTACTCTTTTGCATTTCCTGTTTTGGTAGTTAGTACAGCTTCTTTCTTTTGGCTGCATAGCCATTTTTAGCTCTCTAGTTTTGTATGTCTCCTCTTGGAGAAGATGAACTCAACAGTTGATGAAATAGATTTACAGGCTCAAGCCTTCTACGTTTTCTGCCTTCTGTTGATTGTTCTTGTTAGCCTGCCTCTTCCATTGCATACCACATCAACTTGGTATCAGAGCCAGCGGCTTGGAGAGATGGCAGAGTCCAGCAAGCGTGCGACGAGCGAGGAAAACCGAAGTCTGGAGGCACTTTGGGCTGCGCACGCTGGAGTTGAGAAGCGACTGGATGACATTGCCGCTGCGGTGGAGCGTCTTACTGTTGCTTTGCGGAGGGAACCGGCGTTCGGTCGATTGGGTGAAGCGCCACCGCGAATGATGAGACCAGCTCCACCCACAGATACGCCGACTGATGTCAATCGTGTATTCCCAATGCGACGACGACAACGTCACGCATTGCCACCAGACTTTTCTGACTCGGATGAGGAACGGCTTAGCTTAAATATGGATGGATTGTCGGATTCGGACGCTGATATGATACCTCGGCGGCATCGCCGTTTCACGGGGCGAGACAGGCATCATGGTGAGTTCCGAGTTAAACTAGATATACCTTTCTTCGATGGTCGGCTTCACATCGAGGATTATTTGGATTGGGAGCATGTCGTAGAAATTTTTTTTGATTACATGGAGATCGAGGCGGAGAAACAGGTCAAATACGTGGCTTGTCGTCTGAAGGGGGGTGCTGGTGCTTGGTGGTCTCAGCTGCTTCAATCTCGTCGACGGGAGGGTCGTGGACCAGTCAGGAGCTGGCCTCGGATGAAGCAGCTCCTCCGGGGACATTTCCTCCCCACCGACTTCGAGCAAATGTTGTATATGAAATATCAACATTGTGTTCAAGGGAATCGACCAGTCAGTGAGTATACGGAAGAATTTTACCGCCTTTCGGCGAGGAATGATCTGAATGAAACATCCAACCAGCTGGTTGCACGTTATATTGGCGGGCTGAAGGATAGCATTCAGGACAAGCTGGAAATGAGCTCCGTTTGGTCCTTATCGGAAGCCGTCAACTTCGCGCTCAAGGCTGAAATACAGTTGGGACGACAGCAGCGTAGCAGCACTCATCGGAGATCTTTCCTAGAAAGTGGCAATGAGGCTATAAAACCTCCAGGAACTGTTGTAAGAAGAACCCCAGCTGTAGCAGATACTAGCGGACCATCTAATCCTGTGAAGCCAAACTCAGACCCGCAAGCGCCTGTGAAGCCGAAATTTCCTTTCAAGGAAAACCCGTATCCACGACCTCAGGGTCTCAAATGTTTTCGGTGCTTTCAACCCGGACATAAATCTAATGAATGTCCGAACCGACAGCAATTGCAGTTGTTAGAAGGGGAGACAGAGGAGGACGGCGTACTAGTTGACGATGAACTGCAGGCAGACGTGGAAGATGTTATCGGTGATGAAGGGGAACAGGTAGTATGTGTTCTCGAAAAACTACTGCTAGCGCCACGAAAATCTGGGCAATCTCAAAGGCATGCCATTTTCAAAACCAAATGCACCATTGCCGGCAAAGTTTGTGACATCCACATTGACAGTGGCTGCACGGAAAATGTGATTTCACGCGCCGTGGTTCACGCATTGAAATTAAAGACAATGAAGCACCCTCAACCTTATAAAATCAGCTGGGTCAAAAAAGGGATGGAAATCATGGTGACCGAGACTTGCCGGGTTTCGTTCTCCATTGGGAAACATTACTCTTGCGAAGTGTTGTGCGATGTCGTAGAAATGGATGTTTGTCACCTTATCCTAGGTCGGCCTTGGCAATTTGATGCGGGTGCTATCTACGACGGGCGAGCCAATACTTATGCGCTGGAATGGAAAGGCAAACGCCTCAGGCTGTTACCGCAATCGCAGGGAGTTGAAAATAAGGCTGAATTGTCTATGCCTGCTTTGCATTTGGTCACTGGCAATGGGTTTTTGACCTCTTGTTCCGACGACAGCCCCATGTTTGCCTTAATTTTTCGGGAGATTGCACCAAGCTGTAGCTTACTTGTCCAACCCAGCGTGGAGCACCTGTTGGAACAATTTAAAGACTTACTATCAGAGGAGCCAACTTCATTACCTCCACTGCGCAACCTGCAACATCAAATTGATTTGGTACCTGGTTCTACTCTTCCGAATCTACCACATCATCGACTAAGTCCTAAAGAGCATCAAATCCTACAGCAATTAGTGGATGATTTACTGAAGAATAACTTGATTCAACCAAGCTTGAGCCCATGTGCGGTTCCCGCCCTCCTTGTCCCTAAGAAGGATGGTTCGTGGCGTATGTGTATGGACAGCCGGGCAATAAACAAAATCACAGTGAAGTTTCGTTTCCCTGTTCCGAGAATTGAGGAGCTGTTGGAGCGGTTGTCCGGCGCCACGGTGTTTTCGAAATTGGACCTACGCAGCGGATATCATCAAATCCGCATCAGGCCCGGCGACGAGTGGAAGACGGCATTCAAGACCCGCCAAGGTCTGTACGAGTGGAAAGTTATGCCGTTTGGACTGTGCAACGCGCCCTCGACCTTTATGCGTTTGATGACTGATATTCTTCAACCTTTTCTAAACATCTGTTGCGTGGCTTATTTTGATGATATCCTGGTGTATAGCAAAACTATGGAAGATCACATGGTCGATCTGAAGAATATTTTTATGGTGTTACGGCAGAATCAGCTCTACCTAAACCCAAGTAAGTGCGAAATCGCTGCTTCAGCTGTCTATTTTCTTGGATTTGTTGTTTCGGGCGCAGGTGTTGAAGTCGATAAGCGCAAGGTGGAGGCTATCGTCAACTGGCCAGTGCCCCGGTCGTTCACAGAGGTGCGCAGCTTCCACGGCCTGGCCAATTTCTACCGACGATTCATCAAAAATTTCAGTTCGTTGATGGCGCCAATTACCAACTGCTTAAAATTTAAAAGTTTCAGCTGGGATACAGAGCAATCCCGCAGCTTTGAAGAAGTCAAGTTGGCACTCTCATCCGCCCCTGTTTTGGCGCTACCTGACTTCGACAAAACATTTCATGTTGACTCGGACGCTTCAGGTATCGGAATTGGGGCAGTGCTTAGCCAGGACACTCGCCCCGTGGAGTTCTTCAGTGAGAAGCTTTGCCCGTCGCGGCAGAAATGGAGCGTGTATGAGCAGGAACTATACGCGGTTGTTCGAGCCCTGAAGCAATGGGAGCCATATTTGCTTCACCGGGAATTTGTTCTGTGCAGTGATCACCGAGCCTTACAGTTCCTTAACAATCAAAAGCACATCAACCGTATGCACGCAAGATGGGTTATGTTCCTGCAACGATTTTCTTTCGTGTTGAAGCACAAGTCAGGCGCCCAGAACGTCGTAGCCGATGCACTAAGCCGGCGCCATGCTCTGTTGGTCCAGTTGAAGACCGAGATCACTGGGTTAGAATGCCTGAAGGATTTATATGCCACGGATCCTGACTTTGCGAAAATCTGGGCTGATTGTCTGCAAGGCGAAAATGACAAAGAATTCTCTATAAGGCACGGCTTCTTGTTCAAATTGAATCAGTTATGCATTCCTGATTCCTCTTGGCGTCCCCAACTGATCAAAGAGATTCACTCTGGTGGACTAGCAGCCCATGTGGGAAGAAGAAACACCTATTTACAGCTACAAGCACGATTTTTCTGGCCCCATCTGCATCGCGACGTTATGCGATTTGTAGAAAGGTGTCCGGTCTGCCAAAGCTACAAGACAGGCGGACAGCTTACGGGAATGTATATACCGTTACCGACGCCGGAATCCATTTGGGAAGACCTCAGCCTCGATTTTGTTCTGGGTTTACCACGTACTAAACGAGGTTACGACTCCATTATGGTGGTGGTTGATCGCTTCTCAAAGATGGCTCACTTTGTGCCGTGCAAGAAGACTTTCGACGCTTTAAACGTTGCTCGTATTTTTTTTGCTGAAGTAGTCCGGCTACACGGACTTCCCCGGAGTCTCACATCCGATCGGGATGTTAAATTTGTGAGCCATTTCTGGAAAGAGCTGTGGAAACGATTGCAGACCGATATCAAGCTCAGTTCGGCTTACCATCCTCAAACGGACGGGCAAACTGAAGTCATCAATCGCACATTGGGCAATATGCTTAGATGTATAGTGCAGGAGCATCCGCGTGGGTGGGACGAAATATTAGGCCAAGCTGAATTCGCCTACAACAGCATGACCAACCGATCAACGGGAAAAACTCCCTTCAGCATTGTGTATACTAAGCTCCCGAATCATACGGTAGATTTGGCCGTTTTGCCCAAGTGCTCGAGCAAGCCCGCCGCTGACTTTGCCGCCCAGTTCTCCCAAATGCTTCAAGAGGTTAGAGAAAAACTGGATGCATCTAATCGGAAGTATAAAGAGGATGCAAATAGAAGACGACGAGAACGCAGCTTCGCCCCTGGGGATCTAGTCATGATCAGAATGAGGAGGGAAAGATTTCCTCAGGAATATCAATCCAAATTAAGCCCCAGGAGGATCGGTCCGTTTGCAGTGCTCAAACAGATTAATCCAAATGCTTATGTGATCGACTTGCCCGCTCACTATAATACTTCTGCAACTTTCAATATTGGTGACTTGGCCAAGTACCATCCACCCGACGAAGCTCCTACGAATCTCTCATCTACATATTCGGATTCTACTGATGGAGGGGGAGAATGATGCAGCGCATACAAGCCTGACCGTCCGATCCGTTTGATCTCCCAGCCTGATCTCCGTTCAACTAGTTACCGTTACTTTATTAGCACTCTATCTTTTAAATGTTTTGTTTAATTTTAATGTTCTTATTAGCACTGTTAGTGGGAGCAGCAGACCGTTAGGGAGCAGCCACTACTCTTTTGCATTTCCTGTTTTGGTAGTTAGTACAGCTTCTTTCTTTTGGCTGCATAGCCATTTTTAGCTCTCTAGTTTTGTATGTCTCCTCTTGGAGAAGATGAACTCAACAGTTGATGAAATAGATTTACAGGCTCAAGCCTTCTACGTTTTCTGCCTTCTGTTGATTGTTCTTGTTAGCCTGCCTCTTCCATTGCATACCACATCACTTCACTATCTCTATGCGCCTAGTTGGTACGACCTTTGAGAAAAAAATGCTGTATATAAAGGTAAGTCCATGTTTGATTTCTTCTTGAAATTGCTGACCGCTTTGTTCTTGCATTATTGAGTGAATTAAAAAAATAATAATAACTTTTTTGAAAAGTAATTGAAATTTTCTATATTCATAAGTTGGTCGGGTGCGGTTAGAAATAAACATTTTTAAGCTTTACATATCTTCTCAAAATCTTCTTAAATTAATGATTTTTTTTAACATACAAAATTGTTGAAATTGAAAATCATCATTAATCATGCTTTCTATATTTAATCTACCAAATGTGATGATTTTTTCAACTTATGAAATCAGTGAAACTGAAAATCACCAATTTTTAAATCATGCCTTCTATCTACAATCTACCAAATATGCCCAAAGTGTGATTGTCCTGAAGTGCTATTATCACATAGTTTTTTTTTCCTGGTGCTGCATGAGTTTTAATATTGGATTGTGTTTTTGACAGGAGGATTTATGGCTAGCTGCATTTCCTGTTGGAACTGAGGTCTGATTGCTGATTCTTGTTACATCGTCACACCAAGTTCTTTCATTAGATGATTAACATAGAGCTGTCTGAGATATTTTGGCTCAAGCATGTGAAAGTTTGCTTGTTGCAATGGTTTTTTTTTAACATGTGTGATTTGATGATAGTGGGATAACATGGACAAACTTCATGAGATCAATTGGAAATTTCCTAACTTGGAGGTGCTATTGCAATGCTTTTAACACTAGATACGTTTTTGAATTTTACAACAAAATAACATGGTACAAATCTGCAATGCATGTTTCTAATCTCAACCTTTTTTTTTACTTATACAGAATGCTTTTGAGGAGGGTGGAGAGCTTTGCGGGAAGAAGGTGTACTTGTTTGGCTGTACTGAGGGTGGCTTTCCTGTTCTTACTCTTAACATTTGTGGCTTGTTATTTCACCAGATTATTGCTAGAGTTTCATTTTATGTATTTTTTAAGAAATTGGTGTGACATTCTTCTTGAATATATCACCAAATATCTTTTTAATTACTTTATTCTTCAATTTCCTTTTGAGTACACAAATTCATATACAATCCCAGTTTGAAAAGCAAATGATAGATATAAGGTTTCTCCATTTTGATGATGTTTAGAATAAAACGATGGGAAACATCCACCATTCCTGAGTTTTTTATGTTTGTTTTTCGAATGCAGCTCAAATGCTGAATGTAAATGGCGTGGACAAGGTCACCCTTATTCCAGTAGTGATCGCAGTAAGTACGGTCATGTTCTATTTGTGATTGTGTTATTGTTTGGAAACTCAGTTTTTCTCTAAATCATGATATTTATTCATCAGTTGAGTTTATATTGAACTCTGACCTATTCAATTATCAATTGAAATATGTAATATGAATCTCTTGAGAGCCACTTTTCATCAATCCTTCACATTTTGTGCATTGCTATTCTCCAATGTTTGCTCAAAATGAGATGCCAATCTCTTCTGGGTGTTTGTTTGCAGTTCATTGAGAATCAAAATTGTAATCCATTGACAAATTGCAATATACTCAAGTTTCTTGGTTGTGGTATTTCTTGGATGAACATGTTCATGGAGTTGAGTGGATAATTATTAATTCACTGATTTGCTTTAATGGTATTGTGCATCTTCATGCAATTTCCTTGTTTTTTTTTTAATGACATTTGTATGATTTGTTATATCTTGTTTTTTCCACAGAAAATTGATTTGATTCCATATTTTGATTGCTCTTTTGAACGATTTCTTAGTTATTGCCTTGTCTAAAAAAGAAGTCGAGAGGGCCTTTGAATAGAAAAATGCAAACACATCACTCTACTCTTTCCCATTTGGGCTTTGGAATGGTAATGGTTTATTGAAGTCACTATTCATGTTACCAGTGGTTTGTGCAGGTTGTCATTATTAAGTATCTGTTGGGAGTTGTTACGTTTTTTTTTCTTTATATTGCTTTCATTCAAACCCTCACTACAGTATTGTTTTCATCCTACAATAAGCTTCTATGTTAAAATGAATAATCCTACTATTATAGAAATTAAGGTGTAAGCTTTCTCTTTAGAATGGAATCTGCATATAACTTGGAGAGATATGTGCGATGGAACTGTGATTAATATTGATGCACCCTTAGAGTATTAAGAGAATTTTTTGTAATTGGGTGTCACATGCGTGGAAGCTTTTAAGTTCTTATCGTATTTTAATGTATTGGATTTTGTAGTTATAAATGTTAATCTTGATATATTCTATTTGCAGCTTATATATTTCTTCTGTGTGAGATTAAACATAGCATTTTCACGAACACAAACAACTTGTGCCTTTCTTAGTGTGAGTGAAATTAAATTTATCGTCCCTCTCTTCACTTTAAACAATATAAGTAGTCATTTAAAGTTAAATTCCATTTCAAATATTGATTTATACGCTAGTGTTATTGAAGATACTATGTTCTAGTTTTGTATATGTGGCAGAACTTCTCTATTGCTTTATGAAACCTGGATGTACTGTTCCATCCTAATTGCTCCTTTTTTCTCTTTTTGTTTAGGTGGTTTCTCCTGTTCCCCCCTCTGACAAAATTGGCGTTAAATCTGTACAAAGAGAAACGGAAGAAATTATTCCCATGAAATCAATGAAAATGGCTTGGATGCCATATATTCCATTGGAGGATAGGTAATTTTGTTTTAAATTTTTAATCTTTTGGTTTCTTTCCAATGTTTTAATGTGAAATTTTCAGCTAGTATGACATTGCATGTTTTGTTCATTTCAAGGCATAGTCAAGTAGAACGATTGCACACTGAAATTTATACAATGGGATGCACTCAGAGAAGGTAACTCTAGCCTATCCATTATCCCTAACATATTTCATTATTATCTTCCTTCCTTTTTTTTGACCTTATACCACTCATCCTCTGATGACCTTCTCAGCATTTTCCATCAATGCATATGGCTATTTAGTTTGAATATGTTGGTTTCCTTTACAAAGAATTACATTTGGCATCGAGGGCAACCTACTGTCTTTTTTTATATCACGTTTTTTTTACTTCATTCTTCAAGGACAATTTTTCATGAATGCTCATTTTTTATTTTGCCTTTTTTTATGTCGAATTTCACTGCTGCTTTTTTATGTGTTTATTTTTTTTGTCTTTCTACTAATTTAATTGTAAATTGTTTTGTTTTTGTCAATTGGTTTTGAAAAATTTTCAACATGCTAATTGTTTTTAATATGACTATGGTTATACCCCATATTTTTTTGTACATTTAACACTTCCATTGTACTTGCATCATATGTGGAAGCTATAAAGTGCTAATGACTTGTATATATTTTGCATATTTACAAAGCGTACACGATTCCCTTTTAGTAATTACATTAAGTAACAATTTTCAACAAATATATTAACATTCATGAATACATGATTATTAATAAAACTTAGATGCTAAAAATTTCAATTAAAATTGAAACAGAATTATTTTGTGCATACCTAATATGAGGACCACATCTAAAACTAAACTCACCAATTCTAATAAATCCTATTATGTATATAAATAATTTGGTTATAAATGTGTCAATATATTCATGGAAAGTATATGAATTGAAAGACAACATTTAATTCATAATGGTCAATAGTCAATAGTACATCATTGTACAAATATTTTGTGGAGCCCTAGGAATAGTGCATGTTTTAATATGTGCTATTTTAAATGTAGCGCAAAATAATAAAAGATTATGGATCATTCATTAATTATTCAGTAATATAAGAGAGAGAATATTCTAAAGCAATTATTATAAATGCCCTATAAACATAACATTAGAATGCTTTAACATGCATGACCGTTTCTATAAGGCAATTAAATTGAAAAATAAATTATCATAGCAATGAAAACAACTAAATTTATAAATTAAACTACCATTATTGTCATGATGTATAATATTAGGTTAAAATGTTAAATATTGATGCTTAGACTCAACAGCTCAAAACATTAAAATAGTTTTTTACGAGGCACTTATTTTTTAAAAAAACATTAAATTAATCATTATGATAAGTCAAAAGATCCTATTCTCCTTTATTAGGAGGTTTTGTTCTGAATCATAATCTTTTTCATCACCATCATCATGCACTCATTTATTTACGAGAATGATAAGCCGAGATGAAGATTGGTTCTCTTACCCTTCATGAGAATGATAAGCCGAGATGAAGATTGGTTCTCTTACCCTTCATATCAATTTCCATTGTCATAGTTTTTTTATCATAGATACCATTGGCTTTCACATCATTGTTCCATGCCAAACCTTTTTCACTAATCAATAATTTGTCTTCAACCTTATTGATTTTTTTGTTAATCACTCTTTAGCATCATCTATGTCATTTAAAGAGGCATTTATGATCCGTCTTGCCTCTTCATTTCTTATGAAATTATAATAAGAAATCATTAAGATAATTTGGCACATCAAAAAGGGGATGTATGAGTTACCTTAATGAAAAATTTGGAAATACAAGATTTCTTTCTATCTTCAAGTAAAACACGGATGGGTACTTATACAATGAGCATTTTTTATACCTTTGCATGAGGCTATCTATGATTGTTATGGCAAGGTTGAATTCTGAGGAGATAATACACTTATCTTTTCTTATTCTTTTTTTTTTCTCTGTTTTTAAACTCAGATTTTGATTTTTTTTGTTTATATATATATATATATATATATATATATATATATATATATATATATATATATATATATATATATATAGAGAGAGAGAGAGAGAGAGAGAGAGAGAGAGAGAGAGATGCGTAGAGAGAGAATGAGAAAGAGGGAAAGAGTGATATTGAGTGAGAAAGGGAGTTAGAAATAGGGATATAGGTGAGCGGGGGGCAAATTGAGTTGGTGAGATAGAGGAAAAGAGAGAGAGAGAGAGAGGGAGAGTTGTTTTGTGGTGGTTGAAGATGGAAGATCTAGTGAGTTTGAGGTCATGGGTCTTCTTTGCTAGATACATGGGAGTGGAGAGTGTGAGATAGGATTTTTGTGTGTAGTTTGACGATTTGGAGTTGCTAAATTTTGATGAGGAATTCAGCTTTTGCTTCAATGGCTAGCATCGATTTGGAGTCAAAAGGAGAGGTGGTATGTTAGGTTTGGGCAAAGGTCAAAGCTAGTGGGGAAGGTTGAATGTCTAGATGTTAATAGGGGAAGGAGGTTGGCCTGTATGAGTGTCAAAACGAGCGAGGAGCGATGATGCAGGACTAATTAAAATGAGATGCTTGTGACTTTATTTTAGACTTTGCACAACTCGTCGATTAGAATAAATTCCGAATAAAATTATTAGCAAATATCCACGGCGAATAAAACAATTAAGGAGTTAATCCTGCATAGGTTAAATTACATGCGCCAAATTTTGAACGTTCAAAGTAATCAAGAAAATAAAAATAATGCAAAATAGTAGGCTTCAAGTTAATCCCTCATTTAACAATGAGACGTAGGATGCATAGAAGATTACACTCAATCCTACAACTGACTAGGCTTGGCAAGAGCAATTGAAAGAGCTTTCGTGATTACAACCAATCAATTGAGAATTTAGAGTTAGAAGAAATTGAATACAAGTAAAAAAGGAGAAAACCTTTGTTTAAGGAGGTGTGGAGATCCGTCAATCAATATCTTCAACGTCTTCGTCCTTGACTTCCTTCGAATCAATTGGATGCGTCTCTCTTATCTTGCAATCTGAAAACAGTTTCAGCTTTTCAATCAAGAAAATCTGAGAAGATTTCTCAGATTTTATTGGGCTAGGATGTGGAAAACTTGGAGGAGAACCTAGCCTTAGTTGAGACTAGTGAGCATGAGAGCAAACCTCCTTACAGGTTTTTGGAAGAGAAGATTTAATCCATGCAATCAAGAGAGATGAGGGGTGGTGACGGGAAGAGGGAGTTGGCGGGCTACAGGGAAAGAAAGAGAGCGGGAGAGAGAAAGAGAGAGGCGGTGATGGGTAGGAGGGGCCAACGGCTGGATGTAGGGAGGAGGTTAATTTATTTCCTAAAGCAATGGATTCACTTAGGAAATAATTTAAATCAAGGGAGGTGGGGAGTTTCGGCTGTGGAGGTGGAGGGAAGAAACAATAATTATTTCCAAAGGGGATTAGGAGATAATTAGGAAACAATTTCTAATTTGGTTCCCAAAGGGGTCGGCGGCATGCATGGATGATGGGAAATTAATTGAGAGCAATTGTGGGATTCCTAATTTAGGATTTAGAATTAGGAATTAACTAATTCAAATCCTCTTGAATTTAAAATTCAAACTAGGTTTGAATCACATACCTTCCTAAAATTTAAGAGCTAATTTAGGAAACAATTTGAATTCAAATTTTGGTGTATTTGAATTTCAAATTACCCGAATTAATCTTAATCTTAAATTAGGAAAAATAGTAAAACAACAAGGGGATGGGAGGCCGGCGATTACTGCCTTGGCCGGCGGCAATGGGGTGGGTGTTGTTTGGCCGTGGGTGTGGGGAGGAGGATGAGGGATCGGGTGAGAGGGCTTGACCGTGAATGGGAAAGGAGTTGGAAGGGGCTATGGCCGGTGGTGGGAAGAGGAAGGAGGAAGACGTTCGTGGGGGAGGTGATGACAAGATAAAGAAAAGAAAATAAAAACCACGAACCCGGCCGTCTCCAAGGTTGGTGGGTGATGCGCTAATCTCTCTCTCCAAGGGATCTCTCCAAAGCTCTCCAAGAACTCTCAAAGGCTCTCACAACACAAGTGCAGAAAGAAATTTTCAATAATCATTCATCTCCCTCAAAATAATACAAAGGGGCTTTAAATAACCTCATACAAAAGGCTCCAAATAAAATGACATAAATGCCCTTAGTCTTACACATGACAACTCCCATAAAAAGGGGTACAACGGGAAATAATAAAACACAAGCAAATAATAAAATGCATGAAAATAAAATACATCGACTAAAAAATATAAAGACTCGATCGTGGCCGTAGATCGGCGGCCACGTCGCTAGTAAACTTTCCATGATGATCTGATGTCCCCATCAAGCGAAGGGAGAAGTCGTTGACATTCAGGGTTGAGGGAGAAGAGGGAAATAACATAAAGTGATGGGGGAGTGTGAGCAAGTAGAGAAGACGGAGTACCTGAGCTATGAAGTGGATTGTGTGGGTAAATTTTTCTAGTCTTCAAGAGTAGTTATGTATATCGACAATAATTGTATTTGTGATAAGATATTGGAATTTAATAGTTAATAAAGTGTCAATATTTTAATATAGACTACTTACTATATTTCTTGCATCATTTTTATCCCCTACCAGGCAATCATGAGGCATAAAAGAAGCAGATTATTTGGGAAGACATAGTTTCCACTACCTCCATCTGGATTAACTTCTCAGGATAGGATGAGTGAAAAAAGTCGAGTTCAAATCCCAAAACATGCCTAACATTTAATAATCATCTAATATATTCACTGTGAACATTAAAATTGAAGCATACATAATTAAACTCATCAAGTATATTACAAAGCTTCTAATATAACTTTCAAAATAAACTCATACATACCTGAATTGTTTAAAATTATATATCCAAAATATTAGAGCAAAACAACTTACCTATCTCCTATTCGTCGTGCTTCATCCCTTTTTCTAAAATCATAGTACAATATTGAATTAATTACAAGCTTGGTGAAATAATCAATTCTAACATAAAGTAAAATATACAAGGAAGGTAAAGAAAATGCAGTAATGATCATAAGATGTAAAAGAAATATTGATTTTTAATTTAGTATAATAGATGTTAGTTCATTACATGAGTTTTTAATCATCAGTATGAAGGAGCAAATCAGGAGTAACAAATAAAATTGCTGCATTAACATGAAATTAGTAATATTTTGAAAATCGAACCAGACTAGTTCAACCAATTCGACCGTGAACTTGCAAGTTACCGGTCCAGTTAGATTTGAAAATCGTATTTGCATCAAACCAGCTTAGACCGATTTGAACCGCCGGTTCGATCGGAAAACCGTCGAATCGGTATCGATTTTGTAGAATTGGACAGTTTTATAAAATATTTAATTTTATTTTAATTAAATTTTAAATAATATATATTAGTTTATTAAATCCTTTTAAATTTTTTAAAACATTCTTATTAGATATAGAGATGAACTTAACCATGATTTGTGCATGTCATCTCACATAACATACTTTGTCATAAGTTGTGTGTACTTTGAACTACATAAAGATAAGTACCTCAAAACTCTCCTATGATGTGGGACTAAAAAATTGCATGAATACTATATGATTTAGAATGTGAATTTGGACTGGGTTGGGTTATAAATTTGGGTTGAGTTGGGTTGCAAATTTATTATAATATGCATTATAAAAATTAAGAATATAAATACTATAAATTTATATATTATTATTAAATATAGTTCTTATTATAAATTATATTTATATTTATACATTTATATTATAATATATTTTTAATTTTGTAAATATGTTTAATGCTTGTATATTTATTTTTGTAATATACATGTACTTATATTCATATTAATGGTTAATCAGGCTTCTTACCGCACTTTATGTATCTTTAATTGAGCTTGTTCAAAAGTTTTAATTGAGATAATTATATATTCACTTTAAATTTTTGTTATTATATAATTCATATGACAATTGAATAATTTTAATATTTATTATGTTATCCGGTTCAACCTCGATTGAATCATTGAACCTCTCATTCTTCCGGTTCTATGTCCAGTCTAGTTTTCACAACATTGGAAATTAGTAGTAATTTCTCATTTCCATTCTTTTACTTATTCTTGATTATTAATACTTCATAAATGTCATATCATGCTTGTAGGCTTTGCCCCATTTGTGTCAATTTCCTGCTAATAAAGCTTGGGCTTACCAATTCTCTATTATTATGGGTCAGGAATTTCTTTTTATTGTCTTGATAAATATTTGGCTAACCAAGTTACCGATATTAAGAGCCAAGAATTCCTTTTTAGTCATATTTTCCTGATAAAGGTTGGGCTACCCAACTCTCCAGTATCAAAAATCATCTTTTCCTGTATTGGTAATCAAAGTCGGCCTACCTAACTCACATGATATGGTCTTTCATACGGTTCTTAACTTTCACTCTCATTATTTTCATCTTTTTCATTTCTTAGACACTCATTATTTTATAATGATGTATATTGATGCATGTAAAATATTCATTTTATGCCTCATATATCATTAAACAATCTTATGTTTGAAATGAATGTGAATTAATTTGAAAATAATTAAATCCATAATCATAAGTTATGCACAATATGCATGAAGCTTGCTTGATGCTTATCATGAAGAAAATTTATAAATGCTAACATAATAAATGTAGAAAAAATATAAACATGGGTCAACATTAAACATATGTAAGACCTGACCCATATTTTAGAGATTGACTATCTAACCTAAATAATTGGGTTCTTTCCTCAACGGATTCCCTTTATTTTTCTCCCTTCGAAGTCTCGACCTTATATAAACTACCTCAAAATAATGATTTTATCAATTTGTAATGATTCCAAAATGCAACAATTTAATTAAACACAAAATAATCTCAAATAACTTATTTATCTCAAAATGCTTTCATCTTATTCAAGTCTCTTATCCCTACAAAATGAGTCAAACTTGATTAAACTTCCTTGCTTATTCTTTCCTTCATTTTGTTTCCTTCTTCTTTTCCTTTTCTTTTTCTTTGATTTCAGCAGCTGCATCCACCTCCTCATCAACTCACAACCTACTGTTTTGCTAGCATAATCTAGCTCTCGTATGGGAGAAATGGGAATTGTAAAAGGGCTTTTTTAGGATAGTTAAGTATTTCTAAAATCCACTGCCTTACCACCCTTGCCTCAGTAATTATAGAAATTTCAGGATTTCATCCTAACGGCTACTGTAAATACGCATCTATATATCAATATAATCAAGCCGAAATATTGGCTTTGTTGAATTTCGAGATGTGCAAGAGTGGAGTATAATTTCTGGGAGAAAATTTATCATACTTTATGAAAATTTGGGTGTTACACTATGAGAAATAAATTTAAATTGTTTTGTTAAACCAATGAAATGGCACACTCTATTCAAATAATTGTTGTAAAAATTTTATGAGAGCCTTGAAAAATCATACACTATTAAACATTCTGGGTGATGGAGTGAGGAGATAATAATCATAATAAGGTAAAGAAATGCACTTTTATTGATAAAAATTGAATTATATTAAGATGCATTCATTCAGCCTCCTTGATGATTCACTTGATGCCAACCTCCTTATTTTAACTGAATGGAGAACACAAGTTGAGCCATCCGACCTCATGCTTGATGATGTATCTAAGTTATGGCCTACATTTTCTTAAATGGAATTTAGAATAATGACATGGAGGGCTAAAGGTTTTTTTTTTTATAAATTTAAAGGCTAGGGTTTGCTCTTGACAAAATCACAAGCCCTTTTTTAAAAGTAGTATATATTAGTAATAGTTGTGGAGTTGCCTAAGTGCTTTTTAATATATAATAGTTTTACATTAAGGATCAATATGTAGTTAGTATCTCTTTGTATTAGCTATGGAGATTCTTAGAAATGATATATCCAAAGCAAGGTATCTTAGTTCATACTTTTTATAGATGATACAATTCTAATTGATAGTCATTCATTGAAATAAGCAAAAAATAGAATAGTATAGGAAATTCTGAGAAGGTAGATGACTTAGAGTTGGTAAAAAATTTGAGTGTATGATATGTATTTTAGTGGTTGCCATATTAATGATCATCTTTTAATATTATTAGAAGATTAAATGACACTTAGATTTGATATAAGAAAACATCATAGATGGTAAAGTGTAAAGGCTAGCTTTTGTGAAATTGCAATAAAAATGATTTAATATCTAAACTAAATGTGATGGAAATTAGAATGCTATGATGGATGTATTTGAAAACTAAAATATATAAATGAAGAAATAATTATATTGGAGGGATGATTGGAATGATACATTTATTGAATATAAGATAATTGAAAATGGACTTAGGTGATTTATGCATGTATAATGAATGATGAAAAATATGCCCATTAGATGATTATTAAAAATTAATCTTCAAGGATTAGGAAGGAGAATGGTTAGAGCTAAGATTATATGAATATAAGTTGTGTGGAATGATTTACAAAGGATATATTTTATTGTAACAACACTTAGTAGGAACGAATGAAAGATTAGAATTTATAAAGCTGTTCTCAAATAGTCGTGATTAGATTAATAATGATGATGACTACAAGTAATTTATTTGTTCTTTTTTGTTAATTATTTGAGATGTTGGTTTTCATGTTTGCAGATCTGCTCTAAAATCCCTGAAGGTTGAGCGAGTTAAACAGTATGATTATTGCCTGCCTTGTAAGTATTTTTTAGTGTCGTACATTCTATGACTTAAAATATTTTTGTATTTTTGTCATGTTGTTGCATTCCTTTAATTTTGTTTGTATTATCTTATTACTTTGTACTATAGCAGGACGGGATTGCTAGTTGATGAATCAACTAGAGTATGACACCATCTATGTTATAATACATTTACATGATCACACTAATTTTTCTTCCGAACAACACTGCAACCATCTATGCATTGCTTTCTTAGCGGTTCTTTGAGTCCATCTAGTTACTTTAGTCGATAGTTTTTATCATTGAATTTACATACAAATCAACAAATTTGTTAACAGCTTGATTACATTCCCTGGAATCTAACATATATTCTGATTTGTTTTGATGCAATTGATTTTAAATCATAAGTTGTGATGATTTAGGTTCTTGTGTTTCTAATGCAAATCTAATATGACATGTCGTAAATTATATGACAAAAATTTAAAATTCACGTGTTACATACTATTAAATCTAAACATTAATATACTACCTTTGACGAGAATTGAGATAATGATCGAAATCTATTCAAATGAACATACCATGATGTACTAGAAACTAAAGACTAGCATTAAGGATAAAAAAATCAAGCACAATTTCATGCTATTGACATTACTCCAAATTATAGCAAAATTTACTAATCCAATCCCTCAACAACAAAAAAGAAGAAGAAGAATAAAGAGGTTTAGAATAAAATATATCACTTGAAAATAAGTTTTATGTATATTACAGGGAGAACTGATAGAAAACACTTGTATAAAAAAAAAACCTGGCTGAAATTCAAAAAAATCAGCCACTTGCAACAATTTTGAGAAGAAGGTAGAGAAACCACAACGAAACATAGTTTATATGATGAAAGAAGATCAAAAGCAAGCAAGATACAATGGATCTTCAATTCGAGAGGAAGATTCGGTTCTCTCTATCCCTAGCTGACGGTTAGAGACCAAATACCTAAGGGAAAGATCAAATTTCAGCCAAATTCAAGATGCCCTAACTGTAGCAAAACATGTTATTTAATACATACAATTCAAAAGGAAATCTCTAAACAACCCCTACTTTGAAATTTCCCTCCAAAACCTTGCCTTATTTCTGCTGCCAACAGGGGCCATGTGTGCGGCTCTTCTGAGGCCGGTATTGTTAGACCGGTCCCTGGACCGGACTGGCTGGCGGCTAGAGCCCAAATACCTAAGAGAAATCTCAAATTTCAGCCAAATTCAAGATGCTCTAACCCTAGCAAAACATACTACTTAATATATACAATTCAAAGGGAAATCTCTAAACAACCCCTATTTTGAAATTTCCCTCCTAATTCCCTCCAAAACCTTTCCTTATTCCACAACAAATTGTTTAGTTTTTAGTCTTCTAATAGACTTGGATGTTGAATAAATATCTATGAGTCATCATGGATAGTTCTATATTTTCACCTTATAAAGTGCCTTTCATATCCATTATCAGCTGTGAATATGATTCATCACCAATAATAACTTTAGGAGCAAGATTGGTATGGTTGTCTAAAAATTGTGTAGATGAAACGTTGAATGTGAAACAGAGGAAGAGATGGAAAGAGAGAATTTATGATATAAAGCTAGATCAAATACATTAAACCATATATTATTATTGAAATTTTGTGATACTTGTAACATCCCAATTCATTTTATGACTTTATATGATTCCTATTTAGTTTTCATAATTAATATTACATTTACAACAAATATTTTAATTCTAATCGTGATATGAATGGTGGATAGTTCAACAGAGCATGAAGCAGTGTTGATAATTCCAAAATACCCATATGTTTCCTTATGAATATGCTATAACTAATTCCAAGGGGAGCATATATAATGAAGCAAATCTAAATTTTTTATTAGATTCCATGCTTTTAATAACTAACAAACCTCAAAGATATGTTTAATTTAAATAAGTTATGTTTATTATATGGATCAATAATCTCTAAATATAATTAAAATATTTTGAAGATTAGTCGTGCTAACTTATGAATCTTATGATCCAAGTAGATATATTAGAGTTTTGAATTTCATATTTTCTTGGAACAAAATTATCATGAATAAATTTATTGATTTTTCAACATTGATTGACCCTCTCAATAAGGATCATAACTTCCAAACATAGGGCTAGGTTTTTAAACAAAGAACTGCCGCAACAATATATTTGATTAAAGAATATTTTAGAGATTTAAAAGTAAATTTATAATTCTATAATTAGATCAGCTATGTTGTATGGACCCATATGTTCGTCTATAAGAAAGCTACTAACAAAATTAGTTGAGAAAGGTAAAAACAACAACAACAACATCAACATCAAGCCTTTATCCCACTATGTGGGGTCGGCTACATGAATCCTTTTTCTCCATTGTGCTTTGTTAAAAGTTAAATTCTCATTTAAATCTAATAAAGAAAGATCATTTCTAATATTTTATAACCAAGTCTTTTTAGGTCTACCTCTACCTATCATAACATAAGTCAAATCTAATACATCTACTTTCCTAACTGGATCATCGAAAGACTCGTTAATATGTGATAAATGAAATGATTACAAGGAAAATGATATTTTAAAATGAATATGTGATAATGCTAAGAAGGATAGGATGTGAAATGGTTATATTATTGGGTTGATGGTAGTAGCTTCTTAAAATTATGTTTTATAATAATTAATTCCCAAGAGCAACCCAAAAAAGTATTTGTGAAAGTGTAAAGCATTTGTTTATTTAATCAGTTGCTTGTAATTATAAAATATTCTTATGTACATTTGTAGTCGTGTTAATGCATATTAGCCGGTTAAGGCTATAATAACTCTTAAAAAGTACAAAATGATTAATCATATAATATTAACTAACCAAAAATCTTCTAATGACATCGAAAGAATTAATTAATTAATTATCTTTGATTTTTTAGTCATGATTTCATGTTCTAATTGCTAAAAAACATCTTATTTAGCATGTTAAGTGTTTATAATAAATCATTAATATTATAATTCATAGCAAACCATTGTCTTTGCTTCATTATTCCTTATTATCTTACTTCTAAAAACCCACCATGTTTAATAGCTTATCTAACTATTTACTTAGTTACTAATTAATTTTATAGTTAAAGTTTAATTACATATTTAAAGAACTTTAATTACTTATAGAAATCAATTTCTAAACCTTAATCCACTATACTTTTATTGAATGCAAAATAATTTTGAAATATTAATATACATTACATACATTGATTTTGATTAAAAAAATCCACGATTGAAGGATTTAGATAATCCTATGATGCAAAATACGGATTTAGATAATCCTACTTATAACCATGCAATAGCTTAAGCTTTTTGATATTTTTTGTTCAATGAGTTTATAATGGTCCTCTTTTGCAATTTATCAACTTTACTTTCCCTCTATGATGCATTAATTTGTTTCTTATCATTTAATATTTTTCACAAGTTACTTGGAACTCTTGAATTTTTTTTGTAGATCTTCAACCCCTCCATCCCGATGATGATGAACAAGACACGGTTGTCCATATCATGTATCCTCTAGATCCTCCCGTAAGTATTAGATAGAAAATCTTTAGATCACTTGAGTATCTTATTTTCCTTGTTGAAATTGCTTTGATATCAACTTCTATCTGATAATATTATTAGAAAATCAACTTCAAAATAAGTTCGAGCGACAGCATTGTTTGTTATCTTTTTAGCTAGAAACAGTGCAACATTAAGTTGGTTTTACACTCATGCAATTTATAGAAAGGTTTCGAGAAATAAAAGGATCTTTAGGTGGTTTTTGTTGACCTTGAAAAAGTTTATGATTTAGCGCCATTGTAATTGATTTGGTGGTCATAAGAAAATTATTTTTTGTGATTAGCATTCATGGTGATTTTATTTTGATCAAAGAGTTTCTGATTTGGCTGAACTCAATGGCAGCATGTCGAGCTTGTAATCGTTGAATTTCTCTTCTTAATTCTTCAATAGTTTGTTCTTGGTTGATTCTTGGAACCCCTCTTCTTGGCCTCTTCTTGGCCGCATCTTTCTTGGTTGCAGGGAATCTGAAATTCCCAAGCAGTGAGAGAGCGCAAGAACTCAGCAAGGTAGGTGAGTTCTTTGGAGAATCTCAGCCTAATTAGCTCTGATACCAGATGACACTGATTTGTCTACAGGAATAGAAAACACAAACAACAAGCAGAGAATTGGGAGAAGAAAGAATAAAAAAAGAAAAGATAACTAGCATTTACACCACTTGGTTTGCCAACGCCAGGATATAGAGAACTTTCCTTCAGCCTAGCTGAAATGGAATTACAACCAATTCCCCTCCTAAAGAACAAAAAGGACCTATAAATAGAAAATACAAAGTGGTCTAGAAGACCTTAGGATTTCCTGCGGTTATAGTGGAGCAGACCAGCTATTAAGTACAGGTATTTGGTTCAGCCCTCATTGGGCCTCTTATTAGCCCACTTTGGTTGCCTTGAGCTGTCCCGTCCAGAGCTCCTACGTCACTTCTATCATCAAATTTTCAATTTAGGTAGAGTTGATAGTTTTGTCAATTTCACGATTCAATTTTGATTTTGATTTTTGTTACTTTTATTTGTAAAAAGATTGCTAAAAATATGAAATAAAAAGGGCTATCTCATGGGGTTTCAAATTACAACGCACAAGAAATTTAATTTGATTTTAATGATGGAATTTTGTAAAATTTTGTCCACTAATCAAGGGTTTTAGTAAAACTTGTTCAAAATTTATTAGTTTTACTTAAGTACTCAAATTTTGTCCGAAATTTCAATTCAAACTCTCCAGTTTCAACAGAAATCGGTAAAAAAAAAAAAAGTTCTGGAGTTTCAAATTGGTTTTAATGGAGCCAATGAAAGCCACCAAATAAAACCTGAACCACCAAAGTTTAGAATCATGATGTAATTTTTTTATTTTTGGGTCAGTATCTTTGGGATCAATAATCCATTCATTTCAAGGAGATCAGATATACTCTCTTTCATGTCTTCCAATTCAACAATCATTTGAAAGCAAATTTTGGTCTAATTTTTGAACAAATATGAGGAACATGAGATCATCCAAAAATTTACCATAGTTAAGTACAAAGGACAAATCAATATCTTATTTTCCGGCCAAGTGCATAAAAGACAAATGTCATGTAGTGTCAAAAATATTGGTTAATATCTAAGGTGTTGTTGTGGTTATAACAGGAGAGTTTAAGGATTTATGCTTGAAGAATCCAAATGCTTTAATGAAACAAGCAATCGACCATATTTTCCGCTTTCATTTCCCCACTTGTTGTCACCTTGTGTTTTCTATTATGATAATTTTGGTAGATGAAACTTTTGTTTTGATGTAAGTGAAATTATAATGGTAGAAGAAATGTTTAGAATATATTGGATTTAAAATTAGTAGATAAAGATTGAGTATATCACATATAATTTTAATTGATTTGAAATAGATATTATCAATGAATAGCTTTAAACGATGATTCTTAGATATGATAAGTTTTTACTTTTGATTATATTATACAAAAAAGTAGGATATTCATTATGGAAAAACTTTTAAATGTGAAGTTGCAGTTTAAAACAAAGTGCCTCAAAAGTATTATAACCTTCAAACGTAATTATAAGTGTTGCCAGTGGATCGGTTATGATATATGAATCCACGTGTGTGTTAACAAAAAATGGCTACCAATAGTTTGTGGAGTAAATAATAATGTTAAAATGGATGAGCAGTAAAGCTTAAAAGATGGAGATAAATGATTATAATGAGTCATGATAGAAGTAGCACTCCTTTTGGTATGATTATGAAATATTATCATTGTTTTGCTTTTACAACTGAGCCATAGAATTAAACAGAGCAGGATTAGTAGATTGACCCAATTTGTTGGGTACTAATAATGATGGTTTTGGAATTTAATCGCTGGAAGCTTTTCTTGTAAAGCTGATGCCATAGTAATCTTTCCTCCAGGTTGTCTGTGAGTTTGATTGGGAGCTGGATGACCTTGAGGTATGTACAACTATCGTATGCCTTATAATTGTCCTGTTTCCTTAATAATTTACTTGGAAGACCGATGTTATATAATGGTGTATATTTTCTCATGACCTTATGTTCCGTTTGATCACTAAACATAAAAATTTGTTATTTTTATAGGAATTTACGGATAACCTTATCAAGGAGGAGGTCTTATGGGAAGACCAGAAAGATAAATTTAAGGTATATGATTTATAAGAATGGTTTAAGGATAAATGTATGGTATATGATCTATAAGAATGGCTTAAAACTCAAGTGGTTTGATGTTTTTCATGCCATTTTGTATTGGCTTTTACAAGATAATTTAATTGACTATTCTGCTGCGGATTATGATTGATGCAAAAGCTATATGTGCTATTCGTTGGAATAAGAAACAAAATTAAAGCTCAATGTTTATTCCTTTAGGAGCATGTAAAGGCACAGGTTAAAGAAAGGAAACAAGCTCAGAGACAGGTTGTTTGACTTAACCAATTTCATTGTGGTTCTTAACCATATTAATGGTTCATTATTCATACTATGATGCTATACTGGTTTTTACAGGCAAGAGAAGCCCGGAAAAAAGCTATAGAGGACATGGACCCCAATATACGATCTGCATTGGAGAATTTGAGGCTCTACAAGTTTTACCCTGTACAAACTCCTGATACACCGGACATCAGTCAAGTGAAGGTGTGGCCTTCCTAATTCTGTTTGCCCTTACATCAAACTTGAAGCAATGGTTAGGCTGATTCCATTGTGATTTGAAGGTTGTAATTTAAAGTCCGCGTGTAGCAATCCCCCAATGGGAAGTTACAAGGGCATATTTGCCTTCAACTCGCTTCTCCTTCGCTTGGGCGACTTAAGGAACTCATATTTGCCTTCTTCTGAATTCAGTTTTTGGTAATTATAAGGCTTCGTGTGGGGCTGCTTTTGTATTGCTTATTAAAACATTTTTTTAATATAAAAATTTAATTTTTTACTAAAAAGATGCTTTAAGAAGCAATAAGAAAGCTGTCCCAAACAAAACGTAAATTGGCCATAAAAAAGCGCATGTGGCATGCCGTAGTTCTGTTCTTGTTGGCCAAATCTTTGACTCTTCTTACATGAAAATTTATCTTTGATTCGCTCTTTGACTCTCCCTTTCTCTCTTCTAGCTGAATCGATGCTTGCAGTATGGTATTGTTTCCTTACATTAGGTTCAGCAATTTTGGTCCTATATGATGGAATGTGTGACCAAAATGAGAATTAGATCATCGATGACAGATCTAAATATTAGATAACTTATTAATTTTTTTACTGAACTGAAACACTACATTTTACAAAACAATTCTGATTATTACAAAAAACTACCTTTCACATAACATTGAACTAAAGCGCACCTTTGATTGTTATTTTTTACATTGTGGACATATTTCATGTGTTCTTTGTTATCATCTTTCAGGTATCATACATCAATAGGTACTATGGAAAGGCTCATGCCGTTCTCTGACACTGAAGAGGGATCGAACTGTTCTTCCATCAATGGATTCAGAAGCTGAAATTTGGTTATTTTTAGTTTTCAACAGTTGACATTGAGACAATCTAAGCGGCTTCATATTTTTATTTATTTATTGATTTTTGTTTGAGTGACCTGAAGAGATTATATCTCACTTTTCTTACGACCCCTCTTCTCCTCTTTTGTATTACTGCCCTATAGACATGTCTGATTATTATGAAGACAAATATAGACAATTCAAAAGATAATTTGATTGTGGAGCTTACTTGTATTTGGGGTTTTTATGCCGCTCTTTTTGGTCTGTTGGTTGGGTGTTTTGACTATCAACTAAGAGGTATTGGATTCGAGTCATGCTTATATATATGTGTGAGTCTTGGTATTGTCTCTTAATTCTTCAAAAAAAAAAAAAAAATGAGGTTTTTGACCTGATCTTGAGCAAATCTGGCTTGAGCTAAATGAGATTTGATAATTTTAATTTTTGCTTAATGTGATGTAAAAATTATGTGATCTTCTAAGAAAATGCTAAGGCAAGGCTTAGATATCATTTGAGGTGAAATTGTTTGATTAGTCGTATTTATTAGGTGAAAAGTAATTTTCTTGGAAGTTATTTTGTAATTTTTTTGATAAAAAGTAGGATAATAATTATTTTAGAGTTAACACATAAAGATCACAGATTTTAGAAAGCTTGGAGAAAATTATAGCAAAATTGAAGTGTGATAGCATGATAAATAATAAGTAGCCCTAAATGTACCTTTAATTAGTTCATAAGCTTGAATTTTATTTATAATTCTATTGCACAAGTCATTTATTATGAAATTAACCTTTTTTCCCCCTTGAAGTCAGCTCAATTGTGAGCCTATTTAAATCCTTAAAATTGACCATAAAACTACAATAGATTAATCAGTCAAGGTTAAATTAATTTGAACTTTAATTGATTTAGGTTTCATTTGTGAGAGTTTTGTTATTATTTTTTAAAATAATTTTTTAATAAAAAATTTTTTTAAACGAAAAATTTTTGTATAAAAAAATAAAAAGAAGCTAGTTCCAAACAAAGCCTTAATCATTCTTCTTTTGAGTTAAATTAGTTATTGAAATTGTAGATATATTGGATTCAAATTTGTTCATGAATAACATACTACTTTACTAATATGTTATTGAAGAATTAGAGCTACATAACTAAGTAAGTGAGAAAATTAATTTAAGAGTATTTTAGATAACTAATTTAAAACTATATTATATCTATAAATATCCAAACAAAATGACATCTCAAATATACATCTATTTTTTTATTATTTATAGGATTAAGAAGTCCACAAGAAAGACTACACTTATAATAATCATTAATCAATTTTGATTGCCAAAATGAAGGTTTAATAATACACTCACTAAAATAATTTCTTCTATTTTTTTTTCTTTTAATAAAATAAGTTTAAGAGTATTTTAGATATCCATTTCTACACGCTCAAAAGTTTTCAATTGATTCAAATTCTACAATATAAATATAGCGAGCTATGTATTTGGCTATGTAAACCATTCATTAGAGTTTAATAGAACTTGGCATTTTACTAGTTTTTATTAAATTTAAGGTGAATTAGAAATGATTTTATCAACAGAATATTGTCAAATTAAGAAAAAAATAAAATCACAAGCATACATAAATATAATACACACACTAATATGACATATAATTTTATGTAAAATATCATATACAAATATGCATATTTAAGCTCATTTAAAAGCTAGAAAAATGTTTTTCTAATTTAAAAGCTTGGCTCCAAACCACTGCATAGGAGAAATTATTCTATGCGGTCACCGAACGATCCAGAGACGAATCAGAATCACCCGGTACTAAACGGTACACAACAAACAAATGATATGACACATTCTCATTCGCCTCTAGAGGCCATTTGATGATTGCACAAAATACACATTCAATATATACAACTAAAAACTATTAAAAAACATGATGATAGACTTCTAATTTACTTATCTGAATAAGCTTTTTTTAATCATATTATTTCTTTTTTTTTTCTTTCAAATGAACAAAATTTACCATTATGTGAATTAAATTATACATATATGATAAACCTCACAATCACCATAATCCAAGCACATATAGGCTTCATTTGGGATGGCCTTTTCACAACTTCATAAAAGTAGCTTTTCAATAAAAAAATTAAAATTTCTATATAAGAAAGTTGCTTCAAAAAAAAGTAAGAAAGTCATCCCAAATGAAAGCTTCATTTGGACGGCTTTCTTATTGCTTCTTAAAACATCTTTCTATTATAAAAATTTTAAATTTTTTAACTAAAAACTGCTTTAAAAAGCAATAAAAAGCCGTCCCAAACGAAGCTAAAGTCATAGTTAGAAAAACACCAGTAACTTAAAAATAATAATAATAGTAGAATCGAAACAATCAAAGCAAAGACAAGTAGTTGCAGCCATTATGCCTTTTTTTCCCCTCTCAAACCAATAAGAATACAAACAGGGAAACCGAAATGAACTATTGTACACAAATATACTTTACTCCAATGGCACAGCTAATCACTCATCCTGCTGCTGTAAATAAATGCTAAGATGTGACCAAAAAAAGGAAAAAAAATCTTTCAAATCACTTAATACTAATGAGGCTTTAACCAACTCACCTAAGTATTGCAGCTCATTCAGAATTTACAACAGGTAAATGCCGACTTCCATCGGTGCTTTCTCAAACGTCTACGGTCAGCTTTTGCCATTCTTATGGGGCTGCTGCTCCATTCAGGTTGGAGTCTGAAGTCCACAAAAGACGCAGAATATCAAATTGGAATGAAATAAGAACGGGAAATAGTAATACAATAGATATTAGCTCTGAAATGTCTCATCAATCCATAATGGAGGTAGTGAAAAAAATGTATATGTAATCAACAACATCAAGCCTTTATCCCACTACGTGGAGTCGGCTGCATGAATCCTTTTTCTCCATTGAGTGATACTAAAAGTCAAATTCTCGTTTAAATCTAATAAAGAAAGGTTATTTCTAATATTTTCCAACCAAGTCTTTTTAGGTCTGCCTTTACCTTTCTTAACATAAGTCAAATATAATACCTCTACTCTCCAAACCGGGTTATCGGGAGGCCGCCGTTTCTTAACATATACAAAAAAATGTATATCTAATCAACGGATGTTATTTACAAATGAGAGTACTGCTCATGTGATTTTCGAGCTTAAACTGCCTGTTTACAATAAGAAAACTGAACTTGTGAATAAGGCTTCGTTTGGGACGACTTTCTTACTGTTTCTTGAATCAGCTAAAAAAAATTTACTTTTTGTACAAGAAAGCTAAGCAGTTAAAAAGCCGTCCCAAACGAAGCATAAATTTGCTTTGAATAAGCACCAAAAGAAAAAAAAAAAAGGTTATAAACCTGACCGTGTGGTTAAGCATTTCTACAACCATAAAATCTAAGGAATTTAAGAAGGGAACTAAAAGAAACACAAGTATATGCAGGAGACTCAATAATCATGGCTAATGATTCATCATCCAAACGACATGTTTCCATTTCTTAGTTCAAATGAGCTCCAATATTGAAGAAGTAAAATATATGATTGCTCCATATCAAGTAATCAGAGAATAACTTAATTAAATCTGACCAGCTAGATCTGTTTTCTTCTAGTTTATGCATATAGAATACTGTACCTAAAACTATTCCGAATCAACCAAGGGCTTCAAATTTATGCGCTACATAATGTATTCAGAGACAACAGAGCAGGACTAATATTGCCCCATTCAGTTTCAATGTAAGCGTAAAGTTCATGAGAAACAAGCAGAAATTTACTTACAGAGGAAATGCAAAGGAGTGCCCACTGGTTGTGCTACTCTCAGACCGAAGGGAAATGTTGGCGGAACACGGTATATGACTGGAAGTAGTTATTGAGCCAGAAAAATTGGCAGGTCCAAGCAGATTCGATTCTCCATGAGCAAGATGAGAAAATGAACTTCGAGCTGAGGTTGTACCATCACTTACTGCTTCTTCAGTTTCGACGCCATTTTGAGACTGCACGGTCTGTTGGTTGTTTATAACTTGGTTCTCATTGCCAACTATGGATGTGCCTCCAGCCTCCAAATCAGAAGTGAAAGCCACGCCATCAGAAGCCCCATTGGTATTATCGATTCTATTTGACTTATCAGAAGTGGCAACAAATTCTGATGGTTTCTCTTTCTCAAGTAGATCCTTGTGGCTAGAAACTGTTCCAATCTGGTTGCTTTCTTTAGCTTTCTCAGGACAGGAGGCAGTCATTGTTGTCAAATCCTCTTCTTCCACGACCTATAATCACAAACATAAAGACAGGCGCTCAATGACATTTTACTCAGCAAAGCACGTACACTTGAACTGCAGGCAGAAACATTTGCACAAATGCACAGAATATGCAAGCACACACGAACTATATGACGGTTCGATTGGTTCCATAAACAAAGATGGATTTATTAGTCAAAGAAACATAAATTGATGAGCGTTTCCTGTATTTCCTGACAAAACAATCTACTTTTTGCAGTGTTTTTTTCTGTATTAGTGCTCAGAGAGAGTCTAAAAAAGCATTTTAATTGCTCCAATAAATTGAGATATCTTATTTTCCTGCTAACCTGATCATGCTTTTGCCTCAGAGCTTGATTCTCAAAAGTGCTATCATTATGACTAGATGAATCCGCTCGAGGAAAATCGGTGTTAAATTCTTCTAAAAAGTGTGATCTCTGCTGAATGATCTCCTCAGCAGGCAGCGTAAATGCAGTTATTTCTGTTGTATCTAAGGGTCTCCTCTCACTAATTGAGTTGCTAGAATAACGTTGTTCAGCAAGATGTTCAGTAAATAAAAAAGATCTCAAATCATTCTTAGAAGTTTTGTCCATTCTCTCATTCAAATCTGTGTCTCCAACATCTCTTTCCAAAATTTTCCCCAAGGAATCAAGCCGTTCATGAGTTGGTAAGCTTTTTAAATCTTCAGAGTTCTCATTTTCTCTTTTTTCTTCCATAAGTGCACTATTTCCATTCACTCTAGGAAAGTTCGAGGTAGAAAACACAGCTTGGTCTACTTTATCATACTCAACCAATATTTTTTCAAACATCTGCACGCCTTCATCAACGCAAATGTCCTTGACAGTAGGAGCAGCTTTGGTAGATACCGACAAATGTGGCAGTTCAACATCAGTAACAGTTTTGTCCATATAAAACAAATCTTCTTGGGCAATCAAGCTGATCTCAGAAGTGGCACAAGGACATGGAGCAGCTCTGCAGACGCTCTCATTCATGCAATTATTAGTAGGGTCTGATTTGCCAGACAAATAATATGCATTTGAGTCATTACAAGATGGAGATAAATCTATAGATTGGCAAACTTTCCCCTCTATTTCATCTAATATAACATCTCTCTCTATTTTACCACCCCGGTTATCTAATTTTAGGATAGCAGATGAGAACTGCTTGTTACAATCAAAAGTCACTTTCGAGGCTTGCTCACTGTAGTCATACAGTTCTGCATCTGAAATCAAGAAGATAGCCATAAAGTTTTTTATCAGCGTAAGAATATAATTGACTTAAAAGTAAAACAAATTTCCATCTTGAATTCCATCAAATAAAATAGGTAGATTATTATTAAAGAATAAATTAATGGAAAGCAACAAGTGGAATTACACTATCGTATACTCAATTAAGATTTTAGTTTCACTTCAAGTAAAATCATGAAACATGGTGATGGAATATGATATATGAAGTTAGATAAAAGACTTAGAGATAAGTGTGCAGAAGAATACTAAAGAAAAGCATTAAATCAATAAATTTCCATACGTACTTCGCTGAGCATAAAATTGATGTGATTGAAGAATATTTTTCACGAATTTTTTTTAGAAGATCACGCTATGTAAATTATAAATTTCTGTAATGACCAGTCACACCAATTATTCAGATGATGCAGACTTGCAAATTGAATCGTTGAAAAGTTCTAAATTATTAGATTGATTTGCAGTGGAAACTTGTAGGGTGTCTTATAAGTATTATTTCAAATGCGGATGGAAAGATTGTCAAATCCTAAACTATTTAGCAAAGAAAAAGCAATACACATGGCAACACAAGTGACTTTAGAGTCATTTATGTGATTTAGGGTGCTAATCAATGGAAAGAGCCAACACACATGATAAGACACGAAAGAGCCAATAAACAGTCATGTCGCCACATCAGCAATCGCAACATTGAACCAATATCTAATTTTGAACAAAAATGTGATGTACGATGCTTTAGAGTTTAGGGTACACTAATGCAAATCTAAAATGAGATCCACAAAGAAATACATTAAAGATCACAGTTCACAATTTCTAAGCTTCTAATTTTGGCAAAAAGATCAACCACTTTCGATGAAAAATTAGAATAACACCAATTGAACGAAAAAAAAAAGTTGCAGTGGCAATTACTGCAGCACATGAATTCTCCCTATTATTCTCCTAAGGCAGCAGCAGCTGATGGCCATAGGAGGCATAGGCCGTTAAGGGATCAGTGGTGGAATCCAAAGAAAGAGAATTAAATCAAGTTTATATGCATACACCTACATATATAACTAAAATCCTCCTAATTCCACAGCCAAATCTACATATACGAGAGCTTGGGGGGATGACATGGGATGCCTGGAGAGCTGGCTGCAGCTGTTGAAATCAGAGAAAAGGAAAACGAAAAGAAGAAGGAAAGAAAATGAATGAAAGAAAGAAGAAGTTAGGTTATTTACATAAGGTCAAGGCGTCAAAAGATGAAAGATAGTCAAAAGATGAAAGATAAGGTCATCTGTTGCGGGAAATTTCAAGTTCTACAATAAGGGTCAAATCCTTTCAAGATTTAATGTTTGCTCATTTTTATGATTTTCTGGATCCATTATGTCAGCATATATAGATTCTCTTCATGATGAGCATGTTAAAGAAATCCAAAAACATCAAACAAGCTTCATGCATATGGTGCATAACTTATGATCATGAATTTAATTATTTTCAAATTCATCTTCATTTATTTCAAACATAAAATTGTTTTTAATGATATATGAGGCAAAAAATAAGGATTTTACATATGTCACTATATTTTATTATGAAATGATATGTAAATATTTATGTCAATGCCAATGAATGAGAAATATTAAAAGAATGTGAATACATTTTAAGTATCCTATGAAAGGACACATCATGTGAATTAGTATACGGCTGATTTTGATGATCTGCACACGAAGAGATGACTCGTGATACTTGAGAGTTGGATAACCAATCTCTAACAAAAAAAGTTGAATAAAAAAGGAATTCCTAGCTCTTGATACGGGAGAGTTGTTTAGCCCAATTTTTATGAAGATTATAAAAAGGTAATTCCTAACTCTTAATAACTGAGAGTCGGTTAGCCAACCTTTTATTAAGAGGATGATGATACAAAGGAGCCCAAGCCTATAAAGATGATATGACATTTCTAAAGTATTGATAATCAAGAATAAGTAAAAGAACAAAACTCAGAAGTTTACTATTAATTTCATGTTTATATAACAGGTATAATTGTTACTCCTAATTCTCTCATTTATACTGATGATTCATAACTTGTGTAATGAACTAAGATCTACTGTACTAAATTAAATAAAAATGTTTCTTTTAGATCACATGATCAATACTACATTTTCTTACCTTCATTGTATATTTGACTTCATATTAGAGATGATTATATCACTGAGCTTATAACTCATTTGATACCACTCTATGATTTCAAGAAAAGGGAAGAGGCACAGGAATAGTAGCCTAGGAGGTAGGTAACTTGTTTTGTTCTAAGGTTTTTGAATGTATAAATTTCAGATAGTGTAAAAATATATATGATGATAATATAAATAAATGGCATTGAGTATATATGTAGCTGTTTTGAAAGTTATATTAGAAAATTTATAATTGACCTGATTATTTTAATTATAAAGAGTTGATTAGCCTAAATTTTATCAAGATTATAAAAAGGAAATTCCTAGCCCTAAATAATTGAGAGTTGGTTAACCAACATTTATTAAAGGGATGGTGATACAAAGGAGCCCAAGCCTATAAATACAATATGACATTTAAAAAACATTAATAATCAAGAATAAGTAGAAGAACAAAATGGAGAAGTTCACTGTTTTGCTCAGAGAAAATGGCGCGTGGGCATGAATCCCTCTTTACAGCCATATGATTTCATTCTCCATGAGGCAGATTGTAGCTAACCAGATTTCCCCTGAGGATAGTATCAGGGTTTATTTAGACAAGGGTCCTTAATTCCTATGAGGGCAAGCCCTCGTAGTTAAGTACCCCTCTTACTAAGTAAGAGAGAATTCTTAATTAAGGATAAAACAATTTTAGGTGTTTAAGCTCAGTTATGGGGGCAATGGATGTATATCCTATTAAGATCCGATGGTTTCGTCATCCTGAGTGTATCGTAAGTTTCAGTTTACCAACATTAATGATCGTTGATCATAGTGTCTAGAAAAATTGATTAGCAATCATGAGTTTTCTCATCTCAAGGATCCCAAGTAAACTGAAGTTGATATATGTTATGATGATTTGGTCTAGGTTGGGACTTGCGACTCCGCTTGGGAGTTTCCCGTAGTTTAGATTTAGATTGGGTCTTACGGCTCCGCTTAGGAGTTGCCCATATGTTTGTATTCGGGTCGGGATTTATGACTTTTATTGAAAGTAGCCCATATGGCGAGTCTTACGGCTTCTCTTGGAAGTAGCCCGTTTGGCGGGTCTTATGAATTCCCTTGGAAGTATCCCGTATGGTTAAGAGGTTGGATCTTACTTCTTTCATTGAAAGTACCCCACAATATTGGGTAGAAGGTCTTACTGCTTTAATTGAAAGTAGCCCTCAAGTTTAAGAGGTTGGGTCTTACTGGTTTCATTGAAAGTAGCCCATGGTCTCAACTTTGGACAGTGCTTACGGCTCTGTTTATGAGTTGTCTGGTTGCTTGGGTTTAGGGTTGTTCACTTACAAGTTTCCCTAACATGCGGGTCTTACTACTTCGCTTGGAGCAGATTGTATGTTGGTTTAGGGTTATGTTACTTTCACCTAGAGATTTCTCCCAACAAATTAACTAAAGTCAAACTTACGATCTCTATTAGAAGTTGCCAGTTAACTTATGGTAACGGGGTTTTAGCAATACATACTTAGTTTTGTGCTTTTCACTGCCTTGACACCCTCACCAATTTTTTGCTTATAGGAGTAGCTTCTGACTCATAGTAGTGGCTTTGCTTATTAGTTTTATTTTAGTATTAGCTTCTCTTTTTCTAGTACTAGCTTCTTTGTTTCTAGTATCAGTTTTGTTCCAATGCCAATTTTTTCTCTTTTAAGTACTAGTTTTGTTTACCACTGTATGCAAACTTTTGTTTGCTTGTTTGGAGGTCTTCGTGGCTAGCAGTTACAGGAGATGGAGTTTGTAGCTGCAGGGTTTGCCGGGAGCTGGAGTTTGCCAAGAGCTGAAGCTTGCTAGGAACTAGAGCTGGGTTTATGTTTGCTTAGAGTTTGGAGTTTTCTTTATTTTGTTTGGGTTTCATTTTAGGAGTTTGGTGCTTAGTTGGTGTGTATTATACTTATGATTGTATAGCGCAAATACTAATTTTGTTCTTTATTATTAAATTTTGAATTAATTGTATTAATTAAATGAAATTAAAATTTTAATTTTAATTTAAAATTAACTACTTATCTCATCAATTTAAATATTAAATATATTTTAAAAATACTTAACTATTAATTTAATTATTAATTAAATTTAAAATTGGTTGCTCAACTAAATTTAATTAAATTAAAGGTTTAAATTTATTATTTATTTTATTAATTATATTTTAATTAAAAGATTTAGTTTAATTAATTAAAATTTTAATTAATTTTAATTAATTTAATAAATTAAATTAAATTGTGAATTAATGTTCAATTACATTTTAAATTTCATTTTAAACTTAATTAGTCAATTAGATTAATTAATTTAAAATTAAAAGTTTTAACATTATTTTAATTTATTATTAAATTAAAATTTTAAGTTGAATTTAAATTGATTAATCAATTATTTAAGTTAATTAATATCTAAAATTTAATTAAATTAATAATTCATTTGGATTTTAATTAATTATTTTCAGTTAATTAAATGATAAAGCTCTCAAAGATCAAGCGGGAGGTGGTGCAGATCGGAGGCTGGGCTCATTGGTTCGGTTTGTGCAAGGCAAAAGGCTTAAGAAACATCCAAATTGGTACACTGTCTATTCTAAAGAATATTCTTCATGTTCCTAAGCTTTTTACTAACTATTGTCCATTCAAAATCTAACACATTATATAAACTAAGTAATTTTTTTTCAACTTAATATGTATTTAAAGATAAAATATTAGAAATGATATTTTTTAATAAATTTAAATGAGAATATGACTCTTCACATAACACAATAGAGAAAAAAGATTTATAGTACGAATGGAAGTACTTTTTTTAGTTTTATCCCAGTTTGAATGCCACAAACAACAAATCTTTGGTTGTATTGCCTGTGTGTATTTTCATAGTACGAATAAAGGAAAATTAGACACCAAAGCAATCAAGCGTATGTTTGTGGGATATTCATTATCTGAAAAGGAGCACAAGTGTTTTCATCCACTTACCAAAAAACTCTTTGTTTATGCTAATGCTACATTTGAGAGTTCTTATATGGAATATAAGGATAGAGATATCTTTCTAGTAGATCTTCCTTCTTCACTCATCAACTACTATTATAATTGCCCCCAAGCCGCCTATAAAAACTAGTCCACAAACTAAATAGATTCCTTCTACTCATAACTAAGAAATAATCATGACTTGAAAACTTGCTTATACACGAATTGACCTAAATCATAAATTGTGAGTACAAGAAAACCCTGCTATGGGCAAAGAAATTACCAAAGATTAGTAGGAAAACCAATTTATGTTGCACATAAAAGATTGAATATAGCTTATAAGGCTAGTGTGGTAATTCATTTCATGGATGATCCAGAGGAGGTTCAAATATAGGGCTGTCAATAATTGACACGACCCGAAAACGACCCGGAATTTTCGGGTTGGACACGACACGTTTGAAAAAGGGGTCGGGTTCGGGTTCATAAAAGTGACCCGGATGGAATTTTGGGTCGGGTCCGGGTTAAACCGGAAACCCGTTAACTGACCCGTTTCGACCCGCGATGTATTTTCACGCGGCGTAAACTCGAGTGCGGGACAGCTCACAGCGGGATTCATTACGACTTAAGAGCGTATAGGGTTAGGGTTTCGTTATTCTCATTTCACGCGCCGTAAACTCGAGCTCTGCTCTCCTTCGCTGCTTCGTCTAGGGTTTCCGAATATCATTTTCTTCTCTACAGATCTCCTCGATCTGTCGACGATTTACTCTCTTCTCCTTCTGTGGCATATTCTTGGTCCGTGGTTTCGTGGTGTTCATCGTGCACATCTGCTTTGGCTCAACAAGAACACTTACCTCTCTCGCTGTTTGTATCTCTCATCTTTTTTCCTTTCTTCTCCTTTTCCTTTGATCAACATATTACGAAGCTCCTTTTGGGGTTAGGGTTTTTTCGATATTCTAGTGCAAACGAGCCAAGTCGAGCTCGATTTTCTAGTTTTCTTTGTTCAGTTTCTGCTGGTTTTTCTGTTAGGTTATTGCAGTGATGCACTTATATGGTTGAAACGAGCCAAGTCGAGCTCTATGCTATCGTATTTCTGTTTAGTTTTGGCTGTTTTTTCTGTTCACTTGCTGCTGTTAATTCTGTGCAATCGATATCGAGCCATGTCGAGCTTTATGTTCTGGTATTTTTTGTGCAATTTCTGCTGTTATTTCTGGTGCAAACGAGCCAAGTCGAGCTCGATTTTCTAGTTTTCTTTGTTCAGTTTCTGCTGGTTTTTCTGTTAGGTTATTGCAGTGATGCACTTATGTGGTTGAAACGAGCCAAGTCGAGCTCTATGCTATCGTATTTCTGTTTAGTTTCGGCTGTTTTTTTCTGTTCACTTACTGCTGTTAATTCTTTGCATTCCAATAACAAATGTAGCATCTGAAAGTGCATTCAGCAATAGCGGTAGAATTTTATATCAATACCGAAGTGTATTAAAACATGATATTGTCGAGGCACTAATTTGTGCTAAGGATTGGTTATATGGAGAGCTTGGTGATTATTCATTCATCTTACATTTTTTTGTTTTTTGTTTAAGATCTCATTATGCTAATTTATTTTTTAATACATGTATTATTGCAGCAGTAAAAGACCCCAAAATTGACGCAATAACTGATGATATCCTAAATTTAGATGTAAACAACAATGAAGGAGATGTTGGTGACAGTTCAGTAGTTGGATGAACATCAATTTATGACTTTTGTGAATTTATTTGCTGTTTAATTTTTCTTTAAGTTGATGTAATGAACTATTTCTATTCCTGGTTTGCTGGGATGGTTTGCTGAACTGAAAAAATAGTAGAAACTGCACAGAAATAACAGCAAAAACTGGTTTGATGGCTGAACAGAAAATATCAGAAACTGGGAAGGAGATGGTCGGCTGTGTTTGGGAGGGAGATGGTAGCTGTGTTGTTGCAGGGTTGCTGGGTTGGTTGCTGTCTTGGTGTTGTTGTTGTCTTGAAACATTTAGGGTGTTGAGTTTGCTGTGTTTAGGGTGTTGTTGCTGGGTTGGTTGTTGTCTTGGTGTTGTTGCTGTCTTTAAAAATTTAGGGTGTTGAGTTTGCTGTGTTTAGGGTGTTGTTGCTGGGTTGGTTGCTGTTTTGGTGTTGTTGTTGTCTTTAAAAATTTAGTGGATTTTCTGGATGGTTGGCTGGTAGGCCTATTGGCTGGGTAGTTTGGTTTGTTTTTATTTCTGTGTGGCTGTGTTGGCAGGGAGATCGGTTGGCTGTGTTTAGGAGGGAGATTGATGGCTGTGTTGTTGCTGGGTTGACAGAGTTGTTGTGGGTTGACAGGGTTGGGTTGGTTGCTGTCTTGTTTTTTCTGGGCAGATGTCTTGAAATGTTGTGTTGGTTATCTTTAAACATTTAGGTTGTTGAGTTTTTTGTGTTTAGGGTGTTGTTGTTTTGGTTGCTGGGTAGCTGCGATACTTTGGTTGCTGGGTTTGTTGTGTTGTTGTTGGGTGCTTCAAGAAGCCCAAGGATGTTGGTTGGCTGTGTTGTTGCTGGTTGGTTCCGAAAGGATTGAAAGTTGAGTAACGATGATGAGTACCCTTCTAAACTTATTGTGATGTCAATTGTGGGAAAAACGTTATTGTAACCAGGTGGCATTTGGAGGGTTAATCAAACAGATACTAAGTATAAAATACAAATTGCCGCCTTGGATGGCAATATCTCAATTTGCAAGTCCGTAAAAAATTATATTGTTAACTCACATTTCATTGAATGATGAATTATTTGAAGGGTTAATCTGAGCTAATAACTCAAGCTTTCAACTAATTCATGGATTTAAAATTATATCTATTTAATTGTTTATCTTTTTTGCAGTTAGCTTATATCTCCAGGACTCCATGAGTGCAGCCAGGCAGACACAACTGCACAAGACGTCAACTAGTCAAGGAGTTCAAAATTTTTGTAAATTGTAATATTGGTTTGAAATATCTGTAAATTGTAATTATTTGTTTAATTTATTTGTTAGTTTAATATTTTATATAATTTGTATATTGTAATTAGCAAATTGCTTCTGATTCATAAATAAAAATTTTATTTATGCAAATTTTTGTTTAAATTTTACTGTGTTGATGTTTTTAATTTTTTTTTGTATTTATGCAAATAACTCGGGTCAGCGGGTCAATCCTTTTCATAAATGCTTCATTTATTTCTCGATGTACAACCTGCATAAGACCACATAATTGCTTGAAACTTGATATAAGTACGATCAATACAATTCCAATAGATTTTTTTTTTTTTTGGGGGGGGGGGAGGTTGATGGTGGGTGGGGGTGGAGATGGGGACTTTGAGCAAATTTAATTATAAATTCACATACATGCACATATGCAACACCTCAACCCCGAAACCTTTGGCTTGGAAGCCTAAGCTCATAACCAATAGGTGAAGGTGAGCCACAAAATTCTCTTAGATTTTCTCACAAATAATTCTCTTGGATTTTCTAGCATTTATAAACAAATAAAAAAATGTAACAGTATCAGACAAGCACTCTGTTATGTTATAGCCTCATAGACATTTAATATAAGTGTGTTATTATTGGATTAGCACAAAGCTTTGCAATCTCATTTAATACATGGTCATTGGATATACCACTCAAAAAAATAAGAAACCATCTCGCTAAATAAGGGCATATGTTGCATTTCTTTTTCAAAATATATTTATTTATTTGAATAAAACATGCTTGGTAATAGTTTTGTTTCTTGTTTTTTAAAATTTAATAAATTGTTCTTAAAATACTTAAAATAAGTTTTAGAATTTCAATTTCTTCAAAACTATTTTTGCCCTCAATCCTCAATCTCCCTCATACAAAATGTTGGTCATATTGAAATACATGAGGCCACCACAAAAGTCCTCTATGAAATCGATGTCGTCAATTGCATCGAGGAGAATAATAAAAATATCATGCAAATCGATGTCGTCAATTGCATCGAGGAGAATAATAAAAATATCATGCAACTCAAACGTGTTGTGATATCTCAATGAATTGCCTAATTACATCCTATCGAAGTTTGATTCCATGGTTTGAGGTGAAATCAATGACAAACGATCATGGAATGGGAATCATCGTTGTGGAGCCATGTATGGCAGACGATTTCAAGGACAAAGATGCAATTCTTTTGATCGCCTTCTAAAAGTAGGGAAATCATTCGAAGTGATAGTCCCACTAGAAAATAATGGAGGGGTATGGAACTTTGATACGCGTTGGAAGTAGAAACAACAAAGAAAATAGAACAAAAGCGTAGGAACATAAAGATAATGATGAATTTTTTTATTTCTCCTTCAATAATAAAGCAAGATACAATTGATTTACACTATTCGAGAGGTAGATCAACTCTCCTACAAATCTTAGACGTCGTTAGGAAGTCACAAAAAATACTAGAAAAATAAACTCAATAATATCATATCCTAAACAATAGACAAACTCTCCCTTAAATAGCCCTAGAACACAATAATACAATTAGAACCTTCCTAATCAGCATAAACATAATTTAGTATAAACTATTCTAAATAAATAAATCCTTCCAAATCAACATAAACATAATTTAGGAAATATTTCTAAATAAATAGATCTTTCGTCCTTTCATAATCAAAACCTCCCTCATTAAATCCTTCCTAATACACAATAAACATATTTGGAACCTTCCTAATTAAAACCTTCATGATAAAAACCTTCCCAAAACACCTCTCCCTTAATTACACCTCTTTGCATAACAGCTCTCCTAGGCCCCACAAAGCTGTCCAAATTTCCCCTCTGGCTCCCCTCTTGCTTCCGCTTAGCCCTTACAAGTTTGATTCCATCATTTGAGGCGAAATCAATGACAAAAAAAATTGTGGAATGGGAATCCATGCTACGAAGCCATAGATGGTAGACAATTTCAAAGATTGAGATGTCTTTGGATCGTCTACTAAAAGTAGGGAAATCATTCAGCGAGCAACAATCCACAACAACAACATCAAGCCTTTGTCCCACTACGTGGGGTCGGCTACATGAAACCTTTTTTGCCATTGTGTCCGGTTAAAAGTCAAATTTTCATCTAAATCTAATAAAGAAATATCATTTCTAATATTTTCTAACCAAGTCTTTTTAGGTCTACCTCTACCTTTCTTAACATAAGCCAAATCTAATACCTCAACTTTCCTAACCGGATCATCGGAAGGCCTCTGTTTAATGTGACCAAACCATCTGAGGCGACTCTCTCTAATCTTATCTTCCACTGGAGCTACTCCAACCTTTTCACGTATATGCTCATTTCGTATCCTCTCTCTAAGGGTCAAGCCACTCATCCACCTAAGCATCCTCATATCTGCAACACTTAACTTAGTATTATGCTTCTCTTTTAATGGCCAACATTCAGCACCATAAAGAAAATGGTATTCCACCCGAAAGACTTTGTTGTAGATCTTGCTGGAATGGGAGAAAATCAGTGATGGGACAAAGAGGAAGACGCCCAATGATCATATATTAGCCTAATCAATGTCATATCCCCATTTCTGGAGCACCTCAGGTGCGGCATATGCCAGTGCGTTGTGCTAGATATGTAGAAGGCTTGTAAATGGGGTAGCAAAGATCACGGGAGAAACAATCTTTCTTTTACAAATAATAAAAATATTTTAATGTTAGAACAAAAACAAATCAAATTAATATAAAAAGACAAAAAAAGTAAGGCCAAATAGGACCTTAGTTACCTAATAGATAAGAATGATAAGCCACTCTAAGTACCATTACTAGTCATTAAAACGTCTACACAAAACTGAAAGGCGAAATGAATATCATAAATAATGATTAAAAAATATTAATGTTAGGAAGGTTAAGTTTTACCAAGTTTCATAATGTTACAAAGCTTTAACACATGGCTGTCGTTTGACCCACAAATAAAGGCTTAAAAATGTCACCTGCCAATAAAAAACTTTGAGAAATCAGCATGAAAACATTTCTGAGGTCAATGTAAAACAACAGCAGTATAAATTAACATATCAATTTCTAAGCTAATCGAGAAATTCAAATTAAATTAGATAAGCCAATAAAAAAGAAAAAAAAAAGCATAGCATAAAAGAGTGAGCCCGAGCGACTTCAAAGAGAAAAACTAGAAATTATACGCCACAGCAAAAATATTGAAGTTGGGCAAAAATTATTGGAGCTTAGTTAAGTTCCAACATATCATGCAAAACACAAGGTTAGCGAACCGTTTCACATACTAAAAAAACTAACATAAAGGCATCAAAATGATGTTGCAAGGCAAGCATCCGTTGGGACAACTTGAACTATATATGAAAATGCAAATTCAAAGGGTAATGCTTGAAAAAAGAGACTATCTGCCATTGGCAACTCAACAAGAGCAGAAAAAAAAAACATCAGCATATATAATGCATCAAAGGTGCTAAGCAAAATTGTACTATAGATTATAAGCAAAGTGCCAGACATACAGATCTAAATGGACAAGTTAATCAGTGTATTTGAACTGAGAGTATACAATTTCGTTTAGCCACAATTAAGCAGGGTCAAGTAAAAACGTTGAAAGAAGCACGAGAAGAGACTGAAATAAAGGTGGGTTCATTTTCAGAACGCAAGAAGGATCAAGACAACGCAATCCTTTTATCAACTGCCACTTATATGATACAAACGGGCCTTTTATAAGCTAGGTTGTTACGGAAACCTAGCAATAATACGATACTAACAGAAAATTTCATGGGACGCACGTTCACTTCCCATGTCCATTCAGTAACCATCTCTCATAAGTCACATGACTTTTGAACCAAATAAAGGTGCGCTAAGAAAGAATCTTTTTAGTCTCTAGCAACTCTACAATTTCCACAAAATCTGTTAGAATTCAAAGAACGAAAAACTGCTGAAATTCCAAACCATCAAGAGCAATTTCTCAAGGCTGAAAATGAAGCAGAGCATGGGACGAAAAAAGGAGAAAAAAATAAAGGAAAGGAACATAGAACCACTTGCAGTACAGTCAGATTCGGATCACGAAGACTTGCCCTCCCGTCTCATTCTCAATTACCACGAAACAGGGAAGACTCCCTGTCCGGTTTGTCAACCAGGAAAAGAACCGAGGATACCACAAATATTAAAATACCACCGAATAAAATAGCAATCCAGATCCATTTAAATATTGAACAAAGTAACATCCTAACAAGAAACCCCTTACCGAAAATCGAAGACTTGGATCTGCACCCTAAAAGTTAAAAAGGCTAAAGAAAAACTCAAAGAAATTGTCTTTCACAACTCCATTTTAGACCCTAGGGATTCGAAAACCCTAGAAAAAGCAAGAAGAACAGCTAAGATGAAACCGAGGAAGCTGTGGGATTACTCAAAGTTATCTTTGAGTAGGGTCGATGCCAAACTGAGTCGCCAAAGCCTCGATGGAAAGAGAAAAGCAGCGTTTAGCTAGTTAAATAATTCACAAAGTTAAGGAAGTAGATGCCCTCAGTTATATCTAAAGCAGAAAGCATTAAATGAAGGAACAAAGAAAAAAGAGGAATTTATACAATCGGAGCGGCCCCATTGACACCTTTTATTGGAAGACTAGATGTAGAACACGACGTGCCAACTACAACTGCAGCCAATCTAAAACAAATACTCTAGCCTTTATGAGCTAGTCTCATAATTATCGAGAAAAAAAGGCTCCCTCACGTTTCCTTCTATCGATCAAGAGATGACTTCAATAGTGAAGAGTACTGACTGGTAACCCACAAATTTCGGGAAAATTTTTCTAAGAAGTCGGATCATGCTTGAAAAGGAAAGAACACTGGGCCTGAGACATTTAGAGAGAATTAGGTAACCATCCAGAATTGTAGACAGAGACATTTGGAGGAGAAAGTATAGAGAGTGAAACTGTGAAAGCGAATCATATCACCGATCAGTAAAGGACAACTGCATCGTTTTCCTGCATAAACACAGGAACGAATCCAGGAAAATTTCTACAGCGTATCACTAGGCCTTGCATCTCCAAATCCTTTGGATTAGATGAATTTCAATAAGATCACTCAAAATTGCTTCAAATCAGTGAATCATTCAAGCGGGTGGAGGACCAATGAGGTAAATATAAGCTTCAATCGAAGCGGAATTCTTACTGGTTCCGCTCTTCGGCCTTCACATCAGATCCAATCTCCGACACCAATTCCATGAACACAGATTCCCGAAACGAGAAGACGGCTTCCATTTCAGATTGCTTGCGCTACAATTTTTTTTAGCGATTCGATCGTAAGTCGCTTTCGCGCGATAGATAGGAGCGCATTGAATAGCCGGAGAGAGACGTGGACGTGCTTCAGCTTTGGTTGGAAGGCATTAAATACTATCCCTACATATGACTGCCACGTGGAAATGAATTTGCATTTGGTGACGTGGCCACGTGTATTAGAGCGTGGGAAATGAAGGCGCAACCGATGAGAGGGGCACAATGGCTGAATTAGCCAACGCAAAGTTTCAGGAGGATGGGAATTTGCAGGGTGCACGGGTGCGGCGTGGCTTGGCCGCCGAGGTAGAAAATTTGGGTTAATGATCGGCTAAATTTTTTTAATTATTAAATTTATTTTAAATAGTGCACAATTCTATATTAGATTATATAAATGTTGGAATGAAGACATTAAAATTAATAAGTTTAAGTGTAATGAATATATTAAAGCAAAAAGGTTAAATAATATATTTATTTGTTGTTTCACATATAACTGTATAAGGAACTTTTATTAAGTCTTCTGACCAGACGTAGATCTACGTTCGGTCAAAGAATTGTTATTCGATTTTTGCTCAGTATTTGGTCGGTATTGCTAGGTATTATTTGATAATAACGAGGAATACCACTCTGGGAAGATCAATATCGAGCAATATCGAGTATTACCAAAAAATACCGAGTTTTTCTAGGAAAAACTCGGTATTTTTTGGTATTACTCGTTATTGCTCTTTATTGTTCGGTATTACTCGGTATTTTGTCTTCACATAATGATATTTCTCGTTATTATTGGTATTGCTCGGTATTTCTCGTTTTGTGCCTGCGATCTTAGTGCCAGCCGAACGTAGCTCTACGCACGTTCACCGGACCAAATAAAAGTTCCTGTATAAGACACTCATCAAATAATAACTGCTTCATAAAAGATGATAAAATTTGAATGGAATATAAAGATTTCAAACATTTTGTGATACCTAATTGAGGGGATTAAGATATGTATTAATGTAACATAATAAAGTAGTGGCATATGCTTCAAAACAATAAAAGACACAGAAAAAAATATTTCTTTCCCATGATTTTAAATTAGCAATTGTGATTTTTGCGCTCAATATTTTGATGGATTATTTATAAAATATAAAGGTAGAATCTATGTTTCGAGTTTTGATAATTTAAGAGAAGAAATAGTTCAAAAAATATATATTTTTTGTCATGCAATTCATTTATGTAGTAATAAAATATTTATAGAGCTAAAACAAATTTTGTGAATATGATTGAAAAGAAGTGTTGCAGAGTTTTTGGTCAAGGGGCTATTTGATTGGAAGTAAAATGGGTGTAAAGTACATGTAGGGGTTTTGAAAGGTTTAGTATTTGGTTGGATGAAAAAGAATGCAAAGTATAGTAAATGTACTGAAATTTTTAGCTCATTTTTTAAGTAACCGGTTATCGCACAATTTTAAGTGAGAGCCGTTTACACGACATGCAAGATGGTCACAACCGACCGCCGCCACTCGTTGCCGATCGCTGGCCACTGACCTCCACCCATCATCGGCCAACACCCACCATCGGCCACGTACCGTTGCCACTTGCTAGTGACCGCCTCTAACATCCACCGTTGCAGTCATCGCCATTGCTACCCTCCAACCATCACCATTGCTGATGACGCTATCCACCATTGCAATTGTTGTCGGCCGCCACCAACTAACCCTAGTTGTCGGCCACCATCACCACCACCCTCTAGTCACCACCGCCACTCTTCGCTGACCACCATTATTGTCACCCACCAGTCGTAATCATTTTAAACTTTACACTATATTCATTTTACTTCAAACTAAAAAAAAAAATAATCATCTGAATTTATTTTACACTCATTCAAATTAGGGGTGTCAAAATGAATTTTAAATTATAAAAAAGCTTGAAAAAATATTGAAATATGATGTAAATAACTCACAAATTAAGAAATATAATTAGTACAAATTTTATGTAAGCATGAAAAAAAAAATGCCACATGAAAGAATCAATCAGAAATAAGAGCTCAACATCAACACTTATTCCACAAACGTATAATTATTTCTTTTTCATTTAAATTTTAAAATTTAAAATTTTTTAAGAAGAGAATATTGTACTATCCGGCTAGACCAGTTCAACCGAATCGGTCCAACATAACATTTAAGCCGGCGATCGAAGCACGAGCAGACGGTGTAGTGAAGTGTGATAGGAGCGCAGACGAACCATGTAGCGAGTGGCGACAGGAGCGGGAGACAATTCGAACGCGATCAGATGCAACTCCTCACGCGAATATGTGTGAAAATGTTGTAATTATTTGTGGGAGGGGAGTCGAAGATACAGAAGGTTTGTGTGCAAATGTCGTTTGAATGTTTGATGAAGGGTTTGTGTGCGGATGCTGCTCGACGAATGGTCCATACAACAGAGAGGAAGAAGAAGAGGAGTTCAACCATTGACTGGGCTTTTACCGTTTGACCTATTCGACGGTTTGTAGCTCCAGAAGAGGTCGGCAACTTGATCGGAGGTGGAAGGAGAAATATTTACTTGGCGATTTTGGTTGGAGATAGAAGAAGTTTATTTCGATAGAATTGGAGAAGGAAGGTTAGATTTGTGTGGATTGTGCTTTGTATTTGGTGAAGTTGGAGACCGAGGACTGTTTGCGAGCAGTGAAGGTGTTTTTTGAGTGGAGAAATTAGGGCAGATGAAGAAAGTATTGAGTTGTGCAAATTTGATCTTACCTGGCAATCATATATCATAAAGGTAAATTAGATTATTTGATGCAGCAAAGAAAAGAATTTAAATTTATTGCGAAATGATTAAATTTCACGTTGATGTTCGACAGGAAAGAAAGGAATAATATGCATTGATCTATTCAATTTCGACTCGACGAGAGGAAAAATAGTTAGAGGTAAGCAAAGCAATCTATTTAAATATTGTTTTGATTAATCTATGGAATATAGTATGCAATACAGTTATGATTTAATGAATTGGTACGTTCGGCTTTACTTTGATGGCGTTTTCTTCTTCAAGATTTATTTCTAATAATATTTAATGCAATTAATATTGTTTTGAACAATGAAAATTTGAGTAGTTTAGTCGAGGCAAAAGTACTGCGTTCAAGTGTTCTCCGGGATGAATCAGTAAGGGTTAAATTGTTAATGAAAATTTAATTTGAATTTAATGTTAATATTATTCTAAACTACCTGCCTAGACTGACATAATTATATCCTTGATAGTTAGTTATATTGTGTTTTAATGAGGACTAATTAAGAGTTTACATAATTTAGAAGTGATAGTTTCAGGTGATGTAGCTAGTCTTCATGATTGATGAAGATGAAATTCGGAAATTAACAACTTTCAATCCAATGACAGATTCTAGTACCAACTATTTCCAAATAAGTATGCTGTTTAGTGGGAAGGAGGAGTTCAAAAAAGTTGTTGAAAATTTGTCTGTTTTGACGGGGACAACAATCAAAATTTCAAATTGGCACTAGCATGACTAAGAAGAATGCCTTATGGGCAGCAACAAGGGAAAGCACCCTTAACCAATTCAACTTCAGGATGATAGATTTAGAAAACTTAAATGTAACCGTGTATAAATGGTTAAGTGAGAAGCCTCCAACTGAGTGGTCAAGGTCTCATTTCAATTTTATACCTAAATGTGTCACTTTGCTCAATAATATACGTGAATGTTTTAACTCGTACATTCTTAAGGCTAGATAATTGCTCATTGTGTCTATATTTGAAAGTATTAGAACTATAGTTATGACACAAATGTTAGAGAACAATGAGAAGACATTAAATTGGAATGGAAAGCTATGTCCTATAATTAAGAAAATTGTGGGAAAAATATGCATGAAGCAGGTTCTAGCATAGTTTACAAATCAGATGATAACAACTATAAGATAAGTACCATGCATGGAGGTCAGTATAAGGTTAACTTGAACTTAAAATCTTGTTTTTGTCGGAAGTGGGTGTTAAGTGGAATACCATGTGAACACGTTTGCGCTGCAATTCATATGATAATGGGAGATTAAGGATTTTGTTCATCCCTACTACACAACATATACTTATATGAGAAGTTATAAGTGTAACATTAAGCCTTTAAATGGTATTAATGAGTGGCTAATGAGTAAAATGATATCACTATTGCCAAAATATAATAAAGTAAAGAGGGGAAAACCATTGAAGTTGAGAAGAAGAACTATCAATGAATAAACATCACATTCACTTCCCAAAAAGATAGGGAGAGCCAATATTAAGCTTCACTGTCATAAATGTAGACAAAGTGAACACAACAACATAGCATGTGATAAGAGAATGAACAGTGAAGAGGAACATGGAGAAGTCCAGGAAGTTGTCCAACCATTGATTGAGATGGTGAGTCATATCATCCCATCACTTTTATTTACATTGATAATGATTTTCATTGAAAAATGTTATTTTTTTAACTAACTCTTAGAGTTGTTGGAGTGTCGACCTCAAACTAAATCTGTTTTAGAAGTTCTCACTTAAGGATCTTCAAATACTACACTTTTAGTATGTTATTTTTACTCTTTTTTTTCATAACTCACTTTTTCTTTTGATGTGTCAGTCTAATCAAATCTTTTTTTTTCTAAGATTTACACCTCCAAAAGGAAAAATTCTCATTGAAGGAGCTTTTTCAAGCATATGATATATCCAAATTTTGTCGTTGATTTAGCTGCATGCCTTTGTTGCTTTCAATAGGGGATGGACAAGCTTTTAATAAATTATATTTTTGTTTTTGTTTAGTGTTTTTTTGTATGGGAGATGGACATACTTTACGGTATAGTCTTTTACTCCATATTTTTTGTATGGGGGATGGACATATTTGATACTTATGTATTTTGATTGAATCACATTAAATGAAATGTATTTTTGCTTTTGTTTAGTATTTTTTATATGCTTTTTTAATTTATAATGTATGTAATGAAACAATGCCACAAGTTTTTTTTTTTTTAATTTGGTGTAATTATAGAGCTTGTCCTGCATTTGTAGAGATTGTAAAAAATGATAAAATTGGTTACTTGCAATATACATAAACATTTTAAAATAGTAAAATGATTAAAATTAAAATTATTTATAATAATTTATTAAAGAAAATTTTAATAATTTGTTTTACAAAAATTATAATACATACTCAATCTCATTTATTAAATATGTTAATTAGAAATGATCAAATTACCCTCATACTTAACACCATCAATTCTATTAGTACATGATAGGATCACAAGGTATCATTTGGTGAAGTTGAGGGATCATTTTGATCATTTTTTTAAAAAATATTATAACTTTTTAACAATATATTTTAGATTAATTAATAAAAAATACAACAATCATACCAACAAATAAAAATTTTAAGGTAAAAAATAATTTGAATGAGTCAAAATCGGGTTGGCAAGTCAACTTGAATCCTACCTATTTAATAAACATATCAAAATTCTTGACTAGAACATGACCCGCTTTTAAACTGGTAAACTTGAACCTGAATTTTTTGGGTTGAGTTCTGGTCGGGTCATTTTTGACACCCCTACCAATATTGAAGGCAATTGCGCAAAAAATATTCTTTGCATTTAAGTTAAAACAATGGAATTTATAGCAGACAAATAAAATTTACAAACTCCATCCAATTTTTTGTTCCAATCTCAATATTTTGAGCATCTAGGTTGGTTATGACATTTGATTTGATGAAAAAGTAATGCTGATTAAAAATAATGTATTGTAAGGTAAAAGTAGTGTATTGAAAGAAATTTTAAATTATTTTGTTGAGTACAATACAAATGAAAAAGTTTATTTTTTGTTTGATTTAGAGGGGATGCAAATTAAAATTGCAGTGTATTTGAAATAATAGTTGATTGAAAGTTGTTGTCAATGAGGGTGGCAGGGGTGAATCTAGCTTTTTTTTAGGGTGGACAAACTCAATACATAAAAAAGTAAATATAAAAAATTATATATGTATATATATAAGTTAAAATTCTAAGCAAAATCTTGTATTTCATTATAATTTATGAATTAAAAAAATTATAAATTTTGTATTCTACTTTTGCATTTTCTGATAATATTGCATAATGACTACATTTAGAATATAGTCAAATACTTCATTCTCAATGTATAGCACTAAACAATTATTGAGCTAGACACCACCCGTTTTGCTACGCAACCGATGTTTAATAATCTTTATTGCAGAAAATGCTCTCTCCATTATAACACTAGCAACTGATAAAGTCAAAGCCAAAATAATAAGTTAATAAACCAGAGAATACACAATCTTTTTTAGGTCTTTACAATTTATTTTGCAAGAGCAGTCATGCTAGTCAAAGATGTAAACTCATCACTTGTACGCATATCAATATTATAAGTAGATAGCTGATGTTTAAGAGACATAAGATCAACCATAGAGAAATCTGTTAGTTATAACTCTGTAAGACATATTAATTTTCCTTTATTATAAGTAGAGAATATGTTATTTTGATTTAGACATGTCACACAAAGAAGTAACTCGGTGCTAGTTTCTGAGAACCGATTATTCAGGTCCTGAAGTTTCATATCAATAACAATATATAATAAGTTAACTCGATAATGATGGAAGTTTGTTATTTCTACATCTTTTCGCATTGACCGTCTACAAGCCTTGATTATAGATTTCATATTTGAAACTTCAATGTTAAAAACGTTACAAAAATATGATGCTTTTTCAAGTAATGACTTTCATCCATTTCCCTCATCTTTTGTGATCGTTGCTTCGACATTTGTACGAATTTCATTGCATTTATAATATCTTGATCCTTTCTTTATAAGACTTGTGATAATCCACTAGTAATTTCTAAAATATCAATTATTAAATGTACTGAAAAAATAAAGTAAAAAATTTTCATAGCATGTATTAAAACTCTAGCTTCAACTGACTGTTGATCTTGCATCCTTTCTTTATAAAGCTTGCGACATCTTCACGCCAAAGGCTACGACTACGAAGACGATTCGTGAATGCGTCTGCGAACTGCTAAGTGCGAGTGGTTCAGATGGGCAGGCATGCACATGATTGATAAAATTATGGCTTTTTTGTTGGGGGTGGGGGGAGCAAAATTCCAAAACTGTCCATCTGATACATTATTATTATTATTATTTTGAGGGTGGGCATTTTGCCCATCCTGACTTGAGCGGTGATCCTCATGTGGAGGGTGGTGGGCAGTGATGGTCCACAACGGTGAGCGGCAACATCACTTTTTTTGATGTTGTCTATTTGGAACTTGCTCAAAACCGGCAAATTTCAAATACTCTCAAAATGAACTAAAAATTCACTACAAAATACAATCCCCAAATACTTTATATTTAAAATGCAGTCGTCTAAAAGCTCTAATTTTCAAAATCTCAGCATTTACTTTACTCAAAACGCAAAATGCTGCCAACCAAATAATCCAAAGTGTCCATTACTTCTGCATATTAATGCGAAATCGCTGGAAATAGCTGACTCCAGGATAACTACTTGTATTGCTAAATTGATTCGAAACACTATTGAGATTTATACTCGTATCAATGTTTTTTGCACCATAATTAGCTGTGTTCCAAGAGAAATACATTTGAGGTAGCTATACAAATTCAGGCGCCAGTCTCTCTCCAGGAAGGCATTCCCTTCCTTTTAATTTAGAAGGTAAAGAGAGACTCATGAAGATCTTACTTGATTGCTTGAAGTTAAAAAATCATGCTTCAACAGACTGCAAATTTACCAGCTTCATCCACAGGGATGAAAGCCCTGACATGCCTCGACAAATTATGCTAAACTGTTCTATGAGCTGATGATATAGGGTGACTATTTATGAACTATAAGAGAGTTTTTATACAGTATCAAATTCCAAATAGCTTCTTGTATCTTACCTATTGTTTACTTTTGTAAAAGTTTGAATTTTTAACAGATCATCTCCTTTCATTTTCTCATTCTGTAAGGGAAATACATGAAATATTACCTTCATAATCATTTCATTTCTGAAAGTTTGTGATAAAAACCTTTCTGATTTTGTTTGAGTCTGCTACTTGCTTGTTTGGAGGTTTGTTTACCTCTTCTGCATAAAAAGAAAATCAAATATTCCCATAGCAAAAAATCCCATCCATCTTTGATATTTCCATCAGCACTTATTCTCTTGCAGTCATTCTTTACATGTAAAGAAATTGCCCTAAATCCTACCATACATCAAAATTTCCCCATTTTCTCATTTATAGATGATAGAAACCCAAAACTTAGAGCTGGAAGCTCTATTGCCGGTCACTGCTTCAGTTGTTCTTTGCTGGGTGTGTTTGGGGTTTGTGATAGTCTGCACTGAATGGTCTGAAAGAATGAGTACCTGTAACAACTCTCTTCTTACACTCCTTGCTCAGATGATCTTCATGACCACATTTTGCTGCAGAAGGCTTAGAAATTGTGTTAACGAAAACTCTCATCTTCCTTCCTGTAATAAGCTTCATCTTTCTCATCCTCTCAGTCTTGAAATGAAGATCCTGCAAGTTGAAAAAACTTAAGTAAAATGTAAACTTAAAGTTAACAACTTTAATCTATTTTGTAATCATGGTTGTCTATGTTCCTTGTTGCTGATGCTGCATAGGAAGAATCAGTCAGATTACTATCATTTAAGTAATAATCACCGTGGAATCTTTATTAAGAGGCTTACCAATTTGAGCTATAGAAGTGGATTCACAAACAGCTAACCAAGAGAGCAACAGGCCAAATAAGAGTTTTGTGAACCTTGCACACGCCATGCCCTTTTTCTCTCTCTTAGGTAAATTTTACACTCAAAACTACAATGAGTTGTTTAAAGCTTCGTTTGGGACGGTTTTCTTCAGCTTTTTTCATGCTTTCTACAATGACTTTAGTACAAACTTTTTTTGAACTATAAAATTTTGTACTAAAAAATTATTAAAAAACTGTCTCAATTAAAAGCCTAAGAGAAGAAAGTGGGTGGACTTAGAAAGGGGGGACATAGGATTTTTATGAAGGAGAAAATCCAAAAGTTAGCTATTCAAAGCTAGATTTCCAATGTGTACATTTTAAGATACCAACCTAACTCTTTCCATAACTGTCCTTCTGTGTCTTTTGTTTTTGCTGCTTGCTCTTCTCACTTTTAATATTCACAAATAGCAAGTTCTTAAATAAAATAGCGAGTTCTATTTCATCAATCTCAAAGCCAAATGGATGGTGATTTAGAATTACAAGGAAATCCTTAGGGCTTGGTTTGGTTCGAAAGAATTAGAGAAAATGCAAATAAATTTTCATTCATAATTTCACATTTGATAGTTAGGGTTAGATTATATACATCATTCCTTTTCATACTTAACAATAGGGTTCACATTGGAGGGTCTCATTATTATAACATGATGTTCATTATACATAAGAAATTTTACCTAATAAAAAATAAATTAAAATCTAAAGCGAATTAATATTTTGTCGGACATTTTAATTTTGACAAATTACATGCACTATTCAATATTTATAATTCTCTCCTTCAAGTCGATCTATTTATAATATTGTTGCACAAATTTTAGAAAAGTACATCAAAACTATCTACCATAGAGAGACACAATCGTATGATTAAGAGCTTGCTCTTTCTATTACTAGCTCTCAGCCGACCATACTAACCATCTTCAACTAATATGTAGCTCATATTTGTCTATTGATTGGGGACTTTGACTACTAACCAAGAGGTCTTGAATTCAAAGCTTGCGTATGTAATGTAAGTGTAAATTTGCTTTAATGACTGAAATGTCACAAAAAAATTATATATATATATATATATATATATATATATATATATATATATATATATATATATATATATATTACAAGTCAAACAGGCATTAAGGCTTTGTTTGGGGCGGCTTTTTAACTGTTTATGAAGTAGCTTTTAAGCACCAAATTTTTTTGTTTGAGAAAAATTTTAACTAAGGCTTTATTTGGGGGTGACTTTCTTACTTCTTCATAAAGTAAATTTTTAGTAAAAATATTAATTTTTGAACTAAAATTTTGTTTTAAGAAGTAGTAAGAAAGTCGCCCCAAATGAAGCCTAAAGCAACGTTATAAAGCAATAAAAAAGCCGTCTCAAATGAAGCCTAAGATTATCAACTTCTTTAGTTTAAACTTATTTAATCTTATGCAGGTCAAGCCACACTCAATCTAAGTCAACATTGCTTTGAGATTCGAGCAAATGTGAAAAATTGACCAGCCTAATGCTGATAAGGATTAATAATTAAGATAATCCAACTTCAGTAAGACAACAAAAGCGTATTGAGAGGAACGAAATTGATTATTTAGTGTAATATTTTCGACTCTCGGTCGCAGATTCGGTCTTAAGCTATTGAACATAATTAAAAACCCTCAGGTAAAGAAGTGGGGTTAATTATGATAATGTATTTCTAATCACGTATGGTTAATTAATTGATTACTTTGTCAGGCCCTGTCGGGTTCTTAACTAAAAGGTGATTAGTGTTAACATTTGATTAATTACCATGACCGTGTGTTAATTAACTTCTTAAATCTGCAGATCAGTGGACTGCCACGACGAAAGCTCTTGAGAATAACAGCCTCAGAACAGGAAGAGTTAAATTGGTTTTAATGAACTTGTTATACTAATTTTTTAATTTATATTTTTCAATGTAATAAAATATTTTATTTTTATTGAATACCAAATAAGTTGATTAAGTTGATTTATATGATGTTGATAGTCACAGGCGGTGATTGACAAGGCTGGTGATGTGGATTGTGGTGGGTTACCAATAGTGGTAGTGACCATTAAATTTTCAAGTCCAAAGTTGTTCAAAGATTCATTAATCAAGTTAGACCCAAAGTCAGTTTAGTAGAAAATTGGGGTAAATTAATCAATTAGGTCATTTGACCACCATTGTTTGATTATGGTTCTCCGACCATCGTCATTTGAGCATAGCCTCCCAAGTGTAGGCCACCGACCATTATCACTCAAGTATGATTCTTTGACCATTGTTGTCTGACAATGATCTTTTAATCACCATCACCAACTACGATACTCGAACCATAGTCGCTTGATTATAGTCCTCCGACGACCATTGTGTGACCATAGTCTTTTGATCACTATTGCCTAATAATGATTCTTTGACCATTGTCGCTTGACTATAGTCCTTCGGTCTTTGCCACCTTGTTAGGTCCTCCGATCAGTGTCATACCACTATAATATCCATCTAACCAATATTGCCTGAGAGCAACACTTCGATAATTGTCGCAATGCTATGGTGCTCTAAACACCATTATCAGACTACAATTCTTTAACTATCAATATCATCATCCGATTACTATCCTGTGACATCTATCTCTTGACTATAATTCCCAGACTATCATGACTCGACTATGGTCCTCTGAACACTGCTGTTTGACTACAATCTTTTGACCATTTCACTCAGATATAAACAATTTTTTGATCATTGTCGCTCAGCTACAATCCTTCACTCTCTATTGTCAAATTATATACCTCTAATTATTGTTATATGTTTTTATTCTTCTAGCAATCGTTGCCCGACTACAATTCCTATTGGTGTTCCCTAAATATGAAAAAAAATAGTTTTGAACTTGCATATTTAATGCTTTGAAAATATTAGACAACTATTATGAAGCAAGAAATTTCACTTGATTGAGCATAAATTTTGATGAAATTCCTTGACCTTAAAACACTTAAGAGGATGATATTTATTTTATGCAAATTTATAGTCAAGCAACCATCATGTCATGGTGATTCTAATGACAAAGAAAGTTTTTAATTTCCAGCATGGACAGTCTTCAAGTTGGTTGAGCTGCTCTGATAGAGATTGAAATAGGTAGGCTTTTTGGGTTGGGGGGAGGAGGGGGCGATGGGGCTACGGAATTGGACCCGTAGCTCCTCATCATGAGCAATATGGTTAGACTCTTTAATCTTTTCAAAGTCGGTCCATCTTTATCTAGTGTATTCACCTTGATGAAGACTTCATAGATATCCTATTCTTCATATAATACACTATTAAAGAATAGGACTATTGTAGCACAATTTTTGACCTAATCCAGCGGTTATAACCGCCACAAATTTTATTGTAGCGGTTTTAAAAATACTACACTCCTATTGTAATAGCAATGCGCTGCAACGACATTCCATGGCGGTTTGAGGACCGACATGGTAGATTTTATGAAGTGCACCGTAGGTTTTAAAACCGGTGCTAATTGCACCGGTTTTAATCGGTGCTAAAATAGGTTTTTGGCAACGGTTCTCAGACCGCTCCTAACAACTGTTGCGAAAAATCCAACTTTTTAGTAGTGTACCTTCATTCATGAACCATCATTGATGTCAAATTATTCTCAGAGAGATCAATGTTTCAATAAATGAAGTATCCAACAAACTCATGAAGTCAAAAACTTCGAGAAATAATACATTTTATTCATCAATTAGAGATTTAGGTTCTATTTGGGACAATTTTTTTACTATTTCTTAAAGCAGCTTTTTGAATTAGAAAGCTGCTTTAAGTAATTTAGAAAGTTATTTTAAGAAATAGTAAGAAAGTCGTTCCAAATAAACTTAGGATGACTTTCTTACTGTTTTTTAAAATAATTTTTTAGTATAAAATATTATTTTTTAAATAATTACGAATAAGAATGTCAAATGTTTTCATGTTTAGAATATAAATAAAATAATAACAAAATACATTAATATGATAAGTATGAAGCACTCATATTGAATTGTAGTTTGTTAGTATTTTCTCATCGATGTCTTCTTCAACAAGCTCTCATCGTGACTTACTTGCTTCTTTGCTCTCAATGGTTTTAAGAATTTGGTGTATAGGATTTAGGGGAGAAAAAAGAGAATTTTTTATTATAATATTTTAATATTATTTGATATTAATTAAATTAGTTATATTACTTTAAATTTAAAAACAACTGTAATAATAAATATCAATTAATTAATAATAATAATTTTAAAATTAATAATATTTATGATTTAATTTATAAAATAAATTAATAATACCTAATTAGTTTATAAATTACTAATTAATTATTCATTAGGATATAAACCACACTTAATTATAATGAGATAGAATTGATAAAAAATTGTTAATATCTATTCAAATAAATAGGAGCACATATGTTAACTAAACAATTAATTTTATATAATTATTAATACTTGATAATTAAAATTTTATTATTAATTGATATTATTTTTATTTTTTATTTTTATTTCATTATTTGATAATAAAAACTTTTTTATTAGCTTAACACATTATTAATTAATTATAAGTTGAGATATTTAATTTTATTAATTATGATTTAGTTAATCTAATTAAAATTTACATAATTAAATAAATATAATATCATTTAAGATTATATTTAGAATAATTTTTTTGACTACTTTTGTAATAAAAAAAGTGATTAATGAAAAATAATATGCATTTGAAAAAAAATAACTATTATTTTAAATATTTAGTTATTTACCTGTAAAAAGTTATTTTTGAAAAAATATTTTTAGAAATATTACTTTAAATAAAAAAAAAAAATCTAGCACTCAAACAGCCCCTATTTTACCCAATAAAAAAAAAAAAACCTAAAAACACTCTTCGCTGCTCTCCCCTAGCCCTCTTCACCGAAGATTACTAGACGCATTTCACACCGATCTTTTCCTCCTTCCCCAGATCTCAGCCATGGCCGTGCAAGACAGCACAAGATCTTCTTCGGAAGGAAAATCAGGCGACGACGGCGAAGATCTTTCCATATTCCATGCCGAGAATCTGCAGAACAACATGAAATCAATCTATTACAGGTCCGAATTGAACCCTAGAATTCTTTCTGTCTCCATCGTGTATCCAGCGCTCGCACGGCTGACTACTACTATGTTATTTTTTATTTTGCAAGTTAATGCAAAATTGAAATTTTGTAATTTGAGAATTGTAATAATGAAAATATTCTTGTTCCTTCACTTTCTGTATGCTTTTCAAGTTAAATTTTTGATTACTTAATTGCATTCTTGTCAAGCCTAATAAAGTCACAATGCCAATCTGGTAATAATCATCTTCCAGTGGTTTAATTCCCGATTAGATTATATTTGGTGGTTAAGCCCTGTAATTCATTGCTGGAACTAAGATATTGTTGCTGGAAATTGTTTTATTGTGATTATGCTTTACAATTTCGTATTGCTGTATTATACCAAGGATACTAGGAACAGTAAAGTATATTTGCGCAGGATATGATGGAATATTAAGAAATGATAGAAAACTATGAAAGCGTTCTACAACTCTCGTCTTTTCAAGCAATATGCTTATCACGATTGGGGAATTCACGGGACTACATAATTCTCTAAACTATAAATGGTTATATATAAATCTTTGCAAATATGAAACTCAATTTTTTTACCTTGCTTTGTTGTTTCATTTGTTTATCATCAGCTTTATCCCAACTATTTGGGATGGATTTATGAATATTCATTTTTCATTTATTTTTGTTGAGTCTTGCCTGGGTATTAAATCTATTTCTTCTTAATTTTTTTGAACAATTTCTGTCCATTTTATCTCAGATGTACCCTATTTTGTTTCTAATTCTATCTATGCATCGAGCTGGTGCATTTTCTACCATTGATTGTACATGTCCAACCATCTAATTTTTTTTTTCAACTATCTTATCTTAAATAGGTTTCACTCCAACCATTTCTTTACTATAGTTATCATGGGTGTAATAGGAGCATATCAATATAGCTGTAATAGAAAAAAAAAAAAAAAAAAACGTAGTAATCACGTTTCATCCTTATTAACCTGATGCTTAATTATAGCTTCTTCTAAAGTTTTGTGTTAATAGACTGAATAAATGAGTTTGTTCATTTTGATTTTTGTGTATGTAATCGCATTTGATATGCCACAAGATTAGTTAGACAGGATAGGAAGAGACTGATCATAGAGTGATTTACATGGTGTAGCTTTGTATGGTTATAATCCACCAACAAAGCCATGTTTTTCACTACTTTAGTTGGCTACTTTAGAATGCAATGAATAATATTCTAGGCAGTGATTCACCAACTCAGGTTGGCCTATAAAATCCTTATTTGTGAGACAATTTTACCAAAGGTTCCTTGTAAAGATTGAATTTCTGTGGTTCAGTGGTTTCAGCTACTTGTAGCTACAAAATATTCTCCTTGAGGATTGCCATATTACATGGATCACAACATGAATGTGCAACTGCAGCAAAATGGGAATGCTTAAACAAGTAGATTGTACCCAACTATGATGGTGTTTTCTCCTTAGGAAGTTGGTAATCAATATTTAATAGACTTTGATATCTCTGTCATATAATATTCTTGATATGATGATGTTTGGAATGGATCTGGAGATAGTTTACCATTTTTTCATTTTACGCACTTGACATTCAAAAACCTCTTGACTCTGCTTTTCTTCCTCGTCCAATAAAATTTATTTGAATTTTTATTGCTACATGAATAATTCTGAATTTCTAACTGCATGAAGAAGCCTGTATGCTCAAGAACTGAATTTCTTTATCACTTTCTTGTGAGTTATTGACAAGACAATTCTTCGTATATTGTTGAAATTTATTGTTATGGATTGTTGTGGGCATGTGACGAAGCATCTTGCTTAGGGGCTTGTTTGATTCCCACGTGCTAAAGAAGTGGAAAGTGCGAGCTGAGAGTGAAGTGATATATAACATTCTTATCAATTATGTTTTGAAGTCACTTCCGAAAGTTGTCAAATGCGATATCAGGGCGGAGCTAGAAATTTTTATTAGTGGGACACAAATTAATGAAGTTCAAATTACTCTCAAATATTTTCGGGTGATTTTTTTTATTTAATAGTTTATCGTGAGGTAATATTTTGATCTTTCAAATATTTATTTTTAATAATTTATCAAGTTTTATATTATATTAATTGTATTAGAAATAAGTCTATAATTATCTTATTTCAACTTAAATATTTAAGTATCACTTGTATAAAAATATTTAGGTAAGAGTGGAAGAAGCAAATGCTTGGTGGCCCAATGGGTAACGTTAATTCACTTAACACGGAGAGTTGAGTTCGAATTCCAGGACTGCAAAGGACGTTTTTGTGGTTTTGTTGTGGGCTTTAACTGCATATGTTTATGTCAATGGGCCAGTGGGGGGATGTTGTGGACTTTAATTATAATATATTTATGTTAATGGCCAGTTGGGGCCCATGCCCCCGGGCCTCCACTGTAGCTCCAACCTTGTGCGATACCCTCATCTAATCATCTTATTGATTAAAAAATGGATATGAGTAATTTGTTTTTATATTGATCATATAATCTGCAAGATTATATTCAATCATTAATATTTTTATATATACATAATAATTTTAATGTATTATATTAATGTATAATGCCTGTATTTTATAATAATTTTTATTTTACAAATTATAAGATATTAATACAATGTTAAAATGCATACATTATATAATGCTACATTAAGTTTATACATTTTTTGTATGCATATATGTTGAAGTATCAATTGAAATACTTCTGTTCACACATGCTTACAGGCATATGTAATTTTTGAATGCCATATATGTTCCTTTAATATATTGTGTTAATGCTATGACGTTTCCTGGGAGCAATGTGTTATATGGCCTGAATACAGTGAGAAGTTTGTAAGGGCTGCTGCACTGGCCCTCAGGTGCAGTGTCAAATAAGCAAGAATTCCCATATAAGAGACGAATGTGGGCAAAGAAACTAGTCTATGAAACTAGAATTGAGATAAGAATTTGAAATATATGTTCTCTTACAAATACCTAAGGGCGATAGGTAGTAGCGAGAGCCTGATTTGGGTTATGCAATGAAATTAATATATATTATAATTCATAGGAAGCTAAATATTCTATGCATTCAAGAAACTAAATGGGTTGGAGAGAAGGCTAATAAGATTAATAGTTTAGGATTTAAATTATGATTATAGATAAGAGTTTAAGGATAATGTTGTAGAAATTAATATAATTGAAGATAGAATTATAGTTTTAAAAATTGTTATTGATGATAAGATTATTAATATTATAGGTGCTTATATTTCTCCAATAGGTTTGAATGTGTTCAAAAATAAATTTTGGAATAATTTAGTAGAATTGATATAAAAGATACTTCTTGAAGAAAAAAAAAATTATTAGAGGATATTTAAATGGACATGTTGATGGAAGGGGGTAGAAGATTTTAAGAGCATTCATGATGGCTTTAGAATTGGAGCGACTAATTAAGGTAGTATGACCATATCAGATCTTGCTCTAGCGTATGATTTTATAATTGTTAATACATTATTTAAGAAATGAGAGGAGTATATCATCACTTATAAGAATGGATATAATAAAATTTAGATTGCTTATGTCTTATAAGAAAAATAGATCTTTTAGATTGCAAAGATTTTAAAATTATTCTGAGTAAAAGTTTATGTACCAAACATCGCTTATTAATTTTGAACTTTAAGATGAAGGGACAAAATATGAAAAACAAAATAAACATTATCCTAGGATTAGATGAGGGCATTTAAAGAACACTAATAAAAATATTTTTGAGAATAAAATTCAAAATCTAAAGATTTTCACAGTGTATAATGAAGCTAATATTATGTGGAAAAAAAAGCTGGTGATATTAAAAATGTTGCAATTGATGTATTTGAAGTATTAAAAGGAAAAACTCATAATAATAAAAATAGTTGATGGTGAAATTAAAATGCGCAAGTAAAGATTAAAGATAAAAAGCTTTGTTATGAAAAATGGTTTAGATGTAAAAGCTTGAAAAATTGGGAAAGATATTAAGGGACTCGTAAAGAATCTATGAAAGAAATATGCGATGCAAACGATTTAGCTTTTATTGATTTATATAATAAATTAGATATTAAGGAGGACAAAAAAGGTATATATAAGTTAGCCAAGCAAAAAAATAGAAGGATTAGGATTTAATTTCAGTGATGTGCATTAAAGATGAGGATCAAAAGGTGTAGGATATTTAATAACGTGAATGAGATATTTTGATAAGCTTTCGGATGGATGTGAGAATATGATTGAATTTAGTGACCTTAAAACCCTAAATGAAAATAAAAAAATTTGTTTTTATCATCATATTAGTAAAATTGAAGTTAGTGAGGCTTTAAAGAAAATGAGGTGAAAAAGTTATTTGGAATAGAGATGCAGAAATGCATAGGAGATGAAGGAATTTCTTGACTTACGAAGCTATTCAATATTATTTTGAAGACAAAAGATGCCAGATAAGTGGAGAAAAGATGTGTTGATTCCTAGTTTTAAAAACGAAGGTAATGCACAAGAGTGTGCAAATTATAGAGGAATTAAGTTAATATATCATATATTAATACTATGGGAGAGAGTTACTGAGCATAGATTACATCACGATATTATTGTTTCTCAAAATCAATTTGGATTCATGCCGGACAGGTCTACTGTAGAAGTTATAATTTATTGAAAGGTTTGATGGAGAAGTATAGAGAGAATAAGGAGGATCTACAAGTGATAAGTGCTTTTGAAAAAGAAAAGAGTTAATAATGCTTATATTCAAATCATTAAGGATATGTATGTAGGAACTACTACTTGTCTTGAAACATAAGATGGTTTGACGAAGTATTTTCCTATTTAGTTGGATTACCTCAAGGGTCAACTTTAAGCCCATATCATTTTGTTTTAGTCATGGATGCTCTTACTAGACATTTACAAGAGGATGTACCTGGTATATGCTTTTTGCTTATGATATTCTTCTTGTCGATTAAACTAGAGAGGGAATTGAAGGAAAACTTGAATTATGGAGGTCAACCTTAGAGTCTAAAGGTTTTTGTTTGAGTAGATTTAAAACCAAATACATGGAGTATAATTTTAGATCTAGTGGGGGATTGTGATTTTGGACGATCAAATCATTAATAATACTACATGTTTTAGATATCTCGAGTCTATTATTCAAAATGATGGTGAAATAGATGGTCATATTGTTAGTATAATTCATTTTCGATGATTGAAGTAGAGGAATGCATTGGGCCTATTGTGTGATAGAAAAATACCCCTCAAACTTAAGTGAAAACTTTATAAGATGGTGGTGAGACTTGCAATGCTTTATGACGCAAAATGTTGGCCATTAAAAGAGGAAGCATACAAGTTAATTGTTATAAAGATGAGGATGCTTAGGTGGATGAGTGGCTTCACTCTTAGAGATAGAATGCGAAATGAGTATACATGTGAAAAGGTTAGAGTAGCTCCAATGGTAGATAAGATTAGAGAGAGTCTCCTTAGATGGTTTGGAAACATAAAATGTCGACTTTCCAATGACTCGGTTAGGAGAGTAGATGTATTACATTTAACCTATGTTAAGAAAGGTAGAGGTAGACATAAAAATATTTGGCTAGAAAATATTATAAACATTCTTCTCTTATTAGATTAAAATAAGAATTTGACTTTTTATAGGACACAATGGAGAAAAAGAATTCATGTAGCTGACCTCATGTAGTGGGATAAAGGTTTGATGTTGTTGTATGTTGTTGTATATAAGTTCCTATGGACTTGGAGAGTGAAGCGATGTAGTGGTTATTTTAGCTCTAGAATTCTCAAGCTCACAAGAAGACAACAAGATATTTTTATGTGGAAAATCCAAAAGTAAAAATTCATGGGGCCTAATCCAAATGATGAACTTCTATTTTTAGTAATGTGTAATTAACAAATTATATTACTCTAAATTAGAGAGACTCAAGGAAAAATGTTTACAACAAAAGTATATATCAATTGGGTGGTTGTCATTATATGTATTTGGGTGTCCTAGGATGCTAGACTTTGTAGCAGCAACAAATAAGGCAGGATCAATATGGGAGCTCATAAGGGATGTTGGCTTTGTGCCAGTGAAGACGGTTAGGAGGATATCAAGAATTTCAACCAATTTGAAGCCAAGGAAGAAAGTTGACTAGATATTAGAGAAGGAGTCCAATTGTACATCTACAAAGGAGGTGACTCAGGGGTCGATGAGTGTGGCTAGCCAAATAGGGAGATTGTCTAATTACATTGATAGGTTAAACCATATAAGGTGATTGGTTAGGAATGGAGATTAGTCAAATAGGGAGATCAATGAGGCAATGTGACTGATTAATGCATTAGGCAGCGAGACCAATTAGGCAAAATGCTGATCAGGTAGGGGGATTGACCAGCCAAGCACTAGGTGAAGAGATCAATCATGTTTAAAGGTGTTGTGCAAGATGATATATTTAGTAGGGATCTAGTTAGGACGAATTTGATTGGGCTAGGGAGGCTTGCCAGGCAAAGTGTGACAAGGGAAGCTAGTAGGGTGGTGAGAGAGTGGTATATATATAAGGATAATACAATACAATAAAAGGATAACTACCAGTTCCTCACCAATGAAAGAGCTTCAGTCTACCTCACCAAAAGAAGAGATTCAAACTAACCAATAAGCAAAATTTGGAAAGAGTGTAACTTCAATTTCTATTAAAAGAAATTATGAAATACGTGCCTAGGATCCATGAATAGATATAGGATTTCTAATACATAAATCACAAGAGAAGTTCAAGCATTACATAAAGTCCAAATGAAGAGAGGAGGCGTTGGCTGCTTGCTGCATGCGCATAAATTTGTCTCCAACGGTGGAAGCTGATTCTAAGTTTGCATGAACCATCATCCTTGGTTGTGAAATAAATATTGGATAAAAGTAAGCTATTGTACACTTGTTTGATTTTATATTGGTTGAAATAACTAGTTAGTTCTACTGCAACATTCTTTTGAAATGCCAAATAACATACAAGTATATACTAGCCTTCTATAAAATTGATAAACAACCCTTAAGGAGAAGAAAAAATGGGGGAGTTAAATAGTTACCACAAATTCAAGATGCATGCCAACTAAGTGCAAGTATTGTTAACAGCAATTTTGCTCCTCTTGAAGTTGAATGTTATTAAAGGAATTTGCAAAGCCTAGGAAGACGAGGGTTCATAGAGTTGCATAAGGATTCCACTCTTTCTGATGCTGAGTTAGATGATTATGATGGCACCCCTTTAGATGTGATGAGATGAGTGATATTGAGGGTTGGATTGGGCAAAATATGCTTCGTAGGCTAGCATTTCATTGAGGGAGTACCATGAATATGATTTCAACTCATACTCCTGCTTGGCAAATCTAGATGTGAACCAAATCCAAATCCCTTCCATATTAGTTGGGTTAATCGTACATACTTTCTGTTATTATTAGTTTTTTGGTTCCAATCAAGTTGGGGTGTTACGTATCTTATATTTGGTGTGATATCCTTCCAAAGTCCATTGCTCATATTCTGTTAGGAAGGTCTTGTTTGTGTGACATGAATGCCATATATTATGATAAGTAAAATATAAATGTTTCCAAATTTAAGAATTTAATCATAAAACTATATTCTACCAAGCCTTTAGAGAAGTCCACCAAGCAATCTTCTCATAAATCATCTTCTATATTCAAATCAAATCATTTTCAAAGAAAAATGCAAATTTTGAGTTGATTGTCTTAGGTTTCCTTATTGATAGGGTTTGTATCTCTGTTAGTGATTCTACTATATCTATGTTCATTGGCCTTTGATGAATATCATTAGCAAACTTCTAAGGCAACACAAAAGGGTGAGGGCATGCCAATTCAACTTTGCCTCAATCTGGATAAGACGATCAATATCAAATTGGGTAGAAATTTGAGCATAACAATTCTCTGTTAGAAATCATCAAGCCCTCAATCCTAGCACACACAGAGTCATAACCAGATTTATTGGGACTACTTCCTAAGAGTACAGTCACTATTCTCAAAGAAGCGCAGTGCCAAGCAAGATCTGTTCAATTTCACAATCATAGCGCTACTTTTGTTTGTTCAGCTAGATTTATCTTATTCACTTAAAAAAATTATGTAAGATTCTTGGTTGTATATAAGCCCATTTGAAGGTACGATTGGAATGGGAGATTCAAGTCTGGTTATGATTACTAAATTTTTAGGATGCAGTGAAACATAATTCATGGTTTTTTCGTGAAAATTAAATGGTATGATGTATATTTGATTGAACAGCAGGTGAAATGTTTAGCTTTAATATTTTATTTGGAGCATTTTTTTTCTTCTGTTGTCGACAACTTTGTATAAAGCTATAAGTTGAGTGACATGCTGTTCACCTGTAGAAGCATCTGAAGATATTTGAGTAAGCGGCTACTTTATGCACAGTTTTTTTGTCATGTTCTGCTTTGAGACTAGCCTGCTTTACTGTGCTTAAATATAGTTTGTTTTCCTTAATTCAGCTGGCAACTTGCTTTTGGTATGTTTAATCTTATTATGCAAATTTTGATCCTTACAAAACCTGATGAGGGGTTGTTCTTCTTCTGCAGTCGTACCTTCTTGTCAATCATGGGTGGGGTGGTTGCTGGAATTTGGGGTTTTACAGGCTTAATGGGCTTTGTTTTTTACTTGTTAATCATGGCAATTGCTTCCTTGGGACTTTTGGCTAAGGCCAAATTCTCTGTCGGGAACTACTTTGATTCTTGGAATAGGATTATACTGGATGGATTCTTTGGTGGTCTCATGGTATGATTCCAGATGCTTACCTGCCAAGTTCTTTATTGTTGTTCTAGTAGATTAATTGATGCTTCATAATAAGCTGATCTTGTGACAACTGCCTTGGGAATATATATCTCTTATTTATCAATGGAAGAGTTTGATGTCATTCAAGGTTTCAGTTCACTTTTTAATTTTATTTACATTTATTTGATTTATGTTGAGACTTAGGCTTCGTTTGGGATGACTTTCTTCCTGCTTCTTAAAGCAGCTTTCTAGTACAAAAATTAAAAATTTTGTATTCTTAAGAAGCAGTAAAAAAGCCGTCCCAAACGAAACCTTAGTCTAGATGATAAAACTTTTGGAGCTTTTTTTCTGTGTCATATTATAGTAAGCAGGAACTAGTTAATGAGGAAAGGGGAAAAAGCAATTGCTCTTGGACGGCCTCATAGTCAAAATGGAATATTTCAGATATTGCATTTTTTTTTTGTTTAGGAAATATTGGTACAAAGTGTGGGGGTGGGGTGGTCTAAGTGCACTGGCATACCCATCCTAAGCAGGAATTAGACTGCTCGTATATTCTTAAGCTTCAATGGAGGAGAGAGAAACAGTCCGTATAACACTTGGAGAGGTCTTTTATATAATATATATATATATATATATATATATATATATATATATATATATATATTAATATATATATATATATATATATATATATATATTATATATATAAATATATATATATATATATATATACATATATATATATATATATACATATTATTTGTATTTTTTAAGAAATAATTATTTGAGAAATAATATGGTAATAAAATCAATTTTCAATTACAAGCCAAATGCTCAAGTATAGGAAGGATTTCTTCATTATGTTACTTATGCTGTGTAATATATACTTGCATAGGCCGACTAATTAGCCTTTGTTGCAAGTTGAAACAATTATCTTTCTTGTCGTATTTGTAATTTTTGGGCATTTCATTTTAAATGTTCTAAGGAATTTTGAAAAATGAAATCAAAGAAAAGCCTAGTGGCGTCAGCAGATAATTGGCCTAGACCTTCAAATGAGAAAAAAGGACCTAGATTTGTTGCATTTTTTCCAAGAAAGTCTTCCATATGAGTTCATTTTTTCATATTCTTTCAACTCAGCAAACCATTTTAATGTTGACATTTTTTTATTTTTCTTGCAATAATTTTAATTTGTGCAAAGTACTTCATCAGGTTAATGATCTTGTGCTATATATTTAAATATTGATATTCTGTTATTTATCAAATTTATGTTGACTTATGCGCGTGTAAAGAGTTTTGGCATTATTTTGTTCTTTTGTGAGTAGTATCATAAAAGATTTGTTGTATCACCGGTTTTATTTTTTAAAGTTCGAATTCTTATATATTGTGCAATTTGAATGAATCTATTTTGAATTTAGTGTTGAATATGGCATGCCAATATTTTAAGTATTGAAAAGTTCCTCATTAAGTTTTTATTTGTAACTTCTGAAAAATTTTAGTTATTAGAAAAATGTGAGTGCTTCATCTTTCACCATTTCACACATTTTTAAAAAAAATTTTACATGGTCATGCCATCCACTGTTGAATCAAGGTTATGTATCAGTTGCACATGTAATCCCATTCAAAATCCAATCCCGCCCGACATGCTAGTCAGAAGCATGACATCCATGTCACTAGATTGTATCACGTCAATATAAGAAATTTATTTGTTCTTTTTGTTTTTCTAAAACAGAAGTATAAACTTTTGTGGAAAATTCTCTGGTTTTCAGATCTAGTACTGAATAGCCTTACAAATATCCTATTCAGAAGTCTTTTTAGTGGTGAGACTAACAAAAGGATGCTGACATTCCCCTCTTTTCCATCCCCACAGTTTAAGACCATTTGAAGGTTGCTGTATTTTTTGAAATGGTCCCTTGCAATAAAATGATAGAAATATTGTAAAAAATCTCTTCAAATTTCCAAGTCCTCCATCAAGCTCAATAGGTATTAGCTGTAACATGTAGCTTCCTGGTGCAGTTTAGGGTTCATGACATTAATTCAATCTATTATTTTGTGTAGAATGCAAGCACTTCTTGGCTCATTATGAAACCCTTTTCAAGTCATGCTTGAAGTTGAAATTCATGCCTTAAGGAGGCAATTTGAAAAACGAATTCAGTTTATACTGCTTTGATAAAAGAACTGTGTTTTTGTGCCTAAATTTTTTTTTCAGAGCATATTAATAAGGTTTTACTGAGGTCCATATTCATAGCCTTCTTCTGGACTCGATAGAGTTGGCAATTTTTTTTTTAATCTTAAAGCCATTATAGTTTTTGTTTAATGTTGTATTCTTTTATTACTTTCTGCGAATAACCAAGTAGTTATGCTTTTCTTCTATCATCATTTCCATTAACTCTATATTTTTATGTATTTGCAGTCCTTCGTGCTGTTTTGGACGTATCCTTTTAATGTTTCACCGCCACGGTTACACTGATCCAACATTTTACATTGGGTATGTGAATATTGTTGATAAGGATTTCTAATTTGCTTATAAATATTTTGCCTGCTCGCTAGGGTTCTGTTTGGATTGGATGGAAATACAAGTAATTTATAGTTTGATTATGAATCAACAACCATTGATTGAACATTTTCAACTTCATTCTATTTCATTACTCTCCAATTCCCAGCATCCAAACAGAGCCTAGTTGTTTTAGCTGAGTGATCTTTGAAAAATCATCATAAATTGTGAGGCTGAGTTTTTTCTTATTCACATTTTGCAACAACTCTATTTAAATTGCTTCTCTGATTTTCCTAATTGTTGGGACCATTTCTCTTATTTATAATTTTTTATCCCCAAATAAATATATTTAGGGAGAATTTAGATCTGAATGTTCCATAAAAAAATTGGGTAGAATGAATTTAAAGCTGTTAAGATTTGTTCTTCAGATGAATACAATACATGATTTTATTGATTAATCATGTATTGCACTTATCTCAAATTAAGACTTCGTTTGAGACAATTTACTTACTGCTTTATGAAGTAGTTTTTTTTTTTGTAAAAATCAATAGAATTCAAGATAGAATTATAGACGCAAAGATTGTTGTTGATGTTATAATTATTAATATTATAAGTGTTTATGTTTCTTAAATAGATTTGGATATATGTTCAAAATTATAATTTTGAAATGATTTAGAAGAATTAATATAAAAGATACCTCTTGAAGAAAAAGATTTTATTGGAGGAGATTTAAATGGACTTGTTTTTAGAGAGGTAGATGATTTTAAAAACATTCATGGTGGCTATGGGTTTGGAGTGACTAATGAAGGTGGTAAGACCATATTAGATTTTTCTATAGCTTACAACTTTGCAATTGCTAATACCTTATTTATGAAAAGATATAAAATCTAATCACTTATAAGAATATAAATAGTAAAATTCAGATGGATTACCTTCTTATAAGAAAAAAGAGATTGTTTAAATTGTAAAGATTGTAAAGTTATTCTAAGTGAAAGTTTTTATACCCAACATTGTTTATAGTTTTGGATATTAAGATGAAGTGATAGAATATAAAAAATAAAGTAAAACGTTGTTCTAGGATTAGATGGGTGCTTTTAAAGAATATTAATAAGAAAAATTTTGAGAGTAAGATTCTAGATCTTAAGATTTTGTCTGTGTATGAAGAAGCTAATGTTATGTGAAAAAATGTAATTAGTGATGTTAAGAATGTTGCAAAAATGTGCTTGGAGTATCAAAGAGAAAAGCTCATAATAGTAAGTAAAACAATTTGTGGTGGAATCAAAATGTGAATGAAAAGATAAAAAAATAAGAAGATTTATTCTAAAAATTGGTTTAGAGGTAAAAATTCTGATAATTGAGAAATATATAAAGAGGTATGTAAGAAGTCTAAGAAAGCACTATGTCATGCAACGATTTTAGCTTTTAATGATTTATATAATAAATTAGATACTAATGAAGGTGAAAAATATATGTATAAGTTAGCCAAATAAAGAGATAGGAGTAGTAAGGATTTAGTGTAAGTGAAGTGCATTAAGGATGAAAATAGAAATGTACTTTTATTTGAATAAGATATTTAACCAAGGTGGATGAGATATGTTGCTAAACTTTTGAATGAAGATTGTGAGAATATGATTGACTTTAGTGACCTTAACATCTTAAATAAAAATAAAGATTTTTGTTTTTACCAATGTATTAGTAAAACTGAAGTTATAAAGGCTTTAAAAAAATGAAGTGTGGAAAAGCTGTTGGACCTGATGATATTCCTATAGAGGTGTGGAAATGTTTAGGAGATGAAGGAATTTCTTGGCTTACTAAATATTTTAATATTATTTTGAAGACTAAAAAGATGTCAGATGAGTGGAGAACGAGTGTATTGATTCATATTTTTTTTTTAAGAATAAAAGTGATGCACAAGATTGGGCGAATTATAGAGGAATTAAGTTAATGTGTCATACTCTAAAACTTTGGGAGAGAGTTATGGAGCATAGGTTATGACGTGATACTAATGTTTCTCAAAATCAATTTGGATTCATGCCGGGTAGGTATACTATGAAAGTTATACATTTATTAAGATGTTTGATGAAGAAGCATAGAGAGAATAAGGAGGGTCTTCATATGATATTTATTGATCTAGAGAAAGCATATGATAAAGTTCTAAGAGAAGTGCCATGGAAAGTTCTAGAAAAGAAAGGAGTTAATAATGCTTATATTCTAGTCATTAGGGATATGTATGTAGGTGATATTACTTGTTTTCAAACACAAGGTGGTTCGACCAAGTATTTTACTATTTTTGTTGGATTACATCAAGGTTGAGACTTAAGCTCATATTATTATTTTTTTATTTATCCTTAAGCTCATATCCTTTTGCTTTAGTCATGGATGTTCTCACTAGACATTTGCAAGAGGTTGTATCCCGGTGTATGCTTTTTGCTGATGATATTCTTCTTGTTGATAAGACTAGAGAGGGAGTTGAAGGTAAACTTGAATTATGGAGGTCAATCTTAGAGTTTAAAGGTTTTCGTTTGAGTATATCTAAAACTGAATAAATGGAGTGAAATTTTAGTAATAATAGATCTAGTGGAGGATTTGTGACTTTGGACGATCAACTCATTAATAAGAGTACATGTTTTAGATATCTTCGATCTATTGTGCAGAGTAATGGTGAAATAGATAGAGATATTGTTAGCATAATTCAAGTTGAATGGTTGAAGTGGAGTAATGCATCCGACTTGTTGTGTGATAGAAAAGCCCCCCTCAACCTTAAGGGAAAATTCTATAAGATGGTGGTGAGACTTGCAATGCTTTATGGTGCAGAATTTTGGCCATTAAAAAAGAAACATAATATTAAGTGTTGCAGAGATGAGGATGCTTTGGTGGATGAGTGGCTTTACTCTTAGAGACATGATACGAAATGAGTATATACGTGAAAAGGTTGGAGTAGCTCTAATGGAAGATAAGATTAAAGAATCGTCTTAAATGATTTGGTCACATAAAACGACAGCCTTTCGAAGACCCGATTAGAAAAATAGATGTATTAGATTTGGCTTATATTAAGAAAGGTTGTGGTAGGTCTAAAAAGACTTGATTATAAAATATTAGAAATGACCTTTCCTTTTTAGATTTAAATGAGAATTTGACTCTTAACAAATCAAGATGGAGAAAAAGGATTTATGTAGCCGACCCCATGTAGTGGATAAATGCTTGATGTTGTTGTTGTTATTGTTGTTTCTAAAGCAGTTTTTTTAGTATAAAAATTTCTTAGTTCAATAATTTTTTTATTAAAAAATTACTGTAAAAAGCAGTTAGAAAGCTTTTTCAATACATTTAGTAAAGAAAAATTTGTTGTCCTTCTCTGACTTGCACAGTGTCAGTTACATAACTAATATTTTCCAGTTTCCATATCAGCATTGAAATTTCATATTTGAAATTCTCCATTTTACATTCCTTCTGCAAATTTGGAACCTTGACACTATGTCAGATTCGCTTATGACATTGTACATATATTCTGAGAAGGGAAGGAGGGCTCCCTCCACATCACTTGAAGGCAACAATATGATGTACCAGAGCAGAACCCCTCATGGTTCACAAGTATAATTTTATAACTTCAGCTTATCTTTTCAAACTAGAGGCGTAATAAGAGAAAAATTCTCTCTCTTCACCAGCAGATATTTTATTCCTGGCAATGTAAACTTTAGCAGCCATGCAGTCATTGTTTGAGTACATTTGGACTGACCTGCTGTGAAACATTTTTTCTTCTTCTTCTTCGCCTTCTTATTTTTGAAAACCTTCAAGTTTGTTACTGTTTGACTATGTAGAATATAGTGTTTTTTTTTTCTGAATATTTGTTTAATCTTTTTCGTAAATGTCTAAACCATTACAGATCAGGACGTCATGAATAACATGTCTGGACTGTTTCTGGTCAAGTTGATTCCCCAATTTTTATTTATTTTTTATTTTTTTAAAATTTTTTAGTCAACTTGATTCCCCATCTCCATAAGGATCTTAAATGTTAGGTTTTGTTTGATTCCTTTTTTCTTCACCTTAATTTTCAGAAAAAAATAGTTTTGATTTCTATAGATTATATGGTTTGAAAATTATTGTCTTTGCTATTCGCACTTTTTCTATTATTTCATCTGATTAGATGCTTTTAAGGCATGATTTGGCCAACTATTAGTACTCTTTAATGGGTCGAGTCGAGTAGTTTCGGCCTAATCAAGCTTTAAGCTCATTTAATTCTTATTGAGCTCAAATTTGAGCTTGTTCGAAAAATTTTAGGTTTGAGCTTGGCTCGATTACCCGAGCTTGATGTGAGCTTGTTAATGAGCTAAATTTGAATTGGCTTGCGAGCGAATTCGGCTTAATTTTCTATTTTGAAAATATTTTCAAATTAATCCAAAATAAACTTTCCAACATATTTCACGAAGAAAATAAATAACGAGCATATTTAATCAATTTTGAATATTATGAAACATAAAATCATATTTTTCCGATTATAAGGACAACAACATCAAATCTTTGTCCCACTACATGGGGTCGGCAACATGAATCCTTTTTCGCCATTGTGTCCTGTTAAAAGTCAAATTCTCATCTAAATCTAATAAAGAAATATCAAATTTAATATTTTTTAACCAAGTCTTTTTAGGTCTACCTCTACCTTTCTTAACATAAGACAATTCTAATACCTCAACTTTTCTAATCGGGTCATCAGAAGGCCTCCGCTTATTATGACCAAATCATCTAAGGCGACTCTCTCTAATCTTTTCTTCCACTGGAGCTATTCGACCCTTTTCACATATATGCTCATTTCGTATCCTATCTCTAAGGGTAAAGCCACTCATCCACCTAAGCATCCTCATCTCTGCAACACTTAACTTAATATTATGCTTCTCTTTTAATGACCAACATTCTACATCATAAAATATTGTATGTCTCACCACCATCCTACAGAATTTTTTTCTTAAATTTGAGGGGGACTTTTCTATCACACAACAAGCCCGATGCATTCCTCCACTTCAACCATCCAACTTGATTTCTGCTGATAATATCCCCATCTATTTCACCAACACTGAATAATAGCTCAAAGATATCTAAAACGTGAACTCTTATTAATGACTTGATCGCCCAAAATCACAATCCCCTCATTAAATCTATTGCTACTAAAATTACACTTCATATATTCAATTTTAGATCTACTAAAGCGAAAAACCTTTGAACTCTAAGGTTGACCTCCATAATTCAAGTTTACCTTCAACTCCCTCTTCAGTCTTATCAACAAGAAGAATATCATCAGCAAAAAGCATACAACAAGTACATTACTAAAATATTAAAAAAAATATATATATTTTTACCAAATATTTGATGATTTATAATAATTTTTAAATAAACATCAGATAATATACTAACATTTATTTTAGAGCATCACTCGAATAAAAGAAAATTTAAGCACCATTGTTGGAAGGACTCCTGCTGGCACTCTCATATCACAATTGACAAAACCTATAAGGAGCCAGCCTTTTGTCTTAAACTTGAATAGAGTTTGACTTCAAAAAGAGCAACAGATTATTAAATTTAATCCATAATTAAAGTTCTGATAAATTATTGATTAATATGAAATTCCATATTTAAAGCAAATTCAAAGAAGGGACAATGAAAAATAATACAAAATTATTTGACAAATTCTTTACTACATAAATATTAGGAATTGAAGTGGACCTTTCCAAAGTCAACTACAATCCCTGCTCTTTACTTCAATGAGCAAATCCTTGCATTTTTTTTTTCTTACAAAAATTTACTCAAAATCAACCCATATTCCCTTTGT